>JBCNJP010000024.1:10421556-10442413 GCA_039602395.1 Deinandra increscens subsp. villosa | reverse complement strand
TGTAACCTAAACCTTTATGTTTAGATCCTTGAGTCTTTGAAGAATTTGACGAAGAACCTGAATCAACTCTTGATTTAGCAACACTAGAGAATTTGTCTTTGATATCCTTTAACTTATTCTTTTCAATCAAAACTTTCTCTTCTTCGGTTGCAGATAAAGAACTGGAAACAACCTTATCAAAAACTTTTTCATTTTCCAGCAATACAGACTTTGAAACAAATTTTGGAGCTTCACCCAAAGATTTCTCCTTCTTTTTAGACTTGGACTTGTTTTTCTTGGATGAAGTGGCAAACTTGGAATAATCATACAAATCATCTTTTGGATCAATCTGAGCAGCAGTAACTTCAATTAAATCCACTGGTTGAGGTACCAAGTGAATATTTTCTTCCTTAGACTTCTCCGAACTCTGATCCTGCTTGTATAAGAAGTTAAGCAATGTCGGTGACAAATTGCAGTTCTTCACTTGCCTTTTCAACTCCAAAATCTCCAATTTTAAATCATTAATCTTCTGTTGACCTTCAAACACCTCTTGTTGTGACTTGATGAATTTGGCATTGAGATCAACATATTCACAAGTTTGTAAATTCCGGATCTCACATTCAGCATATAATTCTTCAAGCACATTTTCTCTCTTTTGCTTGTAGATCTCAACATCTTTTGTTAACACTTCATTTTTGTCTCTGTAAAAGAACATTTTCATCTTGAAGCATAGAGATCTTGTTTTGAAGCTTCTCAACGGTAACAGCAGTTGTTGCTATAAGAGCAGTAGCCTCTTCATATTTTTGCTGAACCGGATAACTCTTCTCAAACAGATTCTCAAAATCTTGAGCTGCGTCTAACGCTTCAGCTTTGGCTTTTTCACACTCTTCAGCCAATTGAGCCTTTTCCTTCAAAACATCTTCATGAATATGAACTAACGCATAATATTTCTTTTGAAAATCTTCCAACTCTTTCTTTAACACCACAATTTCTTCAGTTGAAATCTGACAATCTTGTTCAAACCTTGTAATTTTCTTGAGCAACTTCTCACAGTTATAACATTTAAAATCATCATCTCATAATTTTCCTAGTTCTCTGGTAGAGCTTCCATGATCTTTTCTTTCTTATCTGCTTTATCTTTTGTAAGATTCACCAACTTCATTTCACTCATTAAATGTGCAAATCTTGCAATTAGATTTGGAATCGATTCATTTTGATAATGCTTGAAGCTATCAAATTCCTTCTTCAACACTTTTTGTCGACTTTTCTTGTACTGGTCATTTCCTTCACATCTCTTTTCTAGAGCATCCCACAAACTCTTTGAGGTATAATTGCTTGAAAATTGATGAAGTAAATCAGTAGGCAATGCCATTGTTAAAGTGCCATAAGTATTTTTCTCAGCTTGATATGCTTTCTTTTGTTCACCGGAAAGCTTCCTTTGAAGAATTGGTTCCCCGTTCTCACCTATAGGATATGTATATGGTTCAGAATATGATAACCACATATCGATATCATTTGCGGAAACAAACGCTTCAAATCTTGTCACCCAACTATGATAATCTTCCAATTTAAGTAATTTGGGAACTTTCTGACTTGTTCCAATTTCATTATCATAGTTAATCATCGTTGCCTGAACCGAATTCTGAATAGCCGCGAACGCTTGAAAATCAGACATTTTCGAAAAGTTGGTTACTGTTCACTCCGAACCTCGTCCGAACCTCCTCCGAACTATCTTCGAATGTCGTCCGAACTTTAGTTACGCCGAACGTCCTCCGAACCTGACCTTCGGAAAGAGAAATCAACAGCAACTCCGAACTTGCTCCGAAATACCACCGAACTCTCTCCGAGACAAGACCGATCTCTCACCGAACTCAAATAAAGACCGAACTCCATCCGAACCTCGAGTTCGGAGCGGTTACTCCGAATTTGTCCGAACCTCAAACGAGACATATTTCACTCGACCTCATTTTCTCGATTTTCAACGTTTTTGACTGGAATTTTCAACAGGAGTTCAAGCAAACTTGATAGAAACGATCTAGAAGCAGATTTTTTATGAAAAACACACTCGAGACAATCAAACGAACTAAAAAATGATTGACATTTTTGCAAAAACATGAATTTGAACTCAAAACTCTGAAGAACACTGATTTCCGACTAGTAGAGCAAACCAAAAGCTCTGATACCACTTGAAAGTGCGTGAGCGTACGGATCTTCTACTTAGTCGTAACGAAATCAAAGTAATACGAGATGAAACACAAAGAGTAAATACAAATGAGCTTTGTATTAACCACTGAGACCACAGAGTACACAGAGTAAATGTATAACACGGAAGCTTAGATTGTTATCACTACTGAATACAACACATGAGAAACATATTTATAGTGCTGAAATACGACCGGCCGAACCTCAGGTTCGGCCACACGTTCGGCCGTGTCCGAACTCCAGGTTCGGCCTGAGTTCGGACCTCAGCATCCTTGTGTGAATCCGTCTTGTATTCGATACTTCACATGACGATCAAGAACCATGTATCAACATAATTTCGTATTTCGGTCAGTTGTATTGGAGTTTTGATCGATTCAACGTTTTGGTTGGTTCATAATTATATATGACTAGATTTTAACCCTCCGCGCGTTGCGCGGAGGTGTTCAAGCATGACATCTTGATGTTATCAAAATTGCACGTTGTTGCGTTAGTTATATTAGCTTAGCTTGTTGTTTGTTTTATATAGAATGAGCTTCAAAAAAGATCATGACTTCGTTCATCTCAACGCGGTCTCGTTTGGTTGTGATCTTGTTGTTTTAACGTTCGGATAACACGGGTAGAAAAAATAATTAAACTGCTACACCACCAACAACATAAATTATTGGTGATCAATGGAGGTTAACGTGAGGATAACGCAAACACACAAAACCATTTATGGATACATGGAGGAACACGAAAAAAAGAAAACATTGAACGACTAAAATCACTTATAAAATTATGACCAAATCATCTTTACCATTTAAAAGTTTATGTATTACACAACCAAAACAAAAATATTGAAAGTAAATAAAAAATTATAAAATTAAATAAACTAAATGGAGGTAATCATTGGGATTATGCGGGCACAAAAAATCATTGCAATGAAGGTTACCGCTCTGACAACGTGAATATTGCATTTGTAATATGCAAGTTTAATATAAATTGTTGGTAATCAATGGAGGTTACTGCTTGGATAATACGAACATAAATTTGGTGGTCAATAGATGTTACCGCTAGAATAACGCGAGCACACAAAACCATTGGACTGATAATAATATGATTTAATGAAAATAATAAAAAATATATAATTTGTTTAATTAATTAAATATATATATAAACCATTTGATTAATGAAATATATATAAAATATTAGATTATTTTAATATATATATCATTAAAATAATAGTTTAAATAAAATAATATAAAAGAAATATTAAAATATTCTAACCAAATAAAATATTAATATGTTGTCAATTGTAATATAGTATAATTGAAGAAATTGTTGATTAAAGTGGTGACTTTTAAACACATTTTGTTTACAGCTACTAAATACTTTGATGGATTTTATTGACAATTTATCTTCATCTACATTAATGATTTGTATTGACAATTCTAATACTTACTTTGTTATGCTTTTTGTAGTTAGATTATGGACACAAATGCTTACAATCTTGGGGATATCACTGATAGTGAAGGAGATGATGATCTAGTGGAAGATAACAATCCAGAAACTCAGTCTCAAACTATTGAAAGTTCTTCACAAAATCAAAGAAAAAGGAAGAGACTAACTTCTCAAGTTTGGAAGAGCTTCACTATTCTTTGAACAAAAATCAGATCAGCCTTTATACAGTAAGTGTAACAAATGTGGTCGTAAGTATCAAGCTAAGAGTAAAAATGGAACATGCAATTTAAAACGTCATTTAGCTACATGTGTTGGTTATACATGTTGGATCAAGGATCGATCGATTACACAAAATTGAAAGGAATTTGACTAGAAACTTGAAATCTTATTTATTGAAAATGTTATTGATGTCGATGGTCTGCCCATCGATATATACATACGTACGTACGACACAGGGAAGTTGTAGACTTCCAATTTTGACCAAACAGACCCTGAACTAAATACATATTTATAATTTGACACTAGACTTTAACTTTAGACATTTGACACAATTAACCCTTGGACTTTTGTAACTTAATATATACATAGGTAGATGAATATGATTAATCTCACAATATAACAAAAGAAATTGGTCAATATATGATTAGTACAAATAATAATGTGCTGGACATGAGAAGTTCAAAACTCAAATTCAGTCAAGAAAAGTTCAAGGAATTAATGATAAATGCTATTGTTAGACATGATTTGCCATTTTCATTTTTGGAATATGGGGGTTTCTTTTATCTCTAGGAATACAACAAAGTCTGATATTAGAAAGTTGTATCAACGTGAAAGAAATAGGCTTTGTGGTGAGTTACTTAGGTGTCTTGGCAGAATATCTTTATCTTCTGATTGTTGGACATCAATTTGGACTGATGGTTATTTAAGTATGACAGCCCACTATATTGATAGCAATTGGGTTTTATAAAAGAGAATTTTGAATTGATACAGATTCGTATAAGCGGGTGAAGATAACCTAGGCTAAAACCTAGTGGCGAAGACTCTTGGCCAACCAAGTCGCCAATGACGGTGTGATATCCGGCTGACCGGAACTATCAATGAACAAAACCTGTTCAACAAGAAAATACTTTTCTTTATTCAATAATCAACTCCCATAATACGATTACAAAGAGGTCTTTATATAGACAAATAAATAAAAAGGAAACTCAATCAAAATAAGAAACCAATAACTAATAAAATATTTTTCAAATAAAATATAGATTAGGAATCTAGAAACCCGATGGGGTTTAGATTCCTTAGGTTGTGATTCGGGTCTGAATACAGACCGTCCGGATCCGTATCATCCTCACCTTGTTTTAAAAACTCGTCCTCGAGTTTTAGCATTGGATCAAAACCACCAGGATCAAACGGGACATCTCGGCGCCTTCCCATCAACAACGTCATGACCAAGATCATCAAAACCGACTCTTTAAGTTTACCTTCGCATGTTGCTCGATTCGGCTTCAAAACCACCAGGATCAAACAGAACATCCCAACGTCTTCCTCCCAACAATATCACGAATAAGATCATGTGATACCCACTCCCAGACTTGGCACCAGAAGGGGTCACTCATCGGATTTACTCATGAACACGTGGCACAATAGAGATAAGCAGCGGAAAATTTAAAACTTTTATTATATAAGCCAAGTACGTAAAGTAACTGAGATAATTTACAATCTATATATATAGCGACTAACTATATCAGTCTTTATTTATCTACAACTATGCCAGCACCTCCACAGCTCCTCTAATAGCTTGGCCGATCATTCTCTTATCACGAGGGCTCCGCCATTGCTCCCAGACGTCTCACCTAAACCTGACATACATATGGTTTTGGGAAAAGGTCAACTTACGCTGGTAGTTCTACATTTAAAAAATGTTACCTCGTTTATGAGGTTAAAACCTTTGTACCTGCAAAATCCCTTTTTACAACATTTATCAAGTATAACACATAACAAGTCATATATAACATAACATCATAATCATTCACGTTTCTCTAGAAAACATCTACCTTAATAACCTTAAACTCCTAACTTGAATTCCATACACCTCTATACATTCTGGTCTCGAATACTGCTCAGGTAACTTTATCAGGAAGCCCCTAACCTCAGTACCGACAACCGCTCCATTTCTTCTATACCTTCCAGGTCTCGAATACTGCTCAGGTGACTATATCTGGAAGCCCCCAACCTCAGCAACGACAACCGGCCTATATTCCGTTCTTCCGGTTTCGAATACCGCTCAGGTGACTTCATCTGGAAGCCCCCCAACCTCAGTATCGACCTCTGTTCACGTAACCTTAACCCTTTAGACGTTCTATTCTATCGAACATCTCCTTAACCACCATAGTACTACTACCTGCCCCTAGTTAGATATCTGAATGACTTACGTATGCTAATAAACATGAAAATGTACTCATATACTACAACAAATGAACATCCCCCAATTTACCTAGGTGTATGTATACAGGATGTACCAGCGGCGTATCCTCCACACTTTCGATATACCGGGTAACTATACTACCATGCTTGTATACATGATGTACCAGTGGCGTATCGACCACATAATAATATAGCAAATGCATCACATGTTCTCATATAATCATACATTCTCACTTGTACGTTTATTAACAAACCCTTATCATTTGGACACCTAGTTTCAAAGCAAATATACCACATAACTCTAATAATCATTTCATATGCATTATTCTATCATAATCATTTCATATACATTACTAATACATATAACCATTCATAAGCATTTTCATAACATAACACGTATCACTTCAACAGTTCATCAATTTATCAGTTAAGATAAGCAAACTTTCAGATAAAAGCATTTCAAATACTTTTTAAGTAAACAGTTGAATATTATATGTATATCAGCCCGAAAACATTAAAGCGTTTATAACATTTAAAAGTGGGCTCTCATAACTTACCTTATCTCTTTACTCGTTAAACTCGGACAGAACCTCCGACAGAATCCTTCGGTTAACCTAATTCGCGTATTGTATGGCATTAACGCAAGGTTTAACATAAATATATCCTATGTTTATTTATCTCTTATATTATCTTAATAATATCTAATTATTAAGGTTTACTTCTTTTAAGGTCAAAATGACCAAAATACCCTTATAGGCACAATATCCCTTTTTAATATGAAGACGCGCATTCCTATAAGCAAACGCTCACTCCGGGATCGCCTAGGGAGGTATGCCATTTCCCAGTTGGGATTTATGCGACACCCTCGCTATGCTAGAAACCCCAGTGTACAGGCGCTTACCCTTCCGGTCCGCACGAACTTCTAAATATCCGATTAACTCGGTATCTTAAATACTTTATCATTTATCCGTTTTAACCCCATATATACTTATTTATATTTAAACATGGTTGCATACCAAAATTCAAGTACCCATACCCTCCGGATTATTTTATATTAAATAATCATATTTCAAAACCCTAATTTCATATATTTCTTGTTTCTTTATCAAAACTCATTTTCTTTTCAAACCAACTTAGGGTATTATGTATTATAACATATTATAATATACTTTAAAATATCTAAGCTTAATTCAAAAGCGTTTGCTCAATTTGGGCAGAACAACGTTACGAAAACCCTAATTTTGACCCGTTTACAAAACCATTACCAAACATTCTTCACTTGTGAAATAAACTTAGGGCTTTCTTAAAACACATTTAATTAGGATTACCTACAGAAATTCAGACCCTAATTCCCACCCGATCACCCGATTTGAGCAGAATAACCTCAAGAACCCTAATTTTACATCATTTCTAGAAAGCATACTTGGAGATCGAATTAGATAAATTTAGAGGAGGTTATTGTTAAGCATACCAAATAATGGGTGACTGCAGAAATCGGCATTTAACTCTTCTCCGTTTGCTCGTAATGCTCCGACGAAGTTTCTGGTACAAAATGGGGTTTTCAGGTTATATTTCAGTGAATTGGCGAGGATTTCCATTGAATTAAAGCTCCTATTTGTAGCTAAATGATGCGTCGCAAGTCCCTAACACGTCCCATGGTGACTCAGCTTCGAAATCAACGCGTATGGAGCTCAAACTTCGCCTCCAAGTTGACGAACGTGGCTTAAAACCGACCTGGTAACAATTCTGCTGCAAATGGAGTCCAGGCGTATCGCGGCGGGCTTGATGGTGGTTTAGGTGATAGGCGACAGAGTGGGTTTCCGGCCAGAATTTGGAATTTTACATTTTCAGCCCTTCTACTTTTATTATGTGCATTCTAGGCCCTCAAACTTCTAAAGTTTTATCATTTCATGTACCAAAACATTAGGGGACATATTTCTAACAATTTATAAGGTTTCTAAGGCTCGGGATTCGTACGATAACATATATATACATTTATATATATTTTCTTTATTATTTGCTAAATTACGTTTTAGCCCTCAAACTTTACAATAATTATCATTTCACGTTACGAATCATATTAGGATATATCTTTACTATATTTTAAGCCTTGGGATACTTGTAATAATTATAGATACGTATAATATCCGTATACGTTTATAACTTTACAATAATTACACTTTTAGTCCTTTTACTTTTCCGTTAACGATTAACACACGTATTTATACATATGTATCCATTAATTCACACATGTATCATTATGTTATTCATATAAACATATATTCATCTCATACTTTATCTTCGTTAATATTTAACACATCCGTTCATGCATATTTTACCATATAGGCCATCAAACACGTATTTCTAACACGTGCAATTTATCTAAAGCATAGTCTTACCACATTTATCATTTAAGCTTACGTATTTATTATATAAACACGTATTTACTATATATATATATATATCATGTATCTGTGAAATTTGAAGTGTTACAGATCATCACAACCAACTCATTAAATTTATCTTTGCATGTCACTAGAGTCGGCTTCAAACGAACACCATTATAACGGACGGGTCCAGGGTCTATTGGATTATCGAGACCTTTTACCTCCTTCTCCCTCTCTTCGAAAAAGACTCTTCCTCGAGTCATGAGAACGTCGAAGAGGTCATCACTACTTTTTCCTCAGCGGACAATAGACCGTAGCACCTCTAACAGATCATACTTCTGACGTTCGAGCATATATGAATATTTACTAATCATGAAATCCCATAAATCCATATGTACAACTCCATTAACTTGCCCCCCAACTTTCAAGCTTAAATTATACACGTAGAATAGGAAAAGATCATGACCTCTTAATTCACATAGTCCATGATTTTGAAATCCCAATATTTGTGGACATCTTAATATCTCGAAGACCCAAAACTTTAGGAGGAGAAACGAATTGGAAGGAAAATCTTGAATTTTAAATGATGTAAAATAATTAACCAAAGGGTCTTTGAGTAAAACCCCCAAAATAATCTGCCTGATGGATAATCCTTGAATTGAACCACAAATTTCTTACTTTTGCACAAATCGTGTGAGCTAAATTTAAAAGTTTGAAAACCCAAAATTATAGGATATGGATATCTCAAACTCACAAAATGAATTATCTCAAACATGTATTCCCAACTCACTCGATCTTATAAGAACTTGACCCTTGTATCCACCTTCAATTCCCATTGACATTCTAGATTTATATTATTTGATTGCATGATGCTACCTCTAAAATATATGGAATATGACAGATTAAAGTCGTGCCTTTCATCCAACTTAATTTTCAAAACTTTGAAAGCTGGATTATCCAAATTATTTATATTAAATAATAAAATTTCGAAATCGTAAAATTGTTGGATACCTGAACCTTTCAACCTGGATTATCGCTTGTCTTCCAACCCATGCACCAATATTTACGGAAATTGGCAAAGGAGTTCCATAATTACTTGAACCTGAGGGTCGTGACCGAAACGATGTAAGCTGCGGGAAAGTTGGCGCGTGAGGTGTTTGCGGTTGCGGGTGCGAGGGTGGCACGGGCAGCCCGGGTAACGTAGCTTGCGCGGACGGCGCGAGTTTTACTGGCGGAAGAGTAACCCAACCAAGAAATACTTGAATGCGGAGACACTCTTCCGCATCGGGTGTCACCCCATCTTCATCATATATCGGTGCGTCCTCAAAAAGTAGTTCAAGTTCACGAACCCGTTGTTGTAACCTTTCGATCTCAGCAACGTCACGTGGGTCATGCTGTTCCTGCCCTTTGCCGCCGACGGCGAATCTACGATGCTGACGACGATCTCCCTCACGATCCGACATCCTGAGAAACCTGAGCTCTGAATACCACTTGATAAAATATTGTTCAAATAAAATATAAATTAGGAATCTAGAAACCCGATGGGGTTTGGATTCCTTAGGTTGCGAACCGGGTCTGAATACGACCGTCCGGATCCATATCATGAATTTTTCTTAGATGCCTACATACCGGTATTGCTTTAGCTGAAAAGATAAGTGAAAAATGGTCAAAAGTTGAAAGATTGAAAATAAGTTATTTTCTATTACTTTAGACAATGCTTCTTCAGATGATGTTTGTGTTGATGTGCTAAGAAGCCAATTTCTGAATTCTTTAGTGTGTGATGGTAAGCTATTTCATCTTAGATGTTCTGCTCATATTCTTAATTTAGTCGTCAATGATGGGTTAAAACAAATTGATGTTGTTGTGGATAAAGATAGGAAATGGGTGAAGTATGTCAAGGGTTCTCAAGTAAGGAAAAGTTTAATAAATGTTGTTCACAAAATTCTCTAGATTCTAAAGGGCTTTGACGCAAAATGTTCCTACTAGATGGAATTCTACATATAAGATGCTTTCGAGTGTAATTTATTATCATTCGGCCTTTTGGCATCTTAGTTTGAGCGACTCTGATGCGTAGCATCATATACATAAAATAAATAAATAAAATCCATTCATATAATTGGTTTTTAATTAAGAATTATTAAGTTTTGGTGCTTAAATGTTTTATATTTGAATTTTAGATGATTTGGTGGATCTTTGGTTATTATTTGATAAATATTTAAAGTTCACATTTAAGTTGATTTGGAGCTCGGTTAAGAAAGTTATGGAGGACAGAAGAAAAACAAATTAATGAATAAAAACAGCAGCAGCTCCAGGCTACAGCCCAATCCCTTGCTTCATTTTATGTACCCAGCCCAGTCTTCACAGCACCTGTGGCCCAACAGCTTCAGTAGCCCAACCAAGAGCTACCTAGCGCAAACAGAAAAAAGGAAAGGAAAAGAATCGGAGGGTAGGGGGTTCGAAACCCTGACCTCTAGCTAATCCAAAGAGTGTTACCACTAGAGCAGCAGCTCATTGCTGATCATTTTCTGGTTAGATTTTATTTATCTATATCTGCGCGAGGCCCAGTTTCTCGGCTCAGCAACCTGATACTTCACACTTCACAGACCCGTTTTTTCAGCATATCAATCCGTTTCAGCCGTATTTCTTCGAGGAGAACCCCCATAAAACCCTAGAAAAACCCCATACAAGACTTGGATACATCAAGGAAGGATTGGGGATCAAGCTTGGAGCTTTTTGGATCATAATTAGAAAATTTTTGAAGCTTTCGGTTTGAATATTCATCTAGTACTTGTTTTTCATCTTTTTAAATTCTTTTTCATGATGATTAATGTTACCAAGATTAGATTTTTATTGATGTTCAACATGTATTTGGGTTGACCTCATATTGTATCAATGTTTTAAAACCGGACCGGTCTTGTCCAAAAAACGGTTGAACCGGTTGAACGGGTTTGAAGCGGACGATCGAACCGGATTGACTACTCAAACCATGGAGTACGATACACCACAAAAATTAGTGGTAACTTCAACCATGGAGTATGAGTCAGTGAAAAAAAATGATCGTACACCATAATTTCAATTTTTGTTACACAAGTTCGACCATGGCAAGTTCGATTTCTTTTACACAATCGTCGTTTTCTGGTTCGACCATGATCATACACCACAATCGTAACTGGTTCGACCATGAAGTATGTACCACAATCGTCGATTTCTGCCTTACATACACTGATCGTTTCTAACAAAATCGTGTACATACCTGAACAAAATCGTCTCTGCAAGTTCGTCGATCGTGCAAGTTCGTCGATCATTCCGCAGATTCGTGAACGTGAACGATCGTCCCCCGGCCCCCTACAAGTGCGCCTTTTTGGCTTCTATGGAACGTGAACGACAAACCCTACTTTTAAGTTTTTATTTTTTTTAATTTTCCTGCACTTTCTTTAGATTAATTTAAAATAAAATCAAACCTAGTCCAATTCTGTTCCGGGTCCGGGTTTTTATCCGGTTGAACCGGAAAAACCGGCAGTTCACTTTCTGACCCAGTATTGCTAAAAACCGGGTATAATTGAACCGGAAGCCCCACCGGTTCCAGGTTGAACCGACCGGGTTAATCCGATTTTTTTAAACATTGTATTGTATTGCCTAGATTAGATGATTCTTGACCCGTTTGACTTTAGAGTTTGACTTTTTGACATGATCTTGTGAAATTGCCTTTTGATTCTGATTTGGTTTCCTTGGATGGATATGTATACATGCTTAGCTTCTGTTTTTATCATGTTATTTGGGTTAATTGATGTGGATTGTAGAACTACAACAATTTATTGATTAGCTTATTGTTAATCGGTTAATTTTTTGGAGTTTATTGATTAAAGTATGATTTAGAGACCTCTTACATGATAATATGATATGGATTTGGGGCTGACTTTGTGTGCTTCTATATGGGATCGAATTGACCGATTCGTTTCATGTACTAGGAAATAGCTACGCATTGTTTAGTGAGTTAGGGTGCATATGACCATAAGATTCGAGCTCGCTTATTCGTGTTTACAGATTTCTAGGTCCTAGGTTATTCATTTCAGAATCATTGCATGTGTTAGGTGCCATTTAAAGAGGCCTTTGTGGTTTCTTTTTACGTGTGCATTTTGTCCGCTTTGACCGAAGTGATTAGACCATTGGGCAATTTTACATAGTTTTCTATCCGAGCTTCAATTAGGATTACCTTAGTGTTTAAGATGTGTCTATAGTCCTATTTCATTTTGGTTTTCATCATTAGTGGATAGTGATCGTGTTGATTAGTCAAACTAGGGGTCTTATTGGGTTTAGAGGATTCTTATCTAGGTGATACTTTTCTCCGATTGATTTTTTTATATTTTGCTTTTGTTATCTGTTTGTGTTCTGTATGCTTAGTTAATTATTTTAGTTTTCATTATCAGTTCCTCATATCATTTTCATTGGTTAGATATTAGCGAAATCCTGTATCGGGAGTCTACATACGCGTCCACGGATTGATATCCGGTTTTACCAATACATACTGCATACAATGGGTTCACTGTCCTGGTGTGTAGTTTGATCACTTGGTGATTACCATTTAAAACATGACCATTTATAGATACGATTCTACGCATCAGACTCTAATTTTCAAAGTTGTCCAACTAAGGATGCATGGGTGAAAGTTGAGAAGATTTGTGATTTTCTTAAGGTTTTCTATGAAGCAACTTTAGAATTTTCGGGGTCACTTTATCCTATTTCAAATTTATTTTTCCCTAACGTATTTAATATTCAGTTAAAGTTGCTTAAAGAGTTAGAAAGTAAAGATGAATATATGAAGAAGATTGCTGAACAGATGTGGGTTAAGTTTAACAAATATTGGGCTGAATTTTAATCTTTTATTAGCTATAGTTGTCGTGTTTGATCCTCGGTACAAGCTTTCATTTGCTGATTTCAGTTACAAAAATATTTATGGTGAAGATTCACCACAACTTCAAGAGGTCAAGGACACACTTTTTGGACTTTGTAAAGAGTATGCACAAAGTTCAAACAATGCAACAAGCTCAAGTTCAGATGGTACTAGTTATGAGATGAATTCTCAACAAGTCATGGAGGGAGAAGAAACCAGTAGTAGAAGTATTCTCAAGGTACAAACTTCTAAACTTTAGTTAACATTCTTTTTCATGCTTTATTTCAAATTATGAATTCTTCTAACTTTTTCTATATATAATAGGAGTTTGATTTATATGATAGTGTGGCATCTTCAAGCTCGAAACAAAAGTGTCAATTGTCTGAGTACCTTGACGATCCAAGGACTAAAACATCCATTCCAATTAATATTCTTGACTATTGGAAAGCTCAACAATACAGGTATCCAGATGCAGCTAGACTTGCTAGGGATATTCTTTATGTTCCCGTTTCAGCTGTTGTGTCCGAATCGGCCTTTAGTCTTGGTGGAAGAATTTTGGATCAGTATCGAATTTGAATGTTACCATTTACTGTTGAAGCTTTGATATGTACTCGAGATCTGTTATTTACTGAAAAATGTACCATTCTAAGATTTTGGCTACTTATTTCATTACCCCCATGTTCTCACTTTTGACTATTAAGTCCATATTCAGTTTTAGTTTTTTTTTTTTCATTTTATTCTAGCAGCCCATATTCAGTTTTAATTATTTTTATTTTATTCCAGCAGCCCCTAATGAAGATGTTGAAGTGTCTCTAAATGTTTTGATTTTGAACATTGACAAAGGAGATATTTAAAAGTGCAATAAAAAATGAAGGCATTTAGAGATAAAGTGAATGGAAGAAAAAAGAAGCATTTGATTACCTTCTTATTAGGAACTAGGTTAGTAACCCATGTACTATAGGGGTTGAATTTAGGTTCATAATATTAGCTAAATATAAAAAAAACAATTAAAATTTTAAAAATTATAATGACATAATTCTTTATAAAATATTAATTGATAATTTAATACATTAAAGATGACAAATTCTTGATTTGTTTCCTTAAAAAGACTAAATTTATTAAGTAATCTAAGAAAACTACATTATGTTGGCCAATTTTTTTTTTAAATGAAAATTTAATTTAGATAAAATTGGTAATTAGTATTAATTGATAATTTACTAAACAGATAATTGAATATGATTTTGACATGTGGCAGTGCTCATGTGGACATCTTAAAAAGAAGACATGTGGAAACCATTTTAGTTATTTATTAGGATTAAGATTTGATTTGAGTTAGTTTTTAGATTATTTTGATGTATTGTTTTGACTTCACTTTGTGAAGTGAATTCTGGTACTAAACCTTTGGATTGGGATTTTGTCATTTTGTGATATATTTTGGGATTGTTATTTTGTCATCTAATATGATATGAGTTTTTTGTTATTTTTACCTACATTTCGAGAACAAGAAATTACTACTTGATTTGTATGAAATTTGACTAGTTGTTACTTGATGATTAGTATGAATTTTGACAGGTTTCAGTGAGAGTAAAAAAAGTTGAGAATTTTTAAACAGGTCAAACGGGTCATGTTTGGGTTCACATGGATTTATGTGTGTCAGGTTAGGGTTGGAATCCTTGACCCACCAACCCGCCAACCCATAACCCAACCTAATAAAAATGAATAACGCAAAGCTATACATTTCCTTATAGCTAAAACCACTCTAATAATCACGCACATTAATGATCAGAAACATGCACACAACACTCTTATACATCAATAAAAATATTATCGGTTACACATTACGCAAAAAACAAAATATTAAAACATCATATTAATACATAAAACAAATCATGCAAAATCATAAAAACGATTGGGCTGCTGCTGGACTTGGTCGTCAGGAAGTAAGATTTTTTTATCTAATGCGTGATTATATTATACACTTTGCGTTTTTTTGTTTTATGCGTGATTTTATATTATATAATTGAGTTATTTTTGAAATACATCATGCGTGATATTGTATAACATGTTTTTTTATTTTGTAGGTTATTTTCATAAGGATTGATGGTGATATAACATGTTTTTTTATTTTGTAAACGTTTTGAACGTTATGGTTTGCTGTGTTGTCATATCTTTTACATTTTTAAAATGTTTGAGGTGCATGAGTTTCCTAAAAAGTACATCATGAAGCGCCGGACAAAGGAAGTTGTTCCTAATAAAGCCAAGACAATTATTGCTTTCAAGGACTCTGATTTTGTCAATGCTGATCAGTTAGGTAAAGTTGTGCTGAGATAATGTTATCATATGAATACATTATAAATAGTCTCTCGTCGGATCTTGAGGCTTTGTGTTCTGTAAGGGATCAGATGAATGAAATTACGAAGAAGGTTTATGAAGATAGTCGGCCGGTTGTACCTAAAAATCGGAAAGATAGATTTACTGAGATTCTAAGGGCTAATCAACCAATTGATGGTACCACTAGACTTCCTAGTGTTATTAAAAACAAGGGTCATGGTTCTCATAAAAGAATCAAATCAAAGAAGGAACAAGCCAGTAGTCGTGCGGGCAAAAGGAATCACAGGTGCTTGGTATGTGGTTTGAAAGGTCATGATAGAAGGACATGTAAAGCTAGCAAAGGAGATGCAGGAGAGGATGATAATGAATAGGATTTGCATTATTTTTTTATGTAATTACTACTTGCGTAATTTTAGAAATAGTTGCGTAATTTGATTATGTGTTGTGTTTGTGTAGATATAAAATTTTCCATAGCTTTTCATTAAAGTATGTAATCTAAGCATTTGACATTGAGAAATAAAAACGAAACTAAACATTGATCTAGAAATTTTCAATTCCTTTCAATCCAGTTCTCTTGTGTTTATTCTTTTCCAGAGTGTCTTCCAGCAGCTGCTTCACATTCCCAGCTATTCGGGCCTGACTTGTTCAGAAGTGTAGGCTGCAGCTTTCTCAAGGACGCCCGTTTCCTCTTCTGGGATGAGTTTTCTGATCAGCTTGATATCACCTCTGACGTTATTTGAAGTCAGGATTGTGAGCATCCCTTATGAGTTTCTCATAACTTGATCCATCAGTTTTTCGTCATCGATTGGTTTTTTCATCAGATCCGTCACCATTGACGAAGACAAAGAAGCCATTTGGTTTTGTTTTTGTAGTTTTTTTTAGTTTTGCAACAAAATGGATTTTGGGTTTTCATCGTTTTAAGGGTGTTATATATAGGTGGTGTGTGATTTTGTATTACTTATTATTATTATTATTATTATTATTATTATTATTATTATTATTATTATTATTATTTAAAAATTAACTTATGTGTTATTCTCGACCTTCTGATTTGAGGATATTAGGGTTTTTATGGGTTTTTAGCCTTTTTATAATGAGTTGCGTGTTATTCTACATATTTATTTTCGTTTGTGTATTTCGCGTGAGTAGAAAGTTTTTTACACTGAAAATGGCTTCATCGTCATCTTCGTCAGTGATACCCCTTCCTCCGACCATCTCAAACAGAAATTGTGTGAGAGAGTGTTGAAGCAGTTCTCGAAGGATGTATTGTTTACTGATGTGCTGAAGCAACACCTTAAGGTGTTAAAATCTGGTTTAACCGATCGTGAAAAAATCACTGATGAGTTGCTTGCAATGACTGATTCGTCTTTGTGTGATCTTTCAGTGTTGTTTTTGTCAGAGTTGGGTGTAGCTGCTGAGGAGCAGATTGAAGCGGTTGGTAATACTCTGAAGCTGATTAACTCGTCTATAGAGTTGAAGTTGGATTTCCTTGCTTCATTTGTCTAGTTTTTATCATTTTTTGTTTTAGTGATTTTTTTTATATGGATGTTTTTTGTGTTGATCATGATAATCTAATGTTGGATGTTTTTAATTTTTATTACGTTTGCATTATTTCTTTAGTTGTCATGCGCTATATGTTCTTTGTATCGTGATAATAATATTTTGTGTGACAAAAAACGAATTTAATTACTATTTGCATCATATCTTTGGCGTTAAATAACCATAGTTTGCGTAAAAAAATATACCTGAGTGATTATACGAGCTTTTTACAAGGCTTGCGTGTTTTTATTTCTGCAATGTAGCCTAAAGAATAGTTATGGGTGACTTTCAAAAGCTTTGCGTGAAAAGCACATCATATGCATGATTATTTTGTTTGACAAAAAATGTAGATTCCGTTTGTAGCGTGATTATTTTGTCAGACAAAAAATGTAGATTCCATTGTAACATGATATTTTTGTGTGACAAAAAATTAAGTTAATTACTATTTGCGTCATATCTTTGAGGTTGAATAACCATTAATCTGTCTTGTGTAAAAAAATAATACCTATGGGTGATTATAACGAGCTTTTTACAAGATTTGTGTGTTTTTATTTCTGCAATGTAGCCTAAAGAATAGTTATGGGTGATTTCTTAAAAGCTTTGCATGCAAAGCACATCATATGCATGATTATTATGTTGTTTTAGAAGCATTGCGTGTTTTTGTTGTTTTGCGTTTTCAAACGCGTTTGCGTGTTATGTTTCATTGTAAAAATACGACGCTACCCTTTTTGTTTTAGATTAAAGTCTCTGCTACGTTTTTAAAATTGATTCTCTGTGCAAAGTCACGCACCGTTAAATCCAAAAAAACGCGCAGATCATTGGCTGAGATCACTTCGCACGCTTTGCACGCAAATCCTCCTTTATATAACAACTTTCCCTTACCTATGGTTTAACAACAATGTTTATGTTTGTGGTGATAAAATACACTACAACCAAATATCTAATTTCATAAACATAGAAGTTCTAAACATACACTAATCAAATAATTAATTCTCTATATATACAAAGTTATCATAATATTATATTTGCTTTGTATTATAACCTCATTATTTTAATCCATTCTATATTAGGGTAAGGTTCAAATAAAAACCACGTTTATTGTACAAACTTAAAACTAATGTAAAAACCATTAAATTTTAATTAAATGAAGGCTATTTGGGGGTAATTTTTGTGCTCCTTCATGTTTTTTCTTCATGTATATACACATGATGACCACCTAACGACATAAAAAAAAACTATTTTTTTTGTCTGTCCGACATGGTTATGTTGCATATATGCAACATGGTTATGTTGCATATATGCAACATAGTCGGACAGACAAGATAAAAAAAAACTTTATTTTTAAGTCATCATGTGGATATGAGTGGATATACGTGAAATTAAATAAAAAAAATATCAAATTACCCAAAAAAAACTTCATTTGATATAGTTTTCTTTGGTTTTTACAACTTTGTACAATAGATAATGGTTTGTACATGAACTTTACCCTCCTATATTATTATATATCCTTTTTATTCCTTATGTTGTATGTGGCTTTTCAGTCGTTATCTTCTACCATCTACGTGTTCTTTCTCGGTGAGTTCACAGACACGTTGCCTATTTCATCTGCCTATTTATACATTTTCTTTCTTCATTAGTATGTTTCACGCTTTTCACATTGGAATAAAAAGATGTGAGAACCTTCTTCATCTGTTTCGTCTTAGTCGTCTTCATCTTTTTCGTCTTCGCCGTTTGACTTGGTTTTGGGCTTTGCAATGTTACAGCGTTTTCTTTGTTTAATTGGATTTTAGATTTGCGATTCTCAGGGCTTCATGTTGTTTCGAAGTTGATTTAGTGTTAGTTTGGAGTTTCAATTTTGGTTTGTAACTCTGTTTGATTTTTTTATATTTAGGATTCCGCTACAATTGCGATTTTAAGGTCGTAATGTTATTTCGTCATTTTTTTTCGTCTTAGTTTTAAATTTTACTTTGGATTTTTTAGAAACTAGCTGCTCTGCCAGATACATCGTAAGGCAGGAGTGGTCCGACAAACGAGTAGCGACACACTAGTTCCAATGCTAAGCAGGAGTCCGCAGCTTCGGTGGGTGGACCTTCGCTCCGGTAGGATTGCCTCTGTCCTGGTACCTGGCACAAAGGAAGAGTTAGAGCATGTGAGGGAGATGGATCCTCCGGCTCAGACTGGGACTGACGAATGCATCATTGCTATCCCAGGTCTACCCTCGTACATACGGAGATGTGAGTGTGGGGTAGTGGGAAATCTTCCCTGTCGTACGAGCTTAGAAGACTATGTGGGTGCCGGAGCAAGAAGTTCGTCTCGAGGGATTAAGTGTCCTGCTCAAGTAGTTGAGGAGGGTATTTATAGTGTCTGAACTTTTGTCTTAGTCATCATTAATGCTTCTACCCATACTCGGTATGGGCGAATGTGTCAGATGTACTGTCTGAGTACCATTTTGGTTATAGGCGGCGTATGATTGGTAATCATCATCAATCATCACCGCTAGCCTATGCTCTAGGCCGGTTTGATGGCTGGAACTGCCGTGCGTCAGAGTATCCGTGACATGCCACTGCCTTGGCGCTGTAAGTTGATTGACTAGTGGTCCATCCTTCCAGACCAAACCTAGGTCATCAGCCCCCCAGTCCGAAGTGTTGCTGTTTCGTAGAGGCCTTCGGACTAATGGGCTATAACAATCATGAAATTTCGTTTTATTAATAAAAAGCTATTTGAGTTATCCATTAAAATTGTATTATTTAATTGATTAAATTAATTCTCTTAACAAACTCATTAAATAAATATTGTTAGGTCACAAGTTTTTACATTTAATGTGCATTGAAACTTGATTTTAATAAACGTTGCACAACCTTTAACATCTCGGTTATAATGGATTGTTATAAAAACGTATATATAAGTTAATCTATGGATCACTTAATAATTTTGACAAGTTATTTTGAGATTATATTTGTGTGTATAAAAAGAAAATTGTGTTTTAAATAAAACGGTTTAAAGGTTTTATATATATATATATATATATATATATATATATATATATATATATAGAAAGGGTAAAATGAAAACCACTCCGAGTTGGGAAAACTTTGAAAACTCTTCAAAAACGGGGTCAAAAAGTTTTTTTTTTCCTTTATTTTTTTTATGGTGATTCTTTAGGTTATAGGCTACCCCTAGGTGGAAAAAAATCAAAAAAACGCCTCGGGGATATTTTTTAAAAAAATCTCAAAAAACGGCCTTGTTACATATGTAACACTCTGTACATATGTTTGTTACATATGTAACAACAAAACTTGTTACATTTTTTAAAAAAAATCTCCGAGGCGGTTTTTTGATTTTTTTCCATCTATGGATAGCCTATAACCTAAAGAATCACCATAAAAAAATTAAACGAAAAAAAAAACTTTTTAGCCCCGTTTTTGAAACTCGGAGTGGTTTTCACCATAACCATCCCCTATATATATATATATATATATATATATATATATATATATATGTAACACCCCAAATTTCACAGGTACATGATAAATACGTGTTTATATTATCACTACGTGAGTTTAATTGATAAATATGGTAAACTATGCATTAGATAGATTGCATGTGTAAGAAATACGTATTCTATAGCTAAAATGATAAATATTGCAAAGTTAAAGGGTAGAAAGTG
>JBCNJP010000024.1:10387678-10421056 GCA_039602395.1 Deinandra increscens subsp. villosa | reverse complement strand
AGCGTGTTTTTTTCCAACTACCCTCCCCCACAAACTTGACTTCATGTCATTGCTTAGGTCACCACCGCATCATGTATATATATTAGAGATTATAATTTTGTTCTAGAACTATATATCTATATAATTAAATAACTTGGGTACAAGTTATAACTCGGGTACAAGTTGATGTTAATGGTTTTTATACAAGTTTATAAACAATAATATATAGAGTTAATTTCCTTTTGAATTCTTGAGGTTTCACCATTCTAACTTGTATACGAACTTTCATTTATTATCAATTAGTTACCTGATGTTTCTGTTTCCTTTTAATTTGAGTCCCTCATGCTAACACCATCCAAATTGGCTATTAAGTGAGGGGGTATTTTAGTTCATTCACCATCAAATCTAACTATGGTTTAATTATCTGTTAACATTAAAATGTATATCTAAATTCCCTACTCTATTAAAATGTATTTTCGTCCATTCACCATTAAAATGTATTTTAGTCCCTTCTAAAAACCCATGCTCACCTCACCTTTCTTATATCTCCACGTAAACACTTCTAAATACCAACAAGCTTGGAAACTGAAAACTGATGCAAATAATAAGAAGCATACAAACTCACATTTTTTAATCCATGTCTTGCTAAATTATTCATGTCAATGTAAAATAAAAATATACCAAGCCTGCAAATTTGTAAATATGGGTTGCAACTACAATAAAATACTAACCAAGACTGCAACTAATGTGTAACAAGGCTGCAAATTTGAAAATGATGGGCTGCAAATATTAACTGACAAAACAAGGTTGCAAATGATTAAAAAGGCTATAAAATTTTAAATAAACTAGTATGTTTCAAACAGACATAATACCAAAATATTGCATACATCGCAAAAGATAATAGTTGTTCATAGAGCCTACATATCCAAAAGATCCCAACAAGAACTGTTTCAGACATACATAATACCAATATACCAAAATATAATACCAATATACCAAAATATAAACTGCTTCAAACTACTGACTTGAAGGATCATCCTTATCGTAAACCTCAAGTGGATCGAACTCTGGTTCTTTAGCAGGACGAATGTGCCAGAATACCATTGCAAATGTTCTTCACCTTTCAGCTCGTAAACTCGTTCTAGAATTTATTCTCCAGGCTTTTAGGAGAACGTAAATGGAGGAGAGGGTTTTAATCTAGGGTTTACACGTAAAGAGGTGAACGTGAGTTTTAATGTTAACCAGAGAACGGTTTGTGGGGTCTTGTTTAAACCATAGTGAGATTTGATGGTGAATTGACTAAAATGCCCCCTCACTTATATAACTAATTGATAATAAATGAAAGATCGTATGCAAGTAGTCAGAATGATGAAACCCCAGCGACTCAAAACGAAATTAACTCTAATATATAATATATTTGTACCCTTTTTGGGTTACACCGCACTGTCACTCATATCGTCGTCTTCTTATTGTGATTATACGAATCTGAACAAATTGAAGCGAATCAAATTAAACAGGAGGTTGGGGCTAGGGTTTATTGAGAAAGCTGACAAAATAAAAAAAAACAGAAACAAATTACCATCAATATGTTTTCTTTCATTGGTGGAGTGATCACCGGATTAGTGGCAGCTGTGGGAGCGATGGTTACGTGAGAGTTCTTGAGTTCGGTGACGTTAAGATGTTGTTTCATTGGATGAAGAATAGAGGAAACTAGTGTCTTTGAAGTGAGACAAATAATGTAATTTTTCTTTTGATCTTGAGATTATCTAGTATCATGTTAGTTTTTTTTATCTTTTAATGGATGGTTGTTATAAAAAATGTAATCGGTCTCACAGTTAGTTAAGTAATAAACATAAAATGTGTAACTGTGTTCTATATAAACGTGAGCTTTAATTTATAAAATAAAAATAAGGTGTAATTGCTTGGTTGGTGGGAAAAAATAAAAAAAATACTCCTTTACAACACCACTATGATCACCACCATGTTTTACCCCATCACGCCCAACGGTTGTTCTAGGGTGTAAGGGTCTTCCCTAAAAATTTCTTAAAATTTTGAGGTGTCGGGCAAGTATAAAAAATGTCTCCTAAAAGATAAGCTTAATATTATATTACTGTTAAAATTATCATTCAAGCTTCAACATATCAAACTCGTTTCGTGACACAACATAAATGAAACACTAAGAAAGATACTTTCAGTTTACAACAAATAAACGTTTAAACCATGTAACCGAAACGACCGTGCAAGAATTCCTCCATCGATCTGCGTGCAGCCAAGGGCTGCCCTTCCAGCCTCCTAGTCGTTCCAACCTCTGGAAACTGTACGTGCCTGCTACCATCTTTGACATTCTAGTCCTTCGGGTGGGACCCGAGCCTTAAAAACGAATAAAGCTGATAAAACTGGTAAGCCGAGAAATGCGTATATAGGCGTAGTTAGTCAATTTAGGTATTAGAAGAGTCTAGTAGCCTTAAAACACTTCACAAACATCACAAACAAGTTGGAGTCTTGAGACATTGGTGATAAACTGAAAACTGCTATGTATTGTGGAATATGTGCAAACCAATACATGAATTTAATTGCATGATCAATAAATTGTTATATGGCAAGTTGATACTTGATTTTATTGGATTTAATGTGATAAAAACAATGATAAATAGAGGAAAAGCCTAATCATTGAAAACCGTGTCCAAAACATCAAAAACGTGAAAAGTCAATAAAAGTCAAGGGGGCTGCTAAACTCGAGCTCTAGGCGTATCGCCTAGAGCAACCAGTTCCCCAAGCGATACGCTTGGAGGGCAATTTTTAACAAAAACCCTAATTATCCCTATTTAAACCCACTTATGCCTCATTTTGCCGTTTGTGCACCTCAAGAACGTCGCATTAGCTGCTCTCACAACCTCAAACCCTTTTCTACTTAAAATCCATCATGATTAGTGCTTTTCTTCAAGAATCAAGTCCCGATATCATCCTTGATTCATCCTCTATTTACCGGTATGTGTTTCATCTTGCTTTGCTTGTTTAAAAGTTGCCAAGATCTGAGCTTTATGCTAGATCTATAGTTGATTTGTGATGATATAATGTTCTCAATGATAGATCTAGTGTTTGGTTGAATAAAGCTTGCATCTTTGGATCAAAAAATGCGATTTTTATGGCAAGATTGATGATCCATGTTAGATCTAGGTTTTTGCATGGTTGCATGTGGATAAAGCTTGAATATTGATGCAAGATCTATGTTCTAAATGCTTGCTAATGATAGATCTAGGGTTGTTGTGCAATAAAGTCATAAACTTTACGTGAGATCTATGATAGAAACTCGGTTTCGGTAGTCATGCATGCTAGATTTTGAATAAAGGTTTTTATTTTTATTTTTAATTAGATATTGAATTAAGTAAGCATGATTCATGTAAATGGATGCATGATGGATTATAAAGTTTCAAACTTGATGTTGAAATACATGTGGAATAATTTATGGAAATTATTTACTTGAAATTTGCATGTAAATCAACTCATTTGCGTGTTTGATCCATTAGTTTTAAGTTTGCCATGACTAATGACTAAGACCTCAAGAAACCAACTCACTTGCGTGTTTGATCCATTAAATTTAAGTTTGACACATTACCTAACTTGAAACAACATAAATACTAATAATGTTTGAGTTTATATATTTTGACAGTCATTCTAATAGCACATGGAGGACAATATTTGTTTAGATACGCAAGACATAAACAAATGAATGAGACTTTAAAAGTTGAAATTTATTCATTACAGCATACTCGAAGCAGTCATACAATCAAATATTGTTCAAACAAGAACCACAATATCATATCGACATAAGTTACATAAAAAATCTACAAGACAGTTGACAGTTAATTAAGCCGGAGCAGTAAATTTATATGAAGCATATGAAAGTGAAGACAAACTCCAGCTACGATGGATAAGCTCGGCATTCGAATCCACACCCCCGGCACCCATGGCAACGTGCAACGGGTAGAAATGGTCGGGCCATGGGTGTGCTAGCGCCGCATGTGGAGCCTTCTCCTTATAGTTGTTTACATCTTCATACCTTCCATCTATTAGCGTTTCTTCGAGCCACGCATCAAACTCTCGAGCCCAAGGTTCCACCGAAGTGGTGTCACGTATCATTCTTAGGTTATGGGTGGCGGCACCCGAACCAACAATGAGCACTCCTTCTTCTTTCAAGGGTGCCAAGGCCTTACCCATGTTGTAATGGTAAGTGGCGTCTCTATTCGTCTGGATTGATAGTTGACAGACTGGAATATCCGCGTCTGGATACATAAGCATTAGTGGGACCCACGTCCCATGGTCTAGCCCCCGTTCCTTATCCTCGTCGACCCGTTCAAACCCGGAAGACATTAGCAGTTCCTTCACTCTCTTGGCTAATTTTGGGGCTCCTGGGGCTGGATACTTGAGCTGGAAGGTTTGAAACAAAATTTTTTAAGTAATTAAAAACTAAGCTACCAACCACCCACCCACTCGATCATCTTTTTTCCCTGTCAAGAGAAAACTCGCCATATGTGAGAAAGCCCCCTGGCCAACCTGAACCCCATTTATATTTTGTCACATGTATGTGAGACTTGAACCCAAGACCTCTCTCTTTTAATATCATTAGGTATCTCAGGTTAACCAATTAAACTAGCGATCATTATTTATCCTTTTATGTACTTAGCCTATCCGTAGTGGGGCGTTTTATACCCTCATAGCGCCCCATAGCGCCCACATACCACCTCCCGAGGCGTTATGGCTCAAAAAAGTGGTTGAGGCGTCTTTTTGGCAGCGCCCTCCCCCTTTGTTGATCGATTGCAACTCATTTTCAGTTGGTCCACATTTCTTTTTTTTTATTTTATTAATATGATTAAGTAATGATGTAATAGGGGTTATGGGGTTATCCAATACACTCATTTTCTTCTAAACCCTCCAAAATGACATCTCGTCCACAAGACGCATAACCCCCTTAAGGGTTATCCACTACACTTATCTTTATTCAAATGAGAAACTCATCAAAATAACCACCTATTTGATCAACTAAAAATTCAAAATGACCTTTAACTTTGTTAAAAAAAATTAAAAATTAAAAGAATCACAGGATCAGGCAAGCTTTCAATCGCCATATATTCATGTAAATCTACTATGAATCTATCATCCATCCATGAGCAAGAAAGAAAGAAAGTATTAATTAATTACCTGGTACATGGATTTGGGGAAACCGTAGAAATCGTAGATGGTGTCGGAAGGGCCATCGGAGACGGCGTTGACGGTGGGAAAAGTGGTCTCCCAGTGGGCGGAGATGACGAGAATGGAGGAAGGGCGCGTGGGATAGACCTTTTCCTGAAAAGATTGGAGGAAAGGTCTGGCGGGTAGAGATTCGTCGATGGATAATGTCGGGGATCCGTGGGATATGTAGAACGTGTCTTTGATCTTCATCATGGGTGCCGTCATCTTCGAATTCAAATTCATTCCGTGATTGCAGCAACAAATAAATTGGAACTGGAATTGATATTGATAAAATGATGAAGTTAACTTTTGGATTTGGGGATTTATTTATAACAGAAGGAATAGCGTGTTCTTTTTCAACGACCCCACAATTCCACAAACTTGACATGAGCCACAATTTCACAAACTTGACTTCATGTCATTGCTTACGCAACATATACGTATATTATAATTATAATATTGTTCTAGAACTAGAGATCAACCGCGCGTTGCTGCGGTAATCTGGACAAATACAAGAAAAGTAGACAACGAAGCAAATCTATTTAAAAAAATTATAATGGAACTTGTTCGATATTGGGACCTTTATTTCAAAAGACGTGTGGTAGTAGTTATTGTGTAGGAAGAGTATCCGGAATGCAAATAATAATTAAAATTTGTCTAAAATTTATAGCAAATGCGAGAGAAAAATATGACGTAAGTGAATATCTAATAGAGTCTAGGTCAAATAAACTGGCGATAGGGTATTTATTTATTTATTTTATAAAAAAGAGTAGTATATGCAGTGCACTTAATAAAAAAACTTTAAAGTATCTCCCTAAGTATCCAAACTACAATACTTTGCTTATATCTTTATATAATCTGTACATATTTCATAGCTTACTTTTAGAATTCAGAAATAAACAACACGTTAAATGTATAATGTGAATAAAAATTTAGACTAAGCCTTAATGCTTGAACCCTTCATAACATATAGATAAACTTGGCCCACCGATACTTATTCATAATATATACCTATGTGTGTTTAGAAATCAAATTTTTTTTTTTGAATATTCATATTCATAATATATGTAAACTTAAGTGGATTACACTTTTATTTGGTTTGAGTCGTTTGTATGAGCCAAATGCAAGAACCAAGTTATGGAAATAGTTAGCAATTTGATAAGGTGTCAAATTTATAAGGGTATATATACAATAATAGCAATACCATAGGTGTCATTTTAATTAATTAACATATAAGATATTCGATTAATTAAAAATATATATATTAACATTCAAGCTCCTAGAACCTTCCAAACTCCCAATAACAACCACCACCACCACCACCACCAATTATTCCTCCATTTCTTATTTTTCTTCACCCCTACATTTCTGGTTACCACCTTAGGAATGTTTATTATAGATCTTTTTTATAAATGAATTGAAGATGATCATCATCTAGGCATGTTTAATTGAGCAAATGTGTCATACCCTATTTTGAAATTAGGGAACTAAATATAAAAGTTTGAGTTCGAAATGAGTCGCAGTTTTTTCAAATTTAAAATGAACTTAATTAAACACTCAATTTATTTGTGGTAGTTATTAATCTGAAGAAAAGAAATGTTTGTTAATAGGTCTAGAGAACTAATCGATGATAGAAATTAACTTTGATATATGGTTTATTATATGTGTGTATAAGTATATAAGTATAATAATAAAAGAGAGAATATGAAAAATGTATTTCTACGTTGTAAATTAATTTAAAATTAATAAATTAGTTTTAAAAACTAATAAATTATTATTATATATAATTAATAAATATAAGTATTAAGTTATTTTCATAATTTGAAAATATCAATACGTACCCTCTTCAAATAAAAAAATAATAAGTCGATATAAATTCAAATTTCGCCTTCAAAGTGTAGTTGGTAAGATATATCTTATTGTAGTCAAGACTATATACTTCCCCACCCTCCAATTTCATCAACCCCCTCTCCCCATCTCTGTTTTCTGATATTACCACCGTTCCACCACCTCATCGGAAAACCTACCACCCTCAATCTCTGCTCAAAGTGCTACAAAGAACCACTGCCTCAAGGAGCGCCAGATCTCCACCGCGAAAATCGCCGTCTAGAAGAGCCTCACGCACCAATTCGATTCATCTCCACCGAAATCGTTTACCTCCTTCGCCGAAGTATCTTCTCCACCGGAATCGTCAATACTGAAGGCGACGGTTACAGATCTGGCGGTTCCGTCCACTGCCGTTTCACCGCCGGTGCACCAATTCGAAACGTCTCCACCAGAATCCTCCTCCTCCGCTTTCGCCGTAGTATCATCTCCCGTGGTTACCGATATTATTCCGGATCGGTCGATACCGAAGGCGACGGTTGCAGATCTGGCGATTCCGTGCACCGCCGTGGCGTCGTCGCAGCGGAACAGGTGCGGATCGTGCCGGAAGCGCGTGGGACTCACCGGATTTACGTGCCGGTGCGGGGCGACGTTTTGCGGGACACATAGGTATCCTAAGAAGCATGAGTGCTCGTTTGATTTTAAGACGATCGAGAAGGAGGCGATCGCGAAGGCGAATCCGGTGGTGAAGGCGGAGAAGCTGGAGAGGATTTGAGGCGATCGGAGTCGACGATTGAAAGCGATGATCGGACGGTCAATGGTGGTCAAATTTGGGGAGCTGGGGATGGATTTATGATTTTTGAGAAATAAGTGCCTTACATATTAGTTGGATCAATATTTCCAAATGCAAAGGCTGCTGCACGGCCAGAATACAAATAACCTGCATGTCTAGTGGAATCAATACCACCAAAAAGATTTAATTATGAATTGAAATCTGGCACGAAAACATAGGTTATGTTTTCAATTGTATATATATACAATTATCTATACATAGTTTCATTTAGACAGTCAAAACTAGAGGTGCACAAATCGGTTTTTTTTAAGAACCGGTTCCGGTTCCATCAGTCGTCAAAAAATCCGGTTTCGGTTCCGGTTCGGTTTTGGGGCGAAAAACCCGGATCCGATAGGACCGGTTCCGGTTCGGTTCCAAACCGGTTTCAGAGAACCGATCAAAAAAACCGGTCGCTGTAAAGGACGTTTTTTTTTATAAGTTTTTTAACACTTTTTTACAAAAACAACACATAGAAAACAAACTTCAAACTTCATTAAAACTACCATAATGTTTGTCCATTACATGGTTACATAAGTTACGAGTTCGGAGTTCGGATCGAAATAAAAACACACCATTACGAAAACAATTACCTTGTATTTATACTACATTGTAGGTTGCATGGGGGGGGGGGGGGGGGACATAAAAAACGGGCAAAAAAGGACCAAAAACGGCTATAAAACCATTATGCAACGGCTATTTTTTTGCCATCAGACCGGTTCTCATTTTCGGTTCCAGAACCGGTTCTTAAACCGGTTCCTGGAAAACCGGTTCCGGTTCTTCACCCACAATGTATAACCGGTTTGGAACCGGCGGTTTTTTTTTTGGAACCGAACCGGTTCCGTCAGAACCGGTCCCAAATCGGTTCGGTTCCGGTTCGGTTCGGCGGTTCCGATTCCGGAACCGGTTCGGATGTGCACCTTTACTCAAAACCGTAACATGTATGCATGTCTGCTATGTTGTTAACCAACGTTATGTCTTTTACATATTATAGTAGCTTCGTTCATGATTGTAACGCTTCCTTGGTGGTATATGCAGTGTATTTGGTGAACTGGACCTGGGTTTGATCCTAAATTTTTATTTCTTAACCGGTTTTTTTGTGGGGTCAGTATACACGATAGATCTTATGTGGCACTTTCTTCCGTTTTTAGGTCTCGTTATATTGATTTACTATATCTATCAAACTAGAGATCGACCGCGCGTTGCTGCGGTAACTCAAGAAAGTATAACAAACGTGTTAATAAAACAAAGAAGAAATTGGTTTCTTAAGAAGATGTAAAACATACCTGCACAAATAAAAATGCTTACTTCAACCATGATCTATTGTAGATATTTTACAAACAACAACCATTTCAAGAACCAATTTATGACATAGTTGCAGCTAGATTAAGTTAAAGCCAACGAACACATAAAAATGTTGTTAACTATATCGTGGTAAGGATGTTGAAAACAGAGCTGGTAGACAGAGTGGTCTAGATAATGTTAGCACAATTGAAAATTTAATTTAGTCTAAATGCATACCAATATGCACAGTATATAGCATAAGGTTTTAGAAAAGCCTCATGTTTACATGATATGAGTTATTATTTCATATGTTCATACAGATTACCTAGCATATGAAGTAAATTCAAAATAATTCATTTTGTTAAAAGTATAAGATACAAATATGGCTGAGTGGTTTAAAGCCCCGGTCTTGAAAACCGGTATGCTCTTAATTTAATAATTCCAATGTCATCACACCTTATATGCAGCCCCAACAAAAGAAATTATTTGATGAATTAAATATGAATACACATTTGAAAACTAAATATGCATGTATCTTCAAATAAAATTTCTTTTTTTTGCTCTAATTGTTACATGAGTTGAGTTATTACCCGACAAATGAAGCTGACCTAAACGTCAAATGGTAGTAAAAAATGGTATACAACGAATAGAAACTAAAACAAATTAAACAAAGAAAATCTATATAAAAACGAAATAAAAGGAAGAATAGTAAATATTAGTGATCATTGTAGATAGTATGTTATGCTTAGTCAAGTTTTCATTGTTATAACATGTTATCGAAGTCAACTGTTGATAAGAATAAAAGTGAAACTACAAATGGAGACAACTGTAGCAACTTGCATGCATATAGTAAAGATGTACATACCCATCATATGTGTTTGGAAGATTTTGTAGTCACCTGAATTAAGCCCAGCAACAGTAGCCAAACCAACACTTCCATCCACATTACCTTCTTTGACAGCACCAGCATAAGATTGGGTCCTAGAAGTAGCCCTAGCATCAAAACCTGATGACACTAACCTGTTGCCCAGCAACACTGTTGTTGAATTTGCCTGCATCACTTTCTGCAAATTCACTGATGTGTAAATAGTAAAAATTAAGAAAAATACATCAAGCTTTCATCTTTCTGCTGTCAAGTGTTTGTAAATGAATAGCTAACACTCTACCATTGAAAATGCTGGAATAAAATTCTGAGTAAATGTTAACCTCTGAACGTAAGCAAATTCTGTTAATGAAGTAATGGAAGATGAAAATAGCAACATGAACTTCAAGAAAGGCAGTAGCAACTAATGGTACCTACATCAGAAGAAACAGAGAAATTCGTATGATGCTTTGGAGGATAGGTAATGGTTAAACTTGAATTACAAATTGTTAGGGCTCCATTGATATAACCAAACACAATTAAATAAAAAAGAATACATATAATTAGAATGAAAACATACCTCACGTCGTCACACCATAGTAACCTTTTTAGCTCCGTTTGGGCCAATCCATTGTGTACCATAAAATGGCAAAATGTATTCGTCAACTCTTTCACACATAACCACGTCCCTGCTGTCGTTGACCCACTACCAGATTTCAACTTCACACCGTCACTCAACGTCCAATTTTACTACCGATTTAGAGCCACAAAAACAGAGGAAAACATGGCATCCATTTTTAAAGTTCAGAACCATTGTATATTTTTCTTTGGGATATTGAGTAGCAAATTGCTAAACGACACGAACACTGCTTTAACATCACATGAATATTACCAATTTAATTAACTGCTTCACATATAAATAGCCTATATTTTTTTTTTAATATTTATAAGCCCATGGAATCACAAAGTCTAAAGCACATGAATAAGTAAACATGTACTTACAACCCACAGTCTTAAAATGATATTTGTAAATCTGACATACACATGGATCTGCAGCCGCATTTTTTTCATTATGGCTACATATATAATCAAAGAAATCTATCTGAAGTTCATATCAACAAAAAGTAAAAGTAATATTAATGGATGATTGAGTGATGCAACTAATTAATGTATTACATGCAACCAAAACAAAAATGTGGTTATCTAATGTTTTTCATCAACCAAATCACAGAATATTATAGCAAATAGGCAGGGTAAAAGGCATATATATCATAACTATATATACACTTAAAAACAGAAACTCAATAAAGTAACATACAATGAAATGAAATTACCTAGACAGTAGAATAGAGATTTAGGCACTTCGGTCCTCTTTACGCACCTGTTATTCATTCTACATAAGATGATCAAAATAAAATCTTACGGAAATACAAAACACTTACAGTATAATGACAAAGAGGTGCTTCCTGATGCACCTTTCAGTTTTCAAAAATAAACGCTTTCCGGCCGGTTTTCCCAGCTTTAAACAGTTACATAGCAACTCTGTTAAACTGTATTTTCAGCCCTGTATAAGCATATCTCACAGCCTAGCATAAGCGTATTTCACAACCCTGTATAGTTGTATTTTCGTAGTCATTCAGCCCTTGTACAGCCACAAATGCAGGGTGTATTCCTGCAACCTCTAGTTCAAAACAGTTGTTACAAATCTGTAAAGTTCCAACAACAATTTCACTAATAATTTATAAATTAAAACATAACTTAGTAGACTTACTGAATTAGTTTAATGACAAATGGTATAAATCAAATGATGAAAATGCATATCCAATTTATTGAAGAAAAGCTAAATTTATGAATCAAATAGATAAACAATAGATAAACTAAATTTAGAATCAAATAGAATATAGTCTCAAAGCAAGACCTTTAAATTTTAGATGTTGCATATCAAATTTATCATGTATATCCAATTTATAATTCAAAAATGATAATGACCAATAATTAGAGCAAATTAAATTGTGTATCAATTAGGAGCATAAAAGTTGCAAGAACATGGAAGATGGGACCTAGGCTGCCACTATTTATCCAACCAAACATCAAAAATTGAAAGGCCAAACATTGCATTTATACTACAAAAACACAAAGGTCATACAATTGTGAGGCATGACTTTTGGTCCTTCTTCACACCATCCGAACATGTTAAAAGGGGATAACCCCACCCAAGACCCTATACCAATTTGCCTCGGAGTTGAAAATATACCTTCAGATTATAGAAAAGAAAGAAACTAATATATGACACCAAAGAAACTAAATTTCAAATTTTTGGGGAAAAAATCATATCGTTAATTCATAAGATAATTCTTGTACCTGGAGAATGATGTGCATGTTTTCTGCTTGTTTTCATTGCAGGTGTAAATGGTTTGTGTGCCAAGTCATATGGTTTAATCCAAAGAGTGAACAACTTTTTGATGCCCATCACTGATGGCATTGTGTTTTCCGTTGTGGTTGCTGAAATTGTATGAAAATGGTATGAGCAGTATTTTGGTTCTTTTTCTTTCACTGAGGCTAAATAAAATCACAAAATTATTCGCATCTTTCTTCAAAAGAAATGATGTATGTGATCACATACCTTGTTCCTTAAACATGTAACCTTCCTTCTTTTTAAACCTCTAATATCAAATTATCAATCAACAACATGTTAAAAAAACTAATAATAAATAACTGCAAGTAAAAAAGGAATATACATATCATCTGCTTGTTAAAAGTAATACATAACTCTTCAATTCGATGAACAAAAAGAAACAAAACCCACATCAGCCCTCTTTTTTCTTCAATCGTGTTAATGTTCTTGAAGCTACATTCATCCGTGCATCTTCGATAAAAACCAATAAAGGTAATAAAGGTCGAAATTGAAGCGCTAAAATGGAGATACACAAACCTGAGGAAGATATTGAAGCCTCACATCGCACCTGAACCAAATCGAAATCGAACCTCAAGGAGCTACTCAAGATTTCAGGTTACCTTGGCTGCAACAGTACAAACCCCCAAATTAGAAATCTTTAAAGACCTAAAATTATTGATTGAAATAAACTAATCGGTATAAACAGAGAGTTGATTTGTCTTTAACCCAAAAACACAGTGAAAACAAAAATTGGAACATACCTGCTACAGATACTCGGATTCGAACTAAAAAGAGAGCACCAAAACACATAAACTCAGGTCAGAATCCGAGCAACTGTGAAAAAGAAATCAACAATCCTCTTTGGTCGCCGCCATAGATCATCACCAGCTTCTTAAACAGCATCGAAAAAACCCAACATCGATTGAAACAGAGTAGTAAGTAGTAACCCTAAACCATCATCGCCGCTTCAACGTCTCTAGAACGACAACGGCGATTGATGGATAGTTAGAGAGAGAGAGAGAGTCACAACCCAAAATCTCGCAGAAGAATTAAGAGGGAGAGAACATACAGTCGAACGCAGCTGGTCGCCGACGGAGGATCGTAGGCAGCCGGTCGCCTACGGAGGAGCGTAGGCAGCCGATGAAGCGGTGTCGTCGCGGGCCTGCTGATAAAAACCCTAAACAGAAAGATGAGAGAGGTGTTTGAACAGAGAGAAGCTTTTCTAGAACATTCCACATCAATACCAATCTAACTGCAGGCGTGGGTTTTTTGAGAGATAGATCCGATCCGGATCCGAATTTGGAAGATCCGACTTTGGGAGATCCGACTGGCACGCAACCATAACCAGAAAAGTTTGGGTAGAGTTGGATCTAAGCGTTGGCTAGGTAAGAGAGAGAGAGAGAGAGAGAGAGAGAGAGAGAGTCACAACCCAAAATCTCGCAGAAGAATTAAGAAGGAGAGAACATATAGTCGAACGCAGCTGGTCGTCGACGGAGGATCGTAGGCAGCCGGTCGCCTACGGAGGAGCGTAGGCAGCCGATGAAGCGGTGTCGTCGCCGGCCTGCTGATAAACACCCTAAACGGAAAGATGAGAGAGGTGTTTGAACAGAGAGAAGCTTTTCTAGAACATTCCACATCAAAACCAATCTAACTGCAGGCGTGGGTTTTTTGAGAGATAGATCCGATCCGGATCCGAATTTGGAAGATCCGACTTTGGGAGATCCGACTGGCACGCAACCATAAGTGTTGCTTGTCTAATGTATATATATAGAATCTGGGCATGTTGAATTCTCAATAAAGCTCTTGAAAATTTTGATCTCTTTTGCGTATAAGTTGCTTAATGAATTTCGACATTGGGATTCAATATGGAATGAGCGTTCCACTTCCAGTTTTTTTAAATTTTCTGGGTTTAAATATGTTTTTAGCATTTAATTTTTTATGTTTTCCAAGACACAAATTGATGTTGCTGCTATCACAAACCTTTGTCTGCAGACATCGTCAAAAGGAAGACATGGAATTGTATTAACACCTGTAATGGAAGTTAGTTAACCATCTTTAATTATATGTAGAGGTGATTTTGTGTCCATGTTAAAAGTTAATTTTAGATTTAGTTTTATGTGTTTTTTTTTATTTCTTATATTTTTTTGTTTCTTATAATTTTTTGTTTCTTTTTCTTTGCAGTTCTTTCTAAGGTGCACCGTTATATATCGCTATAGTGAGTAAGCATTTCCTTTGCTCCATAGAGGTTTTGAATTTTGATTTCTAGATAGCATGGTAAGACGTTAGACCCATTGTGTCCTGCTCCATCACAAATGAATAATTTTGTTAGAAAATTTATGCCGTTCATTTTTGTCTCCCTTTGTGGTTACATTATTAAATAGGTGGGATCTTGAACATGAAATTTGGGCCATTTGTTTGCTTTCAAATTTATGTGAGTGTTGCAGAGATATCAATAGAGTTCCAGTTTTTTTGTTTTAGATACAGAATAATATAATCATTTTTTTGATATTGCATTTTTGACCAACTATATTATCAGGCATGTGGTATACATGGTGTGATAACTTGGGTTTATCATACCATGTAGGCAATGACTGGATAACACTATTTTCTCACACCAAGTGTGGTATACATGGTATGATAATTTGGTGTTATCACATATTTTATTAATTTTTTTTAATCTTTTTTAAATTAAAAAACTAATTAAATATTTTTATTCAACATAAAAATAAAACATTACATTTTAAACTAAAAAAGAAAATACGAAAATTACACCAACTAAAATCATTGAGAACGCTCGTAGATATCTTCGATCAAATCCCCCTTAAGTTGGTTATGGATGTTTCGATCTCGTATTTCCTGACGATTAGCACGTTTTTTCTCCTCGTTAATTTCTGGATATGTCGTATCCAATTCCGCCTTGTTCAATTGACAAATCGCTTTGCCCTCGTCCTCGATAATCATATTATGCAAATTTAAACAAGCCCACATAACGTTTGCTATTTTTTCTTGGTGCCAAATTCGTGCGAGATTTGCAATGAGGTGCCACTTACCTTTTAACCTTGCAAAGGTGCGTTTAACATCCTTTCTAGCGGCGGTTTGAGCCTCGGTGAATATTTTTCGTCTCTCCCCAATGGGAGTTGTGAATCCTTTCACAATAGTCGAATAATCAGGATATATCCCATCAGCCAAATAATAACCACGTTTGTAAGTGACACCTCGTAGTTCAAAAGACGAGTTGGGCTCACGACCCTCTATGTATCATCCCAAATGGGTGATCGATCCATGACATTGATGTCGTTGTTGGACCCCGTAACACCAAAAAATTGATGCCATATCCACATGTCATGACGCAACAGCTTCGAGCATTATTGTAGGATGAGCATGATCACCACGTATGAATTGTGCCCTCCAAGCTTTGGGACAATTCTTTCACTCCCAGTGTGTGCAGTTAATGCTACCGAGCATTCCACGAAAACCCCATTTGTTTTCATTAAACTTGTATGGTTTCTTGATGTCGCTTGCTGTAGGTCGACGTAAATATTTTCTCTGATACAAGTTATAAATACCTAATATAAATAATTAAAATATATAATTAAAATAAAGAATGAAATATGATAATGAAATTTAAATAATTAATAGTAGTTATTTGGAAATAATACCTTTGGAAAACTTGTACAAACACGACCTAAATGTGCAATCGGACATCCTCAAATACTTGTCGAAATCATCGCCCGTTGTGTCGTACGCCATCATACGAAGGGCTGCAGTGCACTTCTGCAAATGAGTAAAACCAATCCGACCTTTAGCATCACTTCTTTGTGGGAACCATGGATGCTCGCGCTCTAAATCATTCACTATTCTTAAAAATAGTGAACGATTCATACGAAAACGTTGATGGAACAAATATGGCGGATACACACAACCGTCATTGAAATAATCTCTCATCAACATTTCTTGACCCGCTTCACGATCTCTATTCAGACGAGCTTCTTCGCGTTAGTACGCAGTTCGCCCGAGCGTTGAGTCGATGTGATGATGATGAACCATTATTTGAAAAAACATAGCCAATGCACGGTCGGATGATTCGTCCGAAGAAATGTCGGATGTAACGTGAGTAGAAGAATTAGATGAAGGGGATGAAGACATTTTTTTGTTAGTGTTTTTTTTTTAATATGGATGAGAATGGTGATAGTGTGTGATTGTTTGATTAAAACAAGGTGGAGAGCACCCGCCGCGCGTTGCGGCGACGCTAGTCTTCACCTTTGTAATTAGTTTTGTACAATGTCTAACACGCATGAGCACCTCAAACTTGGAAATTAAAACCCTGGGTGTACCTATATGGCGGAAAGGGAGTGGAGAAAAGCAAAATACCGAAGAACCATACCTGAAGGACATGAAGAATTATCGACTTGAAGCAGCACTTGTAAGTTCACACCTATTGTGATAACAGCGGAACCCTATATAACATCGTTTGAGAATAAATGGTTACAAATTAGCTGGCGGAATGGAGTAAAAGTCGACTATGGAAAGAGCTGAAGCCGCTGATTTGCTGGTAACAAAATCAGATGAAAATCTGTGATGTAGGGCTAAAAGAGCGGAGATAAAGAGAAAAGCAAAGTTATACCTTAATTTGCCAGCTAAAATAACCAATTGACACCTGCAAAGCCATAATAAGAAGAAACCTCAAAAACTAAAGTCATTTGATTCAATGGAACAACAAAAACAACAATATTTTCTACATATAAATGAAAGTAAAAAATAAAGAAATGAAAATAAGCCCACACATAACATACTCTTGAAAGTTACGATACATAATCCAGTTAGAAGTATACCTTATGAAATATAAGCTCATTTAAAATACATCTGCGTAATAGGTATACTATAGAAATGAACAAAATTTTACTTCATATGAATCATACCAAAACAGAATAGCAAACAAATATATATGCAGCTTTAGGAATTCCTATGTAGTTGCAAAATAATGCATCATGAAGTTCTAAATGACAGCTATAATCCGAGACCATGGCACAAAACATTAGGCTTTAGCTTCTTTCTTAATCCATTGACACAACATGAACCATATTTTCCCAGCCTCTAAGTTCTCGAGTTTTCCATGCCTTTCAAGGTCTATTTGTGATTACTTTTGTGTTCCATTGCTTCCATCTTGTTTCTTTTTATTCTCATTTTTGTGTTCTCCACTTATCTCTTCCCAGCCTCTTATGATTTCTGAGAGAGAGCATATGTTTCCCAGCCCCCACCAGACCAGACCATCCCTTCAAAGACCGTAGATGTCCAGACCATCCCTCATTTTTGGTATAAAATAAATATTATCTAATAAACCTAATATAAAATATCCGAAGGTCAAAAAACTCCAACTAACAAAGATAATGCATATGAATATATTTAAAATCCCAAATATAAACTCATAGCAGTTCACAAAACACGAACATAGATAACCTTTACAAAAACTGATTGCTAGCCTTAAGACACATGGATATAAACCTACACATATTATGTTTGATAAGACTTTGTTAATAATTTTGTTATAATCAACTAATTTCCAAATCAATTATAGCATGTAAAAGAAGAGAAGCAAATATGTAGCAGATTCCACTCACCATGCTCCTAATCAAGACCATAACTGTGGTAAGAACTACTAATATTGGTATTGGGTAAATTTGATGAAGCAAATATCCGAAGGTCAAAAAACTCCATCAAAATTACCCACTAAACATGTGGTAAGAGAAGCAAATATGTAGCAATTATAGCATGTAAAAGAAGAGAAGCAAAATAACCGTACGGTAACCATTCCACTTGTTTCCCGTTTGCACAGACGGCTTGACTTCGGTTGCACCATTAAATTTTCTCAAGTAACATCTTGCACCTGAATATCATCTACCTTTAGAGACCTAGACATAATTATAAAACGATCACCAAACAAATAAAATTGAGTAGAACGATATACCAGTTAAAACAGTAACATACGCAATTAGGTATCTATCTTAACTGGGAAAATTTGTAAGCACAATCAGGTCAATAAGCACCCTAAATAAATTACCAGCACAAAATTATAAGAGAGCAGCAATATCTACAATCCTACATAAAAAGACAACACATTCAGATTTAGATAATCCTGCATAAAAATACAACATAAAAGTACAACCCAACCCATATTAGAACAGTATAAAATCATAGATTGAACCTAAATCAAACATCATAACGTTACCTGCTCAAGAAAGGAAACCCATACACACCTGCAACAACAAAAACAACACAAAATGAACAAATACTCACAGCCTGTTCAGTCAAATTAAACGATCTAACAAAATTTTATAAGAAACAGAAGCGAAAGAAAAGAGACCAGAGTTGTAACGAAATCATGAAAATTGATAATATATAATGAGGTTTAAATAGGTAATGAAAATTGAAAAAAAAAAATTTGTCTAACGGCCGAAAAATTGACCATTGAACGGCCCTCAACCTTGAAAAGCCTCCACAAAACGCCGTGGAGAATATCACGAAATCTCATCACACCACCCCATAACACCAGGGGGGGCGGTGTTCTATGCCGTTATGGCGTTAAACGCCTCCCTTCACGGAGTATACCGTATGGCCTTGATTATGGATTAAGTTTCTCAGGTTACAAAGTAATGAAACTTTTTTTGGTTTATATATTTGTATCCACCATATTTATAACTTCTCAGGTGCTCTTTAGGATGTTGTATCAATCACCCATTAAAAATGGAGGTTGAGATCTCTTCTCTAAGATGAAAAATCTAAAAATTAAATGGAGGTTGTGGATACACCCTTGCCTTCCAATGTGGAGGTCAAGGGTTTAAATCCCACTGGAGATAAACAAAAATAAATGAAGAATTATAGAGGTGGGTCAGAGGTTTTACCACAGTGGGCCTTTAGGCGGTGGATTTCCTCTGTGATGGATGTGTAACATAGAGGGTTCTGGTTACTCGCACGGCTTGTGGTTACAACGTGTCATGGGTAGCATCGTTTGCCATGATGTTTTTTACCCCTGAGTAACCGGATGTTTGCCGTTCAAAAAAAAATGGAGGTTGTGTCAATCACTCATTCGTCAATGTTAATTTTTTTTTTAATTCCAATAAGTATTAATTTTTTAAAAATCTGCCTGTACATAACACGAGTATCAAAAACTAGTACCAATGGTCTCTAGCTCAATTGGCTAGAGGGATGTATCCAAGACATTATAAATGGGAGATCTTAGGTTCAAGTCCCATTTGTAACAAAAAAATAAAAATGGGGGTTACAGGTTGGGCCAGGGGGTTTCTCACCTATAGTGAGTTTCCTCCTGATGTGAATTGGAGATGATCGGGTGGGTGGTGTAATGCCCCCGTCAGTGATCCAAATTTGCCGTTCAAAAAAAATAATATATATATATATTTTTTAAGACAAAATATACATTGATTTAATACGTGCTGATACAAATCGTCCTATTAAATTCTAGCCAATCTTAGAGAAAGTCAACTTTCTAGATATCTATCCTTGGACCACTAAGGTTTGGTGGTTCAATGAATCGATAACAAATATTGGAATTGTCTTCTAGACGAACCAAAACATGGGTCAAACAAATGACTCTTCATCTTGAAAAAAGTTAAAGAAATATTATATTTTCTAAGGGTGTTGGTAATGCGTTTACCACACTTTATATTTACCATATTTTTTTTTGACACCTCAGCGCAACATCATCTTATCATACTCTTACTGTTTTCCTACGTAATGGTCATGCTTCACTTTTTCAACTACACATCTTAATTTTTTTATTATTTTTCTCATATTAATTAAAAAAAAACTAAATGGATTAATCCAATTTAACTTTTTTTTACAATGGGATATATAATCTCTTTAGTAATTTAAATATCATAAGTGACAAAAAAAATCATTAAATCTTTTAAGTTTTAAAGCTTTAGATTTTTTTTTGGAACGTCCAACTAAGACTATTTACACACCAGTTGAGCCAATCCCAGGACAAACCACCTCCTCTAAAGGCCGGGTGGAAAACCTGTCAGGCTTAGGGATCGAACTTGTGACCTCTAGTCCAAAGTCTTCCCCTCATCATCAATACCATTGAGCCAAATGACCAATGGTTTAAAAGCTTTAGATTAAGATATAAGTATATTAACATCTTAATTTTTTTATTATTTTTCATCTTTATAAATTTTTTTGTCTGGCCATTTAAAAAAAAAGAAAATAAAAAGAGTAATAATACAACTGTTATCCATTAATATATAAAATAATACAAACTATATTAACATTTGATTTGACTGCTAAAAACAAATAAAGCTTTTCGGTCTCCATCTTCTTCACGCAAACAGAGCAAATCTTTTCTTCAAAATAGGGAAGTCTCCTGCGGTGGTTGATTACCGTGGGAAACCCAAAAAGTGAGGCATAACACCGCACGTAATGCTTTCACCGTGGTCACCGCAAGCCAAATCATTCTTACCGTTGTCAGCGACAGTAGCATTACAAACACCCTAACTATACTATATTACTGACTAATGATCCGGATATATATCCGAGACTGTAATATAAAAAACATGAAATTAAATATAACAAAACTAAATTTGAAATAACACTAAATAAAATACCAAATACATCAAAACGTATTTCTGCATTATAGGTTGAATGGAAGTTTTTTTTGTTACATAATTTGGAGTTGCAAAAACTACACAATCCTCCTTATTAATAAAGTCCATGTCATACTTCACTTTTTTGTATGACTTTTTCTAGTTATTAACCAAATTACATCTCTTACGTTAGGCTGCTAATGAAGTTGAAAAATTTACTACAACATGCTTGTATCTTCATGGAATGCTGTTATCTTTGAACTGGCTGTTAAAGTGTGTTATGTTAAGGGCATGTGGTATATTTGGTGTAATAACTTGGTGTTATCATGTCACGTATTATGTTAAGGGCATGTGGTATATTTGGTGTGATAACTTGGTGTTATCAAGTGTGGTATACATGGTGTGATTATATGGTGTGATAGTGGTCTGATGTTGGGTTATTTTTAATTTAGTTCAAACAAAGAAAAAAAAGTGGAAAACTTTGATTGAATGATGGTTATCACACCATCAGGAAAACGCCGTGGATATCTTCACGCAAGCCAATCACGTCACTCCATAACGCGGAAGGGGGCGATGTTCCACGCCGTGATCCCTGTTCACGTGTGCCCATCACTCACCATACCACATGCCTAGTAAGAACTATAATGTTGAATATAAATATTGGAAATAAATACTAAAAATAAATGACCATTTATGAAGGTTCAGGAAATTATTACAAATCACATGTTAATAAAATTAAAGCAAATTTTCTATGAAAACTATGATGTTGTTAGAATGTAAAACAACCAATTAAAAAAGTACCTTCCTAGTACTATGTTCTGTAAATAAAACATGAATCAAGCTCTTGTAAGTATCCGACTTTAGAACAACTTGGAATGCTTCATCTTACTGCAAACAAACAAAATAAAGTTACGATAGGTCAAGTAATGTATGTAACAATAGAGATTATAGCTATTACAACAAATATGTGGATGTTGTAAATTGGGAATTTAGCTATTACAACAAATATTTTAATTAGGCGGTTAATAATCTCTACCTCGGGTTAAATTTCTATAAACATAAAGTCACCTCCTTACACCACAGCGATCCCAAACGAACACCTGACAAAGCAACATGAATAGAATGTAAGGGTCGGTTTTATGAGGCTTATACATTAGAATAATGGACTAGATAGTTGATATTAGATGGGCGTGGGTTGGGCTGAATTTAGGGCTTGTATGTGAAGGTTGTGTGATTCTATAAATACAACCTCCTAGATTCTTAGAAGGGGTTGGGACATTTCGAGAGAGACCAGAGAGCAGAGAGAATTCGAAATTCTCTATTGTTGTACCAGACGAGTTTATGACAATTCGTGTGCATCAATTCCAGGTTTAAACGTTTTATTATTAATCGTGTTCATCCTATAACATTTTTATTATTTATCTTGAATCACACGATTAACCGGATTCCGCATGCTTAATCGAGTATTGATATCGTGTTTGGACCGTGATTCGGGACTTACAATTAGTATAAGAGCCAAGAAACACGTGTTTCATGGCTCGCACGATATCGATTCAAGATTGTCTAACGGTTTTCTTGAGTTTTTGATAATTTTTTCAGGTTCTCGATCAGACTAAGGTGGTTTTCGATTTTGAAGACTGGTTCTCTATCCGTGTTCTTGTGATTTTCGACTAACCAGTTGTGTTTGATCGAAGTTTTGATCATTGCACGCTTGAAATCGCGTTTTTGTTGTGGTTTTCGACCCTTAATTTGGTGATTTTCGATTCTGGAATAGGGGATTTCGATTTTGATGCAATTAGGGAAAGTATCTTGATTAATTGATTTTCGATTTTTGTCTTGGTGATCAAGTTTTCCATCAGAATAAACTCGTTTTTGATTGAAAGTGAAGGATCACGATAAAAAAGCTCAAATAGGAAAGTCCAACTGATTGCGTGATTCAAGGATATTTGATCAAGGTGTGGATTTTCGATCACAGGTTTTTTGAATTGAGGATTTCTATCGATTTGGTAGTCTGGTTTTTTATTGGAAGTTTGGATTTCGATTGGAATAGTGGATTTCGACTAACATAGTGGTTTTCTATTGAAGGTCGTGGTTTTAGTTTGGAGGTTCTCAATTGAGTAGGTTTTCGATTGGGAATTTCAATTGGGGATTTCTATTGAGAGGTTTTCGATCTGGGTTCTCATTTGAAGCAGGTTCACATGTCTTCGATCAAGGTTTGGAGGTCTACGATCGTCAGACGTTTTCAATCATCCGAGGCTTATGAACTAGTTTACGAACAGCTCTGCGATTGGGTTTGGGTTTACGTTCGTGATCAGCTTTACATTTGAGTACGTGATTTACATTCGAGGTGTTCGATTGGGTCGTGGTTTCCGATCGGGTTACGGTTCTCTATCGAATTAAGGATTTCGACTGTGGTTCTCCATCTAGTTCTCGGTTGTAGATCACGTTCTCGATCAACATCGGTTTTCGGTTCGGTGGTCTTAACTTTACGGTTTTCGACTCGTGTGGTTTTCGGTTCGCGGGTCTTCGTTTAACGAGTAAATTACGGATATCGTCCCTGTGGTTTGCCAAAATTTCACCTATCGTCCTAAGTTTTCAAAAATTACGGATATCCTCCACAACGTTTGGAAAAACGTTACGGATATCGTCCCTGACCACAACTGCTGTCTATTTTCTCCGTTAAGTTATCCACGTGATAAAAGCGTGATGGTCCTTTTGGTCTTTTCACCTCACCAAACATGTCAACTCCTTATTTTTTTATTTAACCCCGTCAGCCTCATCATCGATCGATCCTTCTCCACTGTCTACTCTCTAACCCCGTCAGCCTCTCCAACTGTCGTCTTCCACTTCCACCAAAAACTCCGAAACCCTAAAAAATGGTGTTTTGCTACTGTGGGAGAGTTGCCATTATTCGAACAAGCAAGACCGATTCAAACCCCGGCCGTCGATTCTACTGTTGCGGACGTCAGGTAGGTTTTTCATCTATATCAATACATTGGTTTCCTCTAATCCCGTCTTTTTTAATGTCAGACATCAAACTGTGGGTTTTTCATGTGGTTCGATCCACCCAATGTGTGCTCGTTCAATTGAGATTATTCATGGGTTACTAAGGTCGCAAATGCGAGCTGATTTGCTTGAACATCAACTGCGAAGTGGAGTGGGAAGCTCAGACATTCGTAATCATGTTGAATTTAAGAAGCTTGAGCAAGAAATGATGAAGAAGAACACTCAAATCCAGCTTCTGTTTGTAATAATAGGGTTTCTTTGTTTGATCATCATGTTCTAGGTGTATGTTTGATCATCAGGTTCTAAGTGTAATGGGGTGATTAGGTGTTTTGATGTTTTGTAATTGTATTGAAATCCTTTTGGGTGCAATGTGACAGATTTCAATCCTTTTGGTTGTAATAGAATAGATTTCAATCAATGAAATTGAAATCCTTTTAGAAATTTTGCATACCAAATTGATATTATACTTTGCATACCAAATTGACTTTCAGGTTTCATACAATGTTGAATAATTGGAGACCAATTTTACATACCAATGTTGACTAGCAAAAACAAAAGGAGACCACTTAATTGGAGAACAATTTTGACACTTAATTGGAGACCACTTTTGACACTTAATTGGATGTCAGGACCGATTTCACGTCAAGAATCTCGACATTGAGCAAGAACAAAGATTAGATTAGGAGACCGGATGATGAGAATCTAAGAACATCTATAACAAGAAATAATAAATCAAACGATTTATTGATTATTACTGAATGATTACAACGAACCGAATGATTACAAACTCGTCATAGGAAATCCACGGTCACATTGGGTTGAGCTCGAAACCCAATGTGAGACTCTCTCTCTAGAAATGATAGCTCACATCTCTCTAGATCATCCTCCTTCATTCCTTATTCTTTTTTTTCTCAAATGAAGCTATCACCTCTATATATAGAGAGCCCATGTGCTCACTAGCCCACTAAATAGTAAAACACAAAAACAATGAGCAAATTACAAATAAACAACTAAAGTAAATTATTAAGTAAATCAAAGTTGATTTAATTGATATGAAGCTTGACTCGCTCGAAACGATATTTGATGTGTTATAAACACATCCCGTTTTTTCGTGTATTTTTTATATAAATTGAGTCGGTTTTGAGTCGTTTTATGTGCTCTTTAGTTGAATTATAGTATTTGTGTCTTTATTAGTTGATTGAGTCCTTTTATATATTTTGGTGTGAGTTTAAATAATTATTTGGGTCTTGTATTTAATCATGTCAATGTGCTCAAAATTGTTTTAATATATTTGGTTGTAGGTTGACATACGAGTTTGAGGGGATGGTATGACATTATGTCTAAGCTGAAGACTGAAAGGAGTAAATAAATAAACTTGGACGACTGAAGTGTAATGTATGAAAAAATATGGATGCTTAAAGGGTTCAAAATCAAATCATGATATAATCTGATGATGGCTTATTTATGAATTCACAAAACTAGATTCACGTGAGTTTATATTAGTTGAATGGGCTTACATGCAATTAGAGAGTGGGCTAACACTTGGGCTAAATGAGAACCGAGGAGGATCAAAGAGATAGATGTTGGGCTGACTTTGACATGGGGAAACGGAAGTCAAGAATTAAAATCGGTCGAAACTTGCATAGAAAGCAGCAACAAAATATATATATATATTAAAGGTGCACATTCGAAGAAAAAGAAAAAGAGGGGCGGAGACTAAAAAAACGGCAGAAGGGTTCCGCCAACAATTCGAACGGCAGAAGCTTTGGGACGATTTTCAGGCGAGAAAAGGTGAAGGAAAATAGAGAAAGCACTGGGGATCAATCATTCGACATCATTAAGCTACCCGGGTTCTTTTCTTTATTTGTTTTCTTGAATAATTGTTTGTCTTAAATTATGCTCTTGAACGAAGTTATGGTTTTTATTATGATTTGTGTTCTTGATATGATTGTAGGCTAAACCTATTATGCCATCTAGACCGTTATGATGAGTGATTGATGTTTTGACTTTATTCTCGGTTTTGATTGATTGATTGATGTTACGATTCTATTCAATTCCAATAATTGCCATGCTTGATGCATATGTGTGTTATGATCGGATTGTTAATTGACTGTTAATGCTTAATTTACCCGCGAATGTCTTTCGGTTTAGGTAGATTAACCAAAGTAGTTAACTTTAGGGTTGATTGCTAAAGTGTAGTTTAGGGTTACCTTGAACTATTGCATTTTCGGTTGGTTGATTATTTGATTGTAATGTGCTGCTAAACTGAAGACTTAAAAGGTATAGGTTTAACGGGTAGTTGGGGTGGTTAAAGTCTTAGGGTTGCGTTGTCTCAAAAGGAAGCGTCCTAGGGTTTTGTCTAGCTTGCTATTCCGTGTCATTCATGGTAGTTATTGGTAGCTCCTGTTAGTCTAGGTGCACCTTAGGTATATCCGAGGGTGGCTAGGGTAATTGAAGTGGGAAGGACTTAAAAGGTGAACCCTTGTTCGAGCGTTAGAATCGTTGTCTAGGAAGGACTTAAAAGGTGAACTAGCCACCATCAGATTAATTAGAACCGAGATAGAGTCAAGCATCGATTGCAAGTCTAGGTCTAGGTGGTATATTCCTCTCTCATCTGAGTTTCTCCGAAGTTTCCTGTGTCCGTCTGTTTGCTCGTAGTTAGTTAAGTAGTTAATTAAATCTCAATTCAAAAACCCAAATCAATTTACTCATAATTTCCCATTTCTTAGGTCTAGGTTAATTCTTGTCTAGAATAGTGTCCTTAGGTTCGATAATCCGGTCTTGCCTCAGCTATTCTACTATCCGATAGGTACACTTGCCTTAGGGTTCGGTTTAGTTTAGGTAGTTTCGGTAAAATTAGGTGTGTCTAGGTCTAGTTTAGGTCTAGGTTTTTATAGTAGTTTTTAGAGTCGTTCCGAACACATCAATATTCCGTTGACTTTTACGTTGACCGTTGACTCGAACAGTTGACTTTTCAAGAAAACGTGTTCGGTCCAAACTTGCAAGCCTCGATCATCACAACCCGTGTCTCTGAATCAAATCACAATGGATTCTTCAACCGAATTATTCGAGAATAGATTTGATGGCGTCAGTCACACTTATTATTAGTTCCAACAATTCCCCTTTGACTGACGCTGTCAAATCTGTCATACTGGTGAAGAACCGCTCTGTTGTACATCTTCGAAGAACAACTGATAGACCTGAATCTTTCTGTTGTAAAGATTCCTCCTTTGAATAAGCTCCTTATGTTCTTGTTTCGCCAGTTGAGAGCCAAGTGCTGCAGTTCACTCGGTTCACAGGGTCGGGTACAATACTGAAGAGTGCTGAACATTGGAGTCAAAACCACAACAAATCGACTCAGATAAACCAATCAATCACTGAAAATGCTCCAACTTCTGATAATCGACCCTATAATCCAGTTCTATTATTTCCCCCCCCCCCTTTTCTCTAGATCCCTCTGAAAACATTCGATGCGGAAGCGAAAAATCAGATGTAGAGAGTGGAACCGTTCCGCTCAGTTCCGTAGAGAAAACGATACTAAAATCCTGAAATTGGACAATCTTGCGAAAAACCAGAAGCCGGGTGCTGACAGTTGTGAATGATCCATAAATACTGAACTTGTTCCGCGTGACTGGGTTGGATACAAAAATAAAATGTCAAATCGGTGAAAAACTGAGATCCCGAGCATAAACACAAAATTTATTCATAACCGGAGTCTTCATAATTTTGGCGAAGAAAATCGAGCTCGGAAAAATATTCCGTGAAGAATTCTGAGTCAAACGGTGCAATTTGGAATGAATCTGAGAAAACCATCAATTTTATTCAAGTAACGGTCTTTCCGTTAGAGATTTAACGGAATATTCCAATATTTAACTGAGAAAACCATCAATTTTCAAGTAACGGTGTTTCCGTTTAGCACTGCATCAGCTAAACAACTTTGAGTGAGACATAACGAAAAAGTCGCATACTTATCCGAAAAGCGAAACCAGTCCGTCAGTAGTCGTTAGCTAACGTGATCTTGATGTCAACAAAAACTAGAACCCAATGAAAAATCCGGAATAAATCCGGAATAAATCCGGAATAAATCCATGACCAATAAAATATTTTCACAATTCCGTTGTGGGGTTATCCCGTTTGTCTCGTAAAAGACTGATGAGAAATACCTCGTATTTAACGAAAATAATGCTGAAAATTTATTAGATTTAATTAAATCTCCAAAGAATAACCATGATCCATGTGTAATTAATCTGACCAATCAGATTGAGGCTGGAAATCTAATCTAACAGTGCAGAAAAAACGATCCAAGGGCTGAAAATCGCGATATATGTGTGGTGACTATCAACCAATCAGATGATGGCTGCATAAGGCCTTCAACGGCCCAGATCTGGTGAATCCTGCGGCTCAGAAGATGGATCCGTGTAAAGTCCGGACAACCAATCACAGGCTGACAACCAGCCTGCCTCCAACGGCTCTTTCTAGTCTTGTGGGGCCACACGCATTCCATTCCTCCAATCGCCATGCGAAAGCCAGATTAAAGAGTTGACATGCTGATCGACACAAGGAGAGAGACTCATTCCCAACTCACCAATGCATGCATGACACGTCATTCTGTCTTCTCCCCTTCCCAAAAGAGACGGATACCACCGAAACCCTAAAATCAGTCACCGGAAAATTAAGAAACCCGTCGGAAAACCGTGATTGGACCATAACTCCATCAAAACTTAACGAAAGTTCACGATTTTTAGCTCCCTGAACTCGTAGCTCGATCCTCCACATATCCTGACGATCAAAATTGTCTGAAAATTATTTGAATGAAAACCCAGATGTTGAGTTCAGTCGAGATCGCCAAGGTGATCGAGGTCGCCAAGGCCATACGAGGTCGCCAAGGCCATACGAGGTCGCCAAGCCAGAAACGAGATCGCTAAAGGTTTACTGAGATCGCCAACCATGAAATCGCTAAGATTATTCATGAAATCGCTAAGATTATTCATGAAATCGCCAAGAGGTAAGTCGAGATCGCTAGGAACCAGTCTAGATCGCCAAAGCAATCTTTAAGCTCACCTAAGATCGCCAAGTACATCTTCAAGAGCACTCGAGGTCGCCAAGAACATCTTCATCTGCTGCGAAATCGCCAAGGCAATCTTCAACCAAAATGAAGAACACCAAGAACACCGTGAACACACAGGTTTGTCCAGATCTGCCCAAACCATTGCGTTTTAGACAAACCCGACGCTCCCAATGGATCCGGAACGCGTTTTCCATCAAGGTTCATACTTTATTTCATCTAAAAACACTGATTTTATCATCAAAAACTCATAATCAAACTCGAAATCTTCAAGAACACCAAAAAAACGTGAAAACCCTAACAGCTTCGTTTTTCTTGCTTAGATCTCACATTTCTTCATGATTTGAACATATGGAGCATGAAATCACTCCCAAATGAACCCAATAACAAGAATCTATCATCAGATTCATCCAGAAATCATCCAAACAGCTCCAAAAAGTAGAAAAAGTCTCCAAAGTGGGTTTTCCAATCTGCACTTCATTCAAGCTCAAAATCAAGATTCGAGTGACCAGATTCGTCGGAAGACGACGATCTGATCGGTACCCGCTCTGATACCATTTATTAGGACCGATTTTGCGTCAAGAATATCGACATTGAGCAAGAACAAAGATTAGATGTAGGAGGCCGGATGATGAGAATCTAAGAACATCTATAACAAGAAATAATAAATCAAACGATTTATTGATTATTACTGAATGATTACAACGAACCGAATGATTACAAACTCGTCATAGGAAATCCAAGGTCACATTGGGTTGAGCTCAAACCCAATGTGAGACTTTCTCTCTAGAAATGATAGCTCATTCTCTTATTCTCTTTTTTTCTCAAATGAAGATATCACCTCTATATATAGAGAGCCCATGTGCTCACTAGCCCACTAACTAGTAAAACACAAAAACAATGAGCAAAATTACAAATAAACAACTAAAGTAAATTATTAATTAAATCAAAGTTGATTTAATTAATATGAAGCTTGACTCGCTCGAAACGATCTTCCGTTGACTTTTACGTTGACCGTTGACTCGAACAGTTGACTTTTCAAGAAAACGTGTTCGGTCCAAACTTGCAAGCCTCGATCATCACAACCCGTGTCTCTGAATCAAATCACAATGGATTCTTCAACCGAATTATTCGAGAATAGATTTGATGGCGTCAGTCACACTTATTATTAGTTCCAACAATTCCCCTTTGACTGACGCTGTCAAATCTGTCATACTGGTGAAGAACCGCTCTGTCGTACATCTTCGAAGAACAACTGATAAACCTGAATCTTTCTGTTGTAAAGATTCCCCCTTTGAATAAGCTCCTTATGTTCTTGTTTCTCCAGTTGAGAGCCAAGTGCTGCAGTTCACTCGGTTCACACGGTCGGGTACAATACTAAGAATGCTGAACATTGGAGTCAAAACCACAACAAATCGACTCAGATAAACCAATCAATCACTGAAAATGCTCCAACTTCTGATAATCGACCCGATAATCCAGTTCTATTATTGTTCCCCCTTTTCTCTAGATCCCTCTGAAAACATCCGATGCGGAAGCGGAAAATCAGATGCAGAGAGTGGAACCGTTCCGCTCAGTTCCGTAGAGAAAACGATACTAAAATCCTGAAATCGGACAATCTTGCGAAAAACCGGAAGCCGGGTGCTGACAGTTGTGAATGATCCATAAATACTGAACTTGTTCCGCGTGACTGGGTTGGATGCAAAAATAAAATGTCAAATCGGTGAAAAACTGAGATCCCGAGCGTAAACGCAAAATTTATTCATAACCGGAGTCTTCATAATTTTGGGCGAAGAAAATCGAGCTCGGAAAAATATTCCGTGAAGAATTCTGAGTCAAACGGTGCAATTTGGAATGAATCTGAGAAAACCGTCAATTTTATTCAAGTAACGGGTCCTTCCGTTAGAGATTTAACGGAATATTCCAATATTTAACTGAGATTCCAGTTAATTCGGTTAGATGACATCAGCACTGCATCAGCTAAACAACTTGGAGTGAGACATAACGAAAAAGTCGCATACTTAACCGAGAAGCGAAACCAGTCCGTCAGTGGTCGTTAGCTAACGTGGTCTTGACGTCAACAAAAACTAGAAACCCGATCGAAATATGATGGAATAAATCCATGACCAATAAAATATTTTCACAATTCCGTTGCGGGGTTATCCCGTTTGTCTCGTAAAAGACTGATGAGAAAATACCTCGTATTTAATGAAAATAATGCTGAAAATTTATTAGATTGTAATTAAATTCTCCAAAGAATAACCATGATCCATGTGTAATTAATCTGACCAATCAGATTGAGGCTGGAAATCTAATCTAACGGTGCAGAAAAAACGATCCAAGGGCTGAAAATCGCGATATATGTGTGGTGACTATCAACCAATCAGATGATGGCCTGCATAAGGCCTTCAACGGCCCAGATCTGGTGAATCCTGTGGCTCAGAAGATGGATCCGTGTAAAGTCCGGACAGCCAATCACAGGCTGACAACCAGCCTGCCTCCAACGGCTCTTTTGAGTCATGTGGGGCCACACGCATTCCATTCCTCCAATCGCCATGCGACAAGCCAGATTACAAGAGTTGACATGCTGACCGACAAATGAGAGAGACTCATTCCCAACTCACCAATGCATGCACTGACACGTCATTCTGTCTTTCTCCCCTTCCCAAAAGAGACGGATACCACCGAAACCCTAAAATCAGTCACCGGAAAATTACGAAACCCGCCGGAAAACCGTGATTGGACCATAACTCCATGAAAACTTAACGAAAGTTCTACGATTTTTAGCTCCCTGAACTCGTAGCTCGATCCTCCACATATCCTGACGATCGAAAATCGTCTGAAAATCATTCGAACGAAAACCCAGATGTCGAGTTCAGTCGAGATCGCCAAGGTGATCGAGGTCGCCAAGGCCATACGAGGTCGCCAAGCCAGGAAACGAGATCGCTAAGGTTTACATCGAGATCGCCAACCATGAAATCGCTAAGATTATTCATGAAATCGCCAAGAAGTAAGTCGAGATCGCCAGGAAAACCAAGTCGCCCGAGATCGCCAAGAGCAATCTTCAAGCTCACCTGAGATCGCCAAGTACATCTTCAAGAGCACTCGTAGTGTTGCCAAGAACATCTTCATCTGCTGCGAAATCGCCAAGGCAATCTTCAACACAAAATGATAGAACACCAAGAACACCGTGAAACACACACTAGTATGTGTTTTCCAGATCTGCCCAAACCGTTGCGAATCAGACAAAACCGATGCTCCCAATGGATCCGGAACGCGTTTTCCATCAAGATTAATACTTTATTTCATCCAAAAACACTGATTTTATCATCAAAAACTCATAATCAAACTCGAAATCTTCAAGAACACCCAAAAAACGTGAAAACCCTAACAGCTTCGTTTTTCTTGCTCAGATCTCACATTTCTTCACTGATTTGGACATATGGAGCATGAAATCACTTCCAAATGAACCCAATAACAAGAATACTATCATCAGATTCATCCAGAAATCATCCAAACAGCTCCAAAAAATAAGAAAAATTAGAAAATTCTCCAAAGTGGGTTTTCCAATCTGCACTTCATTCAAGCTCAAAATCAAGATTCGAGTGATCAGATTCGTCGTGAGACGTGATCATTGATTGGTACCCGCTCTGATACCATTTGTCAGGACCGGTTTCACGTCGAAGAATCCCGATCGTTGGGCAAGAACGAAGATGAGATGAGGAGACGGGATGATGAGAATCTAGGATGATATATATAACAAGAAATGATAAATCAAACGATTCATTGATTATTACTGAATGATTACAACGAACCGAATGATTACAAACTCGTCATAGGAAATCCACGGTCACATTGGGTTGAGCTCAAACCCAATGTGAGACTCTCTCTCTAGAAATGATAGCTCACATCTCTCTAGATCATCCTTATTCATTCCTTATTCTCTCTTTTTCTCAAATGAAGCTATCACCCCTATATATAGAGAGCCCATGTGCTCACTAGCCCACTAACTAGTAAAACACAAAAACAATGAGCAAAATTACAAATAAACAACTAAAGTAAATTATTAATTAAATCAAAGTTGATTTAATTAATATGAAGCTTGACTCGCTCGAACCGATCTTCCGTTGACTTTTACGTTGACCGTTGACTTGAACAGTTGACTTTTCAAGAAAACGTCTTCGGTCCAAACTTGCAAGCCTCGATCTTCACAACCCGTGTCTCTGAATCAAATCACAATGGATTCTTCAACCGAATTATTCTAGAATAGATTTGATGGCGTCAGTCACACTTATTATTAGTTCCAAC
>JBCNJP010000024.1:10366550-10387178 GCA_039602395.1 Deinandra increscens subsp. villosa | reverse complement strand
GATTGCGGTCAATGGCCTTTTAGGCTTGTTTGGATCCCTTTGTTTTCTTTGACTACCAATAAGCAAAATCACAATCTAGTACACCAATTCAATGAAAACAACCCACAATCAAATTCAACATTTGGAAACAAACCAATTCATTACAACATTATTCAATAAGCAAAATTACAATCACAATCAGTAAACCAAGTAACATCAACTAAATCCAAACAATGATGTACAGAATTAGGATAACTAAATTAACAAATTTAGTCTCCAATTCATTACAACTCAAATTAACTTATTTTATCACAATGATAATGAAGAAATCACAAATGAAAGTAAAAACCAATGTTACAATAAGAAATAGCTGACCTAAAAATAAAACATTATTTCATCACAATAATAATGAAGAAACCAAGAAAGAGAAATAGCTTTGAAGGTACAACAGTAAGAAATAGCCAGTACTACAAAATAAGGGTGGATAAATATCTTGAAGCGATATAACAAATTAAAATTTGCATTGCCTCGAAGTAAATTAAGAGACTTAAATGTTACTTCGTGTAAGTACCTGGACGGATCTTACTACTACATGATTCGGTCAATACGATGAACACGGATCTAAATAAAGCTTTGCTTTATCGATTTCACAAAGAGAATCACAAAGAGTTCTAGAGAGAGAATACACACTCAGTTACACACACTTAAGATGATAGAATGACAGAACTTCCGATCTTTCTCTAACACTAAGTATTTATAGTAAACACTAATTCCAGCGTACCATCCAATGTACCATTGGTACGTTGGCTACATACCAACTGGTACGGCCCATGGTACGCAGACCCTAGACTCACACAATAATGCTCTGACCTAGATACAATACATGAGACACATTCTAGCATAGGAATATGCTCTAACAAACTCCCCCTTAATGTGTAGTGTATCTATGCTATGTAACATCCCAAAATTCATAGATACATGATATATATATTAAATACGTGTTTATATTATAAATACGTGAGCTTGATTGATAAATATGGTAAGACTATACATTGGATAGGTTGCATGTGTTAGAATTATTCGTTTGATAGCCAATGTGATGAATTGCGCATAAACGAATGTGTTAAACATGAGAGAAAGTAAAATATGAGATGAATAATGTGTTTATATGAATAACATGTTGATACATGAATCATTTGATGGATGTATACGTGTAGATACGTGTGTTAATAGTTAACGGAAAAGTAAAAGGACTAAAAGCGTAATTATTGTAAAGATATAAACATATACAAGTATTATACGTGTTTATATTCATTATAAGTATTTTGAGACTTAGAAATTAGTAAAAATATATACTAATATGATTCATAACATAAAATGATAAGTATTGTAAAGTTTGAGGGGCTAAAACGTAAATTAGCAAATAATAAAGAAAATATATATGAATGTATATATATGTTATCGTACGAATCCCGAGCCTTAGAAACCTTAGAAAATGTTAGAAATATGTCCCTTAATGTTTTGGTACATAAAATGATAAAAGGATAGAAAGTATAGGGGGCTAGAATGCACCAAACCAAACCACAAGGACCAAAAGTGTAAAATACAAAAATCTGGCCAGACAACCACTGGCTCGCGTATCGCGAGCCATCATGCCCGTCCCTGCGCGATACGCGAGGACCTAGCCATCTGTGCAGAATCGAGTTTTAGGTCAATATTTGAGCCACGTTCTTGAGCTTGTTGCAGCAAGATTGGCATCGATCCAGATGTCAGATTTCGGTTGGTTAGTCACTCGGCATACGTGTTATGGACCCTAAGGCGCCCCTATTGCCCTATATATAGCAGCATCAAATCAACCAAACAACCTCACCAATTTCATCAAATCATCACCTAAAAACCCTAGTTCGTCCCAGCCCCTTCTTAATCGAAATTCTCCCAAACGACGAAGAGTTTGAAGCTGAGATTCTGCAGTTCTTCATTTGTTGGTAAGATCTAAAATAACCTCTTTCAGTTTTGGCTAATTCGATTTCTAAGTATGGTTTCTAAAAATGATGTTAAAATTAGGGTTCTTGAGCTTGTTTTGATGAAATCGGGTGATCGGGTGGGAATTAGGGTCTGAATTTTTGTAGGTAATCATAAAATAATGTATTTTAAGAAAGCCCTAAGTTTATTTCACATTTGGAAAAGGTTTGGTAAAGGTTTTATTAACGGGTCAAAATTAGGGTTTTCATAACGTTACTCTGCCCAAATTGACTAAACGATGTTGAACTAAGCTTAGATCTTTTAAAGGATATTATAAAATGTTATAATGAACAACACCCTAAGTTGGTTTGAATTAAAAATGAGTTTTGATAATAAAACGAGAAATTCATGAAATTAGGGTTTCTAAATAAAGATAATTATTATAAAATAATCCGGAGGGTATGGGTACTTGATTTTTGATCTTATAACATGTTTTTATATATAATAAGTATATATGAAGTTAAAATGGATAAATAATAAAGTATTAAAGATACCGAGTTAATCGGATATTAGAGGTTCGCGCGGACCGGAAGGGTAGGCACCTGTACACTGGGGTTTCTGGCAATAGCGGGGGTGTCGCCATCCCATCTGGGCAATGGCATCCCAACACTGGGCGATCCCGGAGTGAGTGTCTACTTATAGGAATGCGCGTCTTCATATTATCAATAAAAAGGTTATTATGCCTATAAGGGCATTTTGGTCATTTTGACCTTAAAAGAGATAAACCCTAATAAAGTATTATTAGGATAATAAGATATAAATAAACGTAGGTATTATTTATAATGACTTTGCATTAACGCAATCCGATACGCGATTAGGTTAATTGTGGACCATAACGGAGGTTCTGTCTGAATAACTGATTAAAGATATCAGGTGAGTTCTATGAGCCCACTTTTAAATGTTTTAAATATGTTTTAAATGTTTTCGGGCTAGTATACATACAATACTTGTGAACATATATTCAAGATAATTGTGACTTGATATATACGTGTTATATGATGAAATTGTTATTAAATTGCTTATACGTGTTATGGAAATATGTTGACTATAATGTGATGTGTATATACTTGCTTTGAAATTAGGTGGCCAAGTGACTAGGGAGTTGTTAGTAAACGTTTAGTGAATATGTATGATTATATGAGAACAAGCTGGTGCATTTGCTTATATTAATATGTGGTGGATACGCCGCTGGTACATCCTATATATATACATAGTAGTATAAGTTACCCGGTATATTGGAAGTGTGGAGGATACGCCGCTGGTACATCCTGTATACATACACCTAACGGTAAATTGGGGGATGTCCATTTGTTGCAGTATATGAATGCCTTATCACTGTTTAATAACAAACCTAAAGCATCTGGTTATTTAACTAGGAGTAGGTAGTATATACGATCGGATAATAAGTCATTAAGATGAGAAAATGACCTAATAGGGATAAAGCATGAGTTGCTACTAGAACCTAATAGAGTTGAAGCATGAGTTGCTAATATGACTTATTAGAGTTAGAGCATGTGTTGCTACTGAAGACGAGGGGTCGCTGCTTCCCCATAGTGGTGGCTTAGGGAACCGTGTACGGACGGAGCGGCAGTCGGACATCGCAAAAGCTATCTTACGAAAAAGGTAGGATGACGATTGCAGTGGCGGGCGAACCTTTCGAAGGAGATGAAGAATGAGGAGACGCTGCTTCCCCATAGTGGTGGCTTAGGGAACCGTGTACGGACGGAGCTGCATTGGGCCGTTGTAATAACTATCCTTCGAGATGGGACGGAGTGTGCAGTGGCGGGCGGACTCTTCATGGAGAACCAAATTAGTTGGTTGAATATAGTGACCTAGAAGTTTAGCCTAGGGTCATGATTAAGATAATAAGATATATTATCATAGTACATACGTGTTAGAATTTATATGTGATTTATAAATGTGTGTTGTGAAAACCAGGTAAACACTTTAACGGTTTTGAACTAAACGGTAGAACTCACCAGCGTAAGCTGACTTTTTAAAAGTATGTATGCTAGGTTCTGCAGAGACGTTTAGAAGTAAAGGCACGGATCTTGTGAGGACGGGATAATCGGGAAAGCTATCAAGGAAGGATTTCTGGCAAGCTGGCTTAGTTATAGATTTCGTATTCATAATTAGTTATAATTATGTACAATATCTCTCTTACTGTAGTACTTGGCTTATATAAATAAAAGTTTTAAATTTCCGCTGCTTAATATCTCTGTTGATACCTTGTGTTCATGAGTAAATCCGATTCGTGACCCCTCCTAGTGCCAAGTCTGGGAGCGGGCGTCACATGCTAACTAAACTTCAGTCTTCAATCTTCAGCATCGCTACATCCGATCTTCAACTTGAAATTTCTTGTAAACAACAGAACTTGCATGGCTGGATCAGAACTTGAACAAGCTTTGAACTTCAAGATCCATTAGTGAAAGATGCTACAAACTCAACCTTTCACCATGCTTGAGTCTTGTCACACAGAACCTGCAATTTCAGAAGACAGAAACGCGGCTTTCTTTTCTTTTAGAAAATTAATTTAATCTTGGCGTAAAACTTCTCTTCGAGAATCAAGATATAGTTTTGAAATCATAATTTTGTATCTTGTATCGATCGGTCGAAAACAAATAACAAACAAAATATGTTTAGCTTTTTGAAACTTTAAATCAAAACACACCGAAAATCTTTTTGTTCTTTTCTAAATTTATGCTAAAACACACCTAAAATCTTTTTGTAATTTTCAGATATGAAACATAAATGCAATACTGAATCAGACACTATTTTTGTCTTTTGCTAGAAAGATCAAAACTTGGGATCATATTGAACATAACATGCTGAACTACACTTCAATTTCAATTACTTCAGCACACAAGTCATGTCGATTGCTGGTATAATTTGTCCATCTTAAACTCAGGCACAATCATACTCATAACATCTGGATATGTTATTGTATTGATTAGATTTGCTTTGACCAGTGTACCTCACACTATCAGACATACTCAGATATGTATTTGCTTATCACACTTTGTGACTTCACTTGTGATTTAACACATAGTGATTGAATTCATGATATCGTTAACGGTGTTCCATGCCAAAAGAAATAAGAACATTAAATCGTCTACCTTACCTGCAGCCTCCCGGACTTCATCTTCATCATTTTTGAAAGCGGGGGGAAGGGATCTTTTTTCTGCAACGGAGGTCGATCTTTTGATACGCAGATAAGGCCTCGGATTTAACAAAATAAGAATATAAAAACAAGTTGAAATTGTATAACCCAACAACAATCAGGTCGGTACTCCCGTACACACAGAGAAAGTCCGATGAGTTATAAGAAACACCAAAGAAAATAAAGCAGAATGTCAAACGAACAACAATCAGTTCGATCTTTCGATACGCAGAGAAAGTCCGATCGTTTGACAAAATAAAGAAAATCAAACAAGTTTAAATCTTTGCAAAATGAACACATGTATACACAGTGACTTCTCATTTTCTTTTCCACATATCTTTCTTGATATCTTGAGACATGCGTGAAGATGTTGTTCACTTGGTCAAGCTTTTGTATTTAATGTATATCATATTTGTATACTTTCTGATTTAATGCCGAGCCTACTAAGCACATCAAACAATGACTTATGGCTTTTTCATCTAATTTATCCATGAGTCAGACACGTAAGCCAATGTACCATCATTTCCCAATTATGTTCGATACAATTTATCATTTTTCAATGTTTATACAATTTAGAGTTTTTCTCCCCCCTTAAAATAAAAACTCTATTTTTGAATTTTTCATTTTAACAAAACACAAAGACACTATTTTTTATTTTTCAATTTTCTCCTCCCCCTGAACTACATATGAAATGTAAAAGAAAAAAAATTGACCAATCAATACGGATACCTTCCAGTTTAAGCTTTCAGAAAAAACATTCAGTTTTGTAACAATGGCATGTATTTCACCAAAGTTGAAGATAAGGTTTTTTTTTAAAAAATTACCTCACCAAATGCAAAACTAAATAAATAAAATAAACAAAAACTTTGAATTAAGACTGAACCAAGAGCTTGCGGCCTAATAAACTTTCAACGGGCTTAGCTTCTCTTATCCTCAATCGATAATGCACCCTTATACACATTTATTATATAACAATGAAAATTTAAAGATAAATAGTATACTTTTTGTCTTTTTAAATTGGCCACATCTTTTATGTTTCTTTACAAATTTAGTCCTTTTAGGGTTTTTGTTTCTTTTATTTTGGTCACAAAGACTCTCTCATTTTTACACTTTTGGTCCATATCTTTTCTTTTTTATTTTTTATATTTTGACCACTATTATTTTTTAATTTAATTATTTGACTACATGACATTTATAGTTGTACGTTTTATACCCCTTAAGTTTTATACTTTCATTTTTAATATACTTTTTATAGTTTTATACCTTAACCACAAAACTTTTAGAGTTTTTACATTTTAAACCCCTTAATTTTTGCACTTTAATTTTTAGTATACTTTTAGAATTTTTGACTTTGGCCACGACCTTTCTATAGTTTTATACTTTGACCACGAAACTTTTAGACTTTTACGTTTTATTTCCGTTACCTTTGAACACGGTCAAATTTCATAGATGAATAGTAGACTTTTGGTTTTTCAAACTTTGGCCACATAACTTTGGTGCTTTGACGCTTTCTACCCCTAAACTTTTACTATTTGTTTTTTTTCTTTTTAACGAATATAGTAAACTTTTAGTTTTCATAGTTTGGCCACATTGTTTCATACTCTTATGTTTTGTACCGTTTAACTTTTAAAGTTTTTTTTTATTTTAAGTTTTGTTGTCTTCTATTTTGGCCACGAAAATTTTAACTTTTCTACTTTCGTTTTTAGTATATTTTTATAGTTTTATACTTTCACTACAAAACTGTTAGACTTTTACGTACTTTGGCACGAAACTATTTAACCTTTCTACTTTCGCTTTCAATATACTTCTATAGTTTTATACTTTAACCACGAAACTTTTAAACTTTTACGTTTTATACCACTTAACTTTTTTTACTTTCGTTCAGTATACAAATTCAACCCCGCAGCAACGCGCGGGGTGGGTAAACATCTCGTTGTTAATCAAAATCAAATCAGGTTTCATTAGTATTCGTGGTATCACGATACCTTAAAAGTGAAATAAAAATTATTAACAGGCATAATCACACCAAAACACCAGTATAATTGCTTTTGTGTTACTCATTCAGTGTGTCCCCGTGTATAATTGCTTTTGTGTTACTCATTCAGTGTGTCCCCGTGTATAATTGCTTATGTGTCACTCTCTTACTAACACAAATCTGAGTTGTCATGTTCTGATAATTTCTAATTAAGAAAAGCATTGAAAATATGAAAAACCGTGCGGATCTTCATGGATCCATTTTGGTATCAATATACTTTTAACCCACATATATAAATTGTGAAAATAAGATTAGCCACTTCATTTGATTAGCAATCGATTAGGGTTTCATTGTGGAAGCCCTTTCTCTCACTGCAGTTGCATCCCTGTAGATGTTTCTTATAGCTTGAAAACCCTAATCGAGTTGCTCGGAAGCACAAAAGAGATGAAAATGAGATCGATTTCAGGTGGTCGCTTCCCATCCTAATGTCATCATTAGCCGTCGTCTTCTCCATCTCACCACATCCGCCAACACCTCACATTTTTTGCAAAATGTCGTGCTTGATGCATCAAGTTTCTACATCTTGCTTGGCCAAAATCGCTTTTGGTTATGTCCTCTTTTGGTGTGATTTGAATTTCTTATGGTCAAGAAAAAACCAATATTGATTTTGTTTATGTTTATCTTTGCTATATCATATTGATGGATGCAAATTTCATATCAGAACAATAATCCTTGATAAATGGTGGGATTTGGGCAGATGATTGTAACATATAAGATATTGCTTATATCATATTTGATGTCTTTCATGATTGTAACATATACGATATTGTCTTATGGTACATTCATCTTCTTCTTTTAACTTTCTTAAACAGGTTATTAAGATCAACTTGCAGAATCACAAGATCAATTTTAAGGTACTTCTTCACTCTGTGAGTTGACAGTTTAAGAATCAATTGATTTTAACTTTATAAGGGTTTGGGTTATTCCATTTTTTTTATATAGCATGTTTTTGTTTGTCTGAACTCATGAAGCCTTTTATATTAATAATGACTTCGCTATTGTACGCTAGTTGGGTTTTTTCTTTGTTTTGGCTTTCTATGATTTGGTTTGCTGTCTCACATACATTGGAATATGGTAATAACTTATGTGTTTGCATGATGTGTGTATTAGTATGTGATAATAACTTATGTGTTTGCATGATGTGTGTATTAGTTATTCTGTTTCTTTAATGTTCCTTATGTTGTTTTTTTCTTTTTATATTTGCATCTTCTTTTATTCAGGGACAATTTTAGCGCATCTTTGAAGGTTAGTTATGAAGATGAAGAGATGATTAAATTCTCTCTCTTACTATTATTTAATCAGTTATTTAGTATTCTAACTATTTATACAAGGGCCTTATGTGTGGGTATACAATATACGTTTGAAGGGTGTTCTCATTAAGTACGTGTTATTTGTTGCGCTTTGTTTCGTTTCTTCTCAGGTCAATATGTACACTTGCTAAGAACCATTCAAGTACTAAATATTATGTTGAAGGCGGTGTGTTTGGTAGTGAAGAGAAGAAGAAATTTGATTTTGGTTACATTTAGAAGATTTCAAGTCTTGAAGAACTACAAGTCATATTAATATTGTTATTTGCAAGTTCAGCAGTTCTGCTTATGATCGTGGCATTCCATTATATTGGAAAGTTATTATTCATTTTTCATATAGATTGTGAAACATCATGTGAAACCTCATGTTTTAGCATTACATTTATTTAGCTTTGCATTATAAAAGGCTTGATCAGATAACAGATAATAAGATGACAAAATAAATGTAAGAAGTCTATAACAGATAAAAAGATGAAAAAACAAAAAGATAGAGATTTTTAATTAAATTAGGGAGATAAACATAATGGATAAAAGATTTTGCAGAATGTGATTACAGAGAGCTTGATTGGTGTACAATTTTTTTTCCAACTATTTTATTTTATTTTTTATGATATTTTCAACTTATAAGCTCACCTCATGACATGTGCTGAAGTATGCTAATCATACTCCATTTTAGGTCTTCTCTTCTATACACCAATCATTCAAGCTACTAAACTGCTTACACCTGTTATTTTTCAATCAACCATGCCACTGGTTTCATTTATTAGCCTAACTCAGATATTTGTTACAATCCTACAAATCTGTATCTTTTTCGAATTTCAAGTTATTTTGACTTACCCGATGTGTCTAAGGTGTTTTTTTGTTTTGTTTTTTAGTGTAGATGGAAATCAGATTTTTGCCCATACATGTTAAAGATGTCTATGCCTTATTGGTTATGGTCAAGGAAATTGTTTTGGACATTTTGTCGGTATGAAATAGACCTTAACCAGTGATATCTTAATTTTACAGAGGCTAATAACACATCTGATTATTAGAAGAATGATTATGATTTCAAGTCTTTACCTTTAGATTTAAAGATTTGTCATTTGTTTATATCAAATACAAATTCTGAATATCTTGATTACTAGGGCTGGCAAATCGTGTCAGACACGATACGATAAGACATGACACGATTGGTCTCAACCACGAACACGACACGAAAAATTTTCGTGTCCAGTTTTCAAAACACGAACACGATATGTACATTAACGGGTCGACACGATAAAACATGTTTAGACGCGAACTTCTAACTAATTGACGATCGAGATCATTTAGGAACGCGATAAATATCACATAAACATGTAACATGTTTAGTAAAACATAAATCACCACCGGTTCATAAAAGTTAACAAAAAAATATTACCAAAACACATAATCCTTAACGGTTTTAAGTTAACAAAAAAATATTACCAAAACACATAATCCTTAATGGTTTTAAACAACAATCCATGCATTGTAACCTGTATGTTTAGACGTCTGGGAGAATGGAGATAAATCGTCTTTTAAAAAAAATATCATTAATACTGAAACACTTTATCCTAATATATATTAAATATATATATATATATATATATATATATATATATATATAGGGTTAGCGACCCTGCGAACACATCTTTTTGTGAAAACTGCGAAAACACATATTAAAACTCACGTAACTTTTTCATACGTTAACGATTTTTCATAAAATTTGCGCCAAAAGTCTTAGAATTACGTTATCTTTAAATCTGAGAGCAAAATATTAAAAAAAAAACTGAACGTTTTTTTTCCCGTGTGATGCACATGTGCATCATATAATTAAAAAAAGTTATAAAATGCTATTTTTTTCTTTAAATCTAAAGATAACACAACTATAAGATTTAGGGTGCAATTTCTTTTTAAACTATTAATGTATATCACATGTATGAGCGTTTGTTTTTGGTATGATGCACATGTGCATCATTCAATAAAAACGCAAAAAAATGATGAAAATATATGACATATGGTGCGACTAAGAAAAAAAAATATTAACTCATACTAAAAGTATGAGTTTTTTTTGTGATGCACATGTGCACCACACAAAAAAAATAAAAAAAAATAAAAAAAGCGTTAAGTTTTTTAAAACTTTTATAGGATTAAAGATAATATAATTTTAAGACTTTTGGTGCAAATTTTTTAAAAAAATATTAACGTATGAAAAAGTTATGTAGGTTTTAAGATTTGTTTACGCAGTTCTCACAAAAAAGGGTGTTTTCGCAGGATCCTTCCCCTATATATATATATATATATATATATGGGAGAGGATCATTTGAGAACCAAATGGTTTTGAGAACTTTTGAGAACCACGTTCTGAGCCTCTAGTTTATATATATGAAAAACCCCCCTGATGAATTATAGTGGTCCCACCCTGAAATTAGTGGTTGAGATTTGGTTCTCAAAAGTTCTAAAAATAAAAAGTTCTCATTTGAACCTAACCCTATATATATATAAATATATATATATATATATATATATATATATATATAGGTTTAGGGTAAAATACATCCAGCAAAAACGCTACATCCATTGCGGATTGATCTGGGGCGTCCATCAAGATCATCCAACAGCCATGATCTATGGTGTTTCCGCCTATGGTGTTTTTTTTCCCACCGAAAACGCCATAGGCGGAAAACACCATAGATCTTGGCTGTTGGATGATCTTGATGGACGCCCCAGATCAATCCGCAATGGATGTAGCGTTTTTGCTGGATGTAAGGATAACTCGACTCTATATATATATATATATATATATATAAAGGGAGAGGATCATTTAAGAACCAATTTGATTTGAGAACTAAAAGAGAACTAATTTGAGCCACAAGTTTATTTACATGCATCCTCCCTCCCATGAATTGTAGTGGTCCCCCCTGAAATTTGTGGTTGAGATTTAGTTCTCAAAAGTTCTCAAAACAAAAAGTTCTCATTTGAACCTAACCCTATATATATATATATATATATATATATATATATATATATATATATAGGGTTAAGTTCAATGGAAAACTAAGTTTTAGTTGGAAAACTGGAAAACCAAAGGAAAAATATATTAAATGAAGGCTATTTAGGTCATTTTGGTGCTCCTTTTTTTTTCTTTTTTAAATTTCCGTGTCTATCCAACTAATTTCCACCTTACGACCTTAAAAAAAATAAAAAAACTAAAAAAAAACTAAAAAAAACTAAAAAAAAAACGTTCTTTTTTTATGGGTTCGTCCGACTATGTTGCATATATGCAATATTGTATGTTTTTTATATTGCATATATGCAACATATGAAACATACAATGTTGCATATATGCAACATACTATTTTGCATATATGCAACATGTGAAACATACAATGTTGCATATATGCAACATACTATTTTGCATATATGCAACGTATGCAACATACTATGTTGCATATATGCAACATAGTCGGATGGACAAGATGAACAAAAAAAAACGTTTTTTTCTCTTTTTTTTTTGTTTTTTTGTCTTTTTTTTTCTTTTTTTGTTTGTTTTTTAAAAAGTTATCATGTGGATATATGTGAAACCAAAAAAAAAAAAAAAAATTGTCAAATTACCCAAATAGCCTTCATTTAATATAACTTTCCTTTGGTTTTCCAGTTTTCCAAATAATAGTAGTTTTCCAAGGAACCTTACCCTATATATATATATATATATATATATATATATATATATATATATAATATAGGGTTAGGATCCTGCGAAAACACATCTTTTTGTGAAAACTGCAAAAACACATATTAAAACTCACGTAACTTTTTCATACGTTAACGATTTTTCATAAAATTTGCGCCAAAAGTCTTAGAATTACGTTATCTTTAAATCTGGAGCAAAATATTAAAAAAAAAGCTGAACGTTTTTTTTCCCGTGTGATGCACATGTGCATCATATAATTAAAAAAAGTTATAAAATGCTATTTTTTTCTTTAAATCTAAAGATAACACAACTATAAGATTTAGGGTGCAATTTCTTTTTAAACTATTAATGTATATCACATGTATGAGCGTTTTTTTTGGTATGATGCACATGTGCATCATTCAATAAAAACGCAAAAAAATGATGAAAATATATGACATATGGTGCGACTAAGAAAAAAAAATATTAACTCATACTAAAAGTATGAGTTTTTTTTGTGATGCACATGTGCACCACACAAAAAAAATATTTAAAAAAATAAAAAAAGCGTTAAGTTTTTTAAAACTTTTATAGGATTAAAGATAATATAATTTTAAGACTTTTGGTGCAATTTTTTTAAAAAAATATTAACGTATGAAAAAGTTATGTAGGTTTTAAGATTTGTTTACGCAGTTCTCACAAAAAAAGGGTGTTTTCGTAGGATCCTTCCCCTATATATATATATATTTATATATACTGAAAAGTTCATTGTAGACACCCTCATAAGTGTAGACAGGTAGACACCCTTTTTCACCATTAGATCTCTTGATCTAATGGTTGTGATTAATTTCTTTTTTTTTCATTTTTTACACTTTTCAAACAATTTCACATGTGAAAAAAAAAACAATTTCTTTTTTTTCTTTTTTTCTTTTTTATTCTTTTTTTTCTTTTTTTTCTTTTTTTTTATTTTTTTTTCTTTTTTTTCTTTTTTTTCTTTTTTTTCTTTTTTTTCTTTTTTTTCTTTTTTTTCTTTTTTTTCTTTTTTTTCTTTTTTTTCTTTTTTTTCTTTTTTTTCTTTTTTTTCAAACAATTTCGCATGTGAAAAAACAATTTTGCAAGCACTTTCGCATGTGAAATAGCTCTTTTTCACATGTGAAATTGTTTGAAAAATGTGAAAAAAGAAAAAAAGATTAATCACAACCATTAAATCAAGAGATCTCTTGATCTAATAGTTGTGATTAATTTTTTTTCTTTCTTTTTTCACACTTTTCACCATTAGATCTTTTGATCTAATGGTTGTGATTAATTTCTTTTTTCTTTCTTTTTTTTTCTTTTTTTACACTTTTCAAACAATTTCGCATGTGAAAAAAACAATTTCTTTTTTTTTCTTTTTTTTTTCTTTTTTTCAAACAATTTCGCATGTGAAAAAAACAATTTTGTAGACACTTTCGCATGTGAAATAGCTTTTTTTCACATGTGAAATTGTTTGAAAAGTGTGAAAAAAGAAAAAAAAAAGATTAATCATAACCATTAGATCAAGAGATCTAATAGTGAAAAAAGGAGTCTACCTGTCTACACTTATGGGGTGTCTGCAATTAACCTCACTCTATATATATATATATATATATATATATATATAGTTAACATGTTTCGACCTGTTAAGACACTAAATTTAGCAGGTCTTAACAGGTCAACATGTTAACGACATGAAACCTGTTAAGCCTAAACACGAACCCTGTTAACATCGTGTCGGTTCATATTGTGTTTTCGTGTCCGTGTCAAAATTGACAGCCCTATTGATTACAGGTTGCTTCAAAATCTGGAAAAGCAGAATAATTAACTGATTCTCAGAGACCATATGGAAGAAGAAAAGCTGCTCTTCAAGAAATCAAGCGAATTAGAGAAGCAGGTGGATGGGTGTATTATTCAGGTTCTCATTTATGTTTTTCCTTCTTTATTGTCTCACTTACATTATTTTGTGGTTTATATTTGTTTTAAATGTCCCTCACATTGTTTTTTTTTTTTGTGCTCTTTTCAGTAATATCTCCTTAGTTGTCATTTTTTTATGTAGGATGTTGACTAAAATTCTTTGTAAGTCCCGAATCACGGTCCAAACACGATATCAATACTCAATTAAGCATGCGAAATCCGGTTAATTGAGTGATTCAAGATAAATTATAAAAACGTTAAAGGATGAACACGATTAATAATAAAACGTTTAAACCTGGAATCGATACACACGAATTGTCATAAACTCGTCTGGTACACCAATAGAGAATTTCGAATTCTCTCTGCTCTCTGGTCTCTCTCGAAATGTCCCAACCCCTTCTAAGAATTTAGGAGGTTGTATTTATAGAATCACACAAGTCACAACCTCCACATACAAGCCCTAAATTCAGCCCAACCCAAGCCCATTTAATATCAACTATCTAGTCCATTATTCTAATGCATAAGCCTCATAAAACCGACCATTACAATCTTCCCCTAGGCTTATATCATTAGAACTGTTACATTGAAAAGTTTAACGCATGCATCTCCTTGCAAGACCACATTTTTTATTGAACAATCTTCATTGGGCTTCACAAGAAACTCGGGAACTTCTTCTCAATCAGCATCAGCTCGAACTTCTAAAAATGAACAAGTAACGAGAGGAGGATTCCCATACACTTGCTGAAAAACCGAGGTGGTGGGCAAATATATAAATAATGCTACCTTTACCTTGGTTGCGGAAGCGGATCGAGTCTTTGTGTGACTCGTTTTTGAGAAAACAAATGAACACCGAGATATGACCGATATGGTGTTTGAGATGTGATGATGATGAAGAACAAAGCTAGTAGAAACATGGATATGAAGAACAAGATAAATCTATGATAAACAACATGAAAGATAGATAACAAAGGATAACCAAATGATTAATTATAACCGAATGATTACATTACCTACCCCACGCATTCCCGGGTTTCTTGTTCTTACTAGGTAAGAGCAAGAACCCTTGACAAGCTTCAAGGAACCATGACTAACTCTCTCTAGACAAACATCATCATCAAGTCTTTCACATGAGAAAGACTTGCTATATATACTACAAAACTCACTAAGGGCAAAATAGTAAAACTACCAACTAGTGACAATATTTAACAATAAATAATATTCACTAGAGCCATCTTCTTTAGTTGGGTCTTGTAACTTGAGTTGTCATGTTCCTCACCGTGTTGTCGGGACGGTAATCGTTAAGTGGCCGTTGAGTATTAATCTCATCTATCCAAATCATGTTGGGTCGGAATCTCGATTCCCAACACTTGCTTCTCTTGAATGAATTCTGGATCTTGCTGAAAATTCGGTAACTGTCTTGAAATGCCTTTCTTTAGAGGATAAAGTCTTTGAAAACCTCTACTTTGGCAAACTTGGTTATTCTTCTTCATGCTGCACGATCTTCAGCAAAAACTTGAAGTCTTCAGCTTCCCCTCAAATTGTGAACATCTTCTTTTGGATGCTTTGAGTAGCTTGAAAAGAACCAAAAACTTCCCCTATGCAGTTGCTTTTCCAGATAGGGAAGTCTTGTCCGGCTGGTTCTTTAACTTGAGCAGCAGCAGCACTTTTCATCATCATGATCATTAGTTTTTCCACTTTCAATCATCAACCTGTCTGACATATTAAAAAAAATACAAACCACCAGACATATGATGACTGGTCTCTGGGTTAGTAGGTGAATTACATTATTTTAACCAAAAACCCTATTCTTGATTACGGGTTTTCTATAAAACTTCCCCTTAACCCAAGACCTCTTTTAACTTCCCCTGAGATAATACATATTATCTCTTCTCCCCCTGGGATAATGCATATTATCTCCCCCTGAGATAATGCATATTATCTCTCCCTGAGATAATGACTTCCAGTGAGATAATGCTTATCTCCCTATTATCCCTCCTTCTCCCCCTAAAAATTGGGTATATTCTGGGGGGGGGGGGGGCATACTGTCATGCACAAAACCCACACAAACTCATTTAAACTTCTCAAATTAACCTGGCCATGACAAAAAGAAAACTTAAAGACACACACAAGAACAATTAAAAATTAAACATAATATGAACCAATTCAAACATGAGAAGGTTTCTAAGGGATCAAACCGTATGAGTCTGACCGAGGAACCCTTTTCAGCTTCTGTTACTTGAACACGTCCAGGTGATTGCCAATATACTGGTCCACTTTAAACTCAAACCCTTTTCTTAGTCAGGCTGTTTGTCACTTTTATTATCTTTTATTGTGCATTAATTATGAACAGAAAGTGAGCTTCAACAAATCCTAGGTATAAGTTATTGCACACTATCAAGCATATAAATCCCCTACCACATATTTTCACAACACCTTTCCTTAAGCCTAACATCATGCTCCAGACTGGGTTGAGAAAAGAAAGAATAGATCACGGGGATTTTTGGGGATAATATACAAGTCAACTAAATTTTTGAAACACTTTTAGTAATGCTCTCATCAGTGACAAAGGCTGAGGGTTTTGGACTCTTGAGGGTCTCTTTTAGTTGTGCACATTGGCATCTTTTAGGTTTAAGAATAATGTACAATGTGATCTTAGAGGTACGTGGATCAGGGAGGCTCCAGGTCTCTGCTACCGCAAAACAGAGGAGGCCTGACTCACGTACAACATCCCCAGGTCATTGCTCTCGCAAAGCAGAGGGGATGGGATTTTTGAGCATGACATCAAAGAACTCAGAATCGGGCGTGTGTATCGGGAACTTGAACATGCAGTCAAATAGTAATGCAATTAACCTAAGTGTTGTTACCCAACAAACTGCCATACGTTATCTTTAAGTGTGTAACGCATACCTTTTCAGATTTAAGAGCTGAGCCTATCAACACATCACCATGGATCGTGTCTTTCACATCTGCCTTACGCGTGTCAGCCATTCTCAAGACGGAAGTTTATTTCACTTCCCACCTTCTCAAAACAAACACAAAACGTATTAAAAATTAAAAAGCCACAATTTTTTAGGGGTCTCTTATTCTTCCCCTGCTTTTTGATTTTTAAACACTCTATTTTTTTCATTTTTTTTTAATTTTATTTTTATTTTTATTTTTTTTTTCATTTTTTTAAATAAACACACTGACACACAACTAAAACAAAACAAATAAAATAAAAGACATCTGGCCAAGCTAACCTTCAAAGTATCTAGCTGAAAAATTTCGAGACTTGGGTTTTGTGGAATGCATACCTCATTGTTTCAAAACTCAAACAACCAAGTTAACAGTACCTTTTGCTGATTTAATCATTTTACCTCTCAAGGAAACATACCCTCTGTTGTACAATATTGCATGTCATGAAGTGAAGCGATGTTTCCTATCCTGTGCCTGGAACAATCACTTATCAATAAACAAAGAAAATGTTAGTGATAGTCCTCCTTGACTGTTCCTCGCACACAGTGAGAGATTAGTTAGCCAATGGTACCCAGGCCATTGTGGTTCTGGGTACTCCCGAGGAGTCAATGAATGATACTTCTTTTAAGCACATGCCCTTATTGAGAAATCAGGGACTTGTGATGTTGCTGCCTTGGTCTTTGGTTTCCAAGTTCCAGGTGATTTAACATTTGTTTTAGTCACTTTTGAAGTTGTGACTTTAGGTATTTCAACCTTCTTCAAATTTGGTTCATTTTTCAAAACAGTTTTAGTTACCTTGGGACGGGGTAACTTTAGATTTTTCAAACTTTTGTTGTTTTGAAATTGATTTCTTCACCTGTTTCTGAAAACTTTTGTAACTTGGAAAACTGTTATTTTGAGTTGAACATTTTCGTTGTTCTTTGGCAGCATCCCAATGTTGATCAGAGTGTTTAACCTTAGGAGTGACAGTCTTCATTAGCCTTAGGTGGTTGCACCTTCATTGGCTTAGACTTAATAGAATCCTGAGATGAAACCCTTTGACTCTGCGGATAGTAGGGCTCATAGGGGCGATGGAGACAGTTTCGGGCAATGTGACCAGGATCGCCACAATTAAAGCAAGTCTGCTTCTTTAAATAGAAGTCAGACGTGTAACCATTTGTCTTCTTCGGCTGATGGGGAGCAGTATAGCCTTGTGTCTGCATCTTTGAGACTGTAGGCAGAATCCAGCATTGACTTTTGCCTGGTTCCTAGAAGCTTGAGGAGAGTTGGTCTTTGCAATCCTTGTGCTCCCAGTATTGTTTGATGTGGAAGCACCATTTCTGCAACCGCAACTGCATGACCCACATGATGAGATAGGAGATACAACCACTCCCTTGAGCTTTTCATCTTTGACAACACCTGCAGATGGTACACGCGGTGGCTTAATGATGATCTTGGGCCTTTCATTTTTAGCTCCACTTGTAGATTCATCATTGGATGAACCTAAACCCTTGAATTTTGAACTAAAAGAGGGTAGCTCATATCCATAACCTTGCTCTTGATCGAACATGGACCCAGAAGTCATAAATATCTTCCTCTCAGGCCTTGTTGTCATGATCACCTTCTCCCGTTGTACTTCATCAACAACCTTGAAGTACAACAGTATCAACTTGTGGGATACTGTTTCAGCTTCTTCTCAGCAACATGAGCTTTCACCTATTCTTATTTCCCATTAGTAACCCCCTTTGAACTCGAATCCTGCATCTGCAGAACTGGAGTTATGACAACTGTTGTAATTTTGGCACTCAGCATCATCTTTGGATACATCCTCAATGGTCACTTCAGCTGCACCCCTTTCATCACTTTCAGCTTCAGTGGAATCTTTTGCTGGATCTTTTGGCCATAAGTCATAGTTGCCTCCATTATCCAATTCCTCCTGAGTCATTGGCGTCGTCCCTACTAAGACGCTATCAGCTGGAGGAGCAGCTTCTTTATATCCAGACTCAGATCTTTCAACTTGATCATCATTCAGCAAAAGTCCTACTATGTCTCTGGGAACTGGTGGAGGAATAATACTATTTAGAACTTCAGATTTTCTCTGTCCCACATCCGGCTTTATCTCTTCCAACCTGACCAGTCACAATAGCACAAGATAATGATTTACCAGCACCCATCATACGTTTATTTCTGAGTTGATGGGTATCATACTTAACCAACAGTTCATCATATTTGTGTTGCAAATCATCCAGCTGTTGTTTCAACTCATATACTTCTATCTTGGAGCGATCATATAAGATAGACTTTTCAGTGGCAAGATCATGATATTTTTGTATATCTTCTTTCTGGGCTTTCACCTTCTCTTCGCTCTTTTTCCATCTACCCTTGAATGAGCTGGTGGCACACTGTGCATCAAATAATTCTCTTTCCAAATTTGTTTGAATCTGTCTAAGACTAGGAATTAGACGAGCACATGTTGGATTGGAACATACTGGCGTTTTAGTCTTGTCAACTTCATCCACAATTGCATAATGCTTTTTCTGGTCATCATTCTCATTTCTTTCATATGCTTTGCACAAAGCATTCCAGAGAGCTTCAGCAGATTGGCATGTTCTGAATTCTTTAGCAATTTCTGGAGATAAGGCCCTGGTGATAATTGTCATAGGCTTCTTCATCTTTTTTAATTCTTTCCTTATCATCATCAGAAAATTCATTCTCAGTTTTAGATTCCCATCTTTTAGGTCCTGTAAGATGTATCGGCTGGAAAGGACCATCCATCACGGATCTCCACAACTCCGCACTTTTCAGATAGTTTCTAAAACTGCATTTCCAATCTTGAAAGTTATCAGGAGAGAGCAAACGAGGAGGATGAGTGGGATTTAGTACATTCCTGAGAAGAAGATGTATCTGAACTCATTTTTAACTGAAAATATGAAATACCCGGAAAAGGTAATCCAACTGAAAACCTGCAATCTGACCGTGAACACCTTGCACGACCGAAATGAAAACCCGCTTTTCAATTGAAAACCACTAAACTCGATTGAAATCTATCAAATCGAGCAAAAACTTTTTATTCAACCGAAAGGCACCCTGAAAACCGAAACCCCAGCAACCTATACTTACTTTGAACAAATTACATCACGAGGTCCAGAAAAATTCAACGAACAAAACCTCGTCAAAAATCATTTATACCAACTTAAATTGAGTGGCCGTTTATTGCTTGCAAAACCCGATGACGTGGACCACCCGATTTAATTAAATATGAATGGAAAATTTGTAATAATAGAAACTTCAAAAAAAAAATCAATGTATACGTGGAATTTAAATCCGTTTAAGTCAATGGCAGATTCGTAATTATGGGAACTTCAAATACTAGTTTACGTAAATCAACATAGGATGGCACAAACGTAAATTTCGTAATCTTCAACCTTCGCAAAATAAGTTGAACGCAAAGGTAACCTGCAACACAAAATCGAATCTAAGTTTTCGATCGAATACTCAAACACGTTCAACCATGAACCAAAATCAATATCGGAAACAAAATGAACCGTGGATTAACGATTCGACCGAGAACCTATTGTGTTAAACG
>JBCNJP010000024.1:10328983-10366050 GCA_039602395.1 Deinandra increscens subsp. villosa | reverse complement strand
TGCTGGTGTTTTTGGTCTCCAGACTCAGGATAGAAGTGGCAAATACATGTATGAAGGTAGACTGGAATGGGTTAAGAGAGGTGCCTTTCCAGAGGTAGCCCGAGAACAAGTTATGGAGGATGAAGAGCCAGAAGCTGACTTGCCAGTTGTGAATGCCATGTGTTGCGTCCCAGAATCCCGGGGTAGGATTCTGGTAGCTACATGTGTGTGTGTGGAGGGGTGAGATCCTCCGGCTCAGATCCGTATGAACATATTCCGTTCCGTTTCCATCATCGCCATCGTTGGGTCTCCCCCGTGCATATGTGTGTGTATGCAGGAGAAGGTTTTGGGGAGGGAGTGTAGAGAGAGAAGGGGTTTCTAACCCATTTCCAACCTGCTTTGGTGAGTGGAGGAGGTCTCCTATTTATAAGGAATACCCTCCTTAGCTGTCACTAGCTGTTTGCTTAGTGGTTAAGCTTTAATCCTGGCCAAGTATTCTGGCGAAGGGGCAAGTACTGCGACGAAGGGACAAGTACTCTCGCGAAGGGACAAGTACTCTCGCGAAGGGGCACGAATGACTCTGACGAAGGGACAGAAGTCATGTACTTAATGACTAAGTCAACTTGTCACATCGTCCTTGTGGTACTGTTCACGTACTTTGTGTCTCCTAGATACCAGACATGTATGATTTATTCCTTTTATCAAGAGAGTGTGCCCCTTCCGTCTGGGCGACCCCCTTATCGGGGTCCTTGGGGCCCTTGGCCCTTATGCGAGGGGTATCGCTCTGACGAGTCCATTCAGGGACATATTTCTATAAGTCAAAGGGTAAAGCTTCACCATAGCCCTTCTCCTTGGGGTAGAGCTTCCGCGTAGCCCTTATAGGGGTATAGCCCAATAAGTCCCCCCAAGTCCAATACTTTTGAGGTCCAGGTGAAAAAAGTGTTGGGCTGATTTCATTTCCTTTTAAAAGGCCTAAGATCAAGCCATTTTCCTTCTACTGTCCACGAAGGTCCTTGTTTTTGCACTTGGTCTATAAGCCTTTACCACGAGACCCGCAAGTTTGTTCCCTTTCGTCGAGGTCCTTCCTGAAGGACTTAGCTTTTATTTAACGTCAGTTCCTTCCCGAAGGCTTCCAGGCTCCTTTCATATTCTGGGCGTTGATATCGCTCAATCGTCTCTTTATCTTGGGCCTAGGCTATAGGCCTTGATCCGATGTGGGGGATACTTTATCAAGTCCCCCCAAGCGTAAAGCAATTCTATTAAGACTGCTTTATACGTGAACTTTATATAGTCCACTTTTAACCAGGTAGCCATTTGTAGTTCTCAGGCACTCAAGCTTTTTACTTATCTCATAAGTACTTTTTGGAGGCCTTCGCCATCCTTGACTAGAAGGGTCTTTCTTGACGGGGATATCCTATCAAGTCCCCACTAGTCCCTTGTATTTTGCTTGTTAGAACTAATAGTGCGATGGAATAGTTATATGTATCGCACATAACTTTATAATCCTTTTGCTTTTGTTATTTCCAACGTTTTTCAGATGGTTATTTATTTTCGGCACATCCTTCTTTGACTGAGCCCGTTGAAGAGGCTTGCTTTGAAGGGGCTTGTCTGGAAGGGGCTTATCCATTTATAAGCAAGATGCCCTTTTTGAAGGTGGCTTATAGGGTGTAATTTGCTTTCATAAAAACCTGATGTGTCTTGTGAACGCACTATCTATGTAGCTTTTTACATATTATTTCTACCGACGACTTTGGTCGTGGCTCTTTAGAGAACTCCGATGATGTATGGTGTGATTACATCATACTTTGGTCATCTTTTATTGTAATCCATCATTTGTTTGTGTCATGCCTTTTATCGAGGACCACGAAGTTTTGATGGATTTCTTTTAGTGGGGAGTGTGATCGTTGGGCCCACCTAAGGCCTACCTCTTTTTGTAGCCTTGGTGATGGGCTTTTGACTCTATGTGAGGGATTTCTTAATAAGTCCCATATCCTTATGCAAAACCTCTTCTTTTAAAAAGGTGGATGCAACCACAAGGCTCCTGACTAGTGGCCTTGAGTGAAGCCTTCTAGAATAACTTCTTCAAAAAGTAACGTCTTTTTGGTTTGAGGCACTTGGGCCCGAAATTCTAAGTGTGTCGTAGAAGGTCCTTCGCATAGAAGCTTCATGTGTTTTTCACATGAATGTGATATTTAAAGTTTTTATCCTACCTTAGCTTCATCGCGAAGGGTCTCTTGCCCCTTCTTGTGGAAGCTAATGTGCTGTCATAATGTCCTGCGTAGAGGAACCTACATATGCTTCTTTTGTAAGTTGCTTCGTGACGTGACCCTTCTTCGCAGGGCCTGGCATACCTTCCTTCAGAAGTGTATCTTTTTATTAGACTCTTCTAACAAAGGTCCTTCCCACCATTCTTTTAGAACTTGGTGATTTTATTGGTCTTTCTAGTGAAAGACATTGAGAGGCAGTGATCTTTTCCTTGAAAGGCGAGTCTTTTCCTTTTGTGAAAGGCAATGATCGTAATATATCCTTTCATCGAAGGGAGTTCCTATGCTCGATTGAGCAGGTAATTGATTTAGTGTCTCCTTCTTACGAAGGGAGTCCCTCTGCTTGATCGAGCAGGTAATGGACTTATTATCTCCTTTTTACGGAGGAAGCCCCTCTGCTTGATCGAGCAGGTAATGGGCTTTATCTCCTTCTTACGAAGGAAGCTCCTCTGCTTGATCGAGCAGGTAATGGGCTTATTATCTCCTTCTTACGAAGGGAGCCCCTCTGCTTGATCGAGCAGGTAATGGGCTTGTTATCTCCTTCTTACGAAGGGGGCCCCTCTGCTTGATCGAGCAGGTAATGGGCTTGTTATCTCCTTCTTATGAAGGGAGCCCCTCTGCTTGATCGAGCAGGTAATGGGCTTGGTGTTTTCTTCTTTCGAAGATAGCCCCTCTGCTTGATCGGGCAGGTAATGGGCTTAGTTTTTTCCTTCACACGAAGGATGTCTCTTTTTGCTGCGTCAAGCAATAGACTTTATTCAGACCTTCCTTCGAAGGCGTCCAAGCGACCCTTGTGAGGTCTTCCAAGGACTTCGTTAACCTTTTCTATTAAGGCTGCCCGCTCTGGCCTAAAGCCTTTTGGACTTGGCTCTTGTGAAGCCTAATTACCATGGATTTTTAAGACCCTTCCTACAGAGCCCTTCACGGTCATTTATCTAAAAGCCGTGGAATGTTAAATTATCCCCGCCATATTTGAGAGAATTTCATTTGAAGTTGTATACTTCAAAGTGCTGGCTTTCTGCCATTCACTATGTGTTGTTTCTATCTTGACAAGAAATGAAACCATCATATACTCCATTATTTTGGGAGGTTATGTGTTCTTTTCTGGAGCCCTTCAGAAATGAACCTTTTATTGTGTCAAGGGTTAATCCCATTCTTGACAATGGAGTCCTCTATTTTGGTGAGGTTTCCCCTTTTTATTGATGGGGTATTATATTATTTTCATAATATACCCTCTTACTCAATGTTGTTTATCACACTAGTAGTGATGTTATGAATTATCAAATGTTTATAAGATAAATAACCTGCCTTCCCTGAAGGAGGTGTGTTATGTCCCTTCAAGGGTGGTTTCAACACTTTTTATACGAGTACTTTGTAAGTGGTATCGTCATACCATACTATACTCTGTTTAATGCTGCTAAGTTATACTAGTAGCCTTAAACTTCAATAATCAAGTAAGTTTCAATACTTGTTATACAATCGATAGTATTATGCCATACTATAGCTATTTTCCTTGGTGAGGTTGTTTATTCGCGGAGGCCCTTTTAGGGGCTCCTTCTCCCTCTGTTTGGTAGGGTCTTATTAATAAGTTGCCCTTACGTTTTAACATTGTCATACCATGTTAGTAAGAATTTATCAAGTATCTTTTATGCAAGATAAACAATATGTTCCCCCTGAAGGGGATCATTCTGTCCCTTCAGTAGGATTTTAACACTTTTTCTATAAGGGTCTTGTAAGTGGTATCATTATACCACACTATACTCCCCCAATTTAATGTTGTGAAATCATACTAGTAATATTAAACTCAATACACAAGTGACATATAATCTGAAATTATAAGCGTATGTAAATTGTTACCGAAGTGAAGCTCTAACGGCATGAGTTGATTAAGACCGATAATTGCTACTTCCTCGTGAATGTATTTCGTCGTAGCGGTATGCTTGTCTTGATCCTTTTATGTGCCACATAATTCGGTGACACTAATTATATATTTTTTCAGGACCTTTATTTGTGGAGTCCTTCTCGTGAGCGTCCTTGGTAGTCTCTATTATAAAGATTTTTATAATTTGATAATAATGGCTCTTATTTAGTAGAGTCGTTGTTCTCGTCTTATTCGACAGCCTGCATCGTTTATAGCTAACGGAATTGCACCGTCTTTTTCAACGGAGTTTCATCGTTATTTTTGATGGATTTTATCGTCTCTAATTGACGGAATTGCACGTCTTTTACCAACGACGTTCATCGTCGTCTTTTTTGTGTTTTATCGGAACCGCGCCGTCTTTTTTCAACGGCGTTTTATCATCATCTTCTATGACTTTTATGGCTTTTAATTAACAGGGGTGCACCATTTTTTCATGGTGTTTCATCGTTACTTCGCATGAAGTTTTATTTTTGCTTGTATACAAAAGTGGATGGGTTGGTCACCCAAGTTCACGTGCCTAATTGATTTGTACCATACCGTTCGCATGGGTACTGTCATCCATAATTACGGCAGTGCTTGTAAAAAGCATTTAGCTAATGCACAATTCAAGCTTCAACAAATTCTTATGCATCCCATATTTCGTAATGAGGTCCCCTACATTTATGGGAATTATTTCCCAACTATGGTGATAGTGTAGCGACCTTTGACACGACATTTTACCCGGTTCATTTTCGGTTTTATAATCTGGGTTGTGGTAGTTTATCCGATAGATCAATGTACGTATTTGACGAATGTTGTCGAATAAGTTTCTCACCCTCCACTGGTAAAACCTTCCTCAGTGCATTCCGTTTCCTGTGTTAAATCAGAGAAGCATGAGTCCTTATGATTTGACATTTTTCTTTATTTCAATAACTCTCCACGTGTACCGACTTTCTTTAGACCTTTCACTTGAGTGGGACGGCCCGGTTTGATACTTGTATTGATCAACTGTGCTGGTATTTCCGACTGATTCTGCCGCTTTTATTGACCGTCGTAGATGAACGGCTTTCTCTCGGAATCGGGATTAACTAGCCGGAGACTACCATCGGCGTTCAGGAATTTCGAATGAGTGTGTAGATGTTTGTTGATCATACATGCTTTTACACATCTCTTCGACTGTTTTCTATGTTGTATCCCTCAAACAACCATCGAAGATCATGCATAAACGGGAGCAGCCCTGATGTGGATCTTACTTGACCACGAATGTACAATAATTTGTGTCTTTGACTGACTCACCGAAAGATACATGTACCATGTACGAGTTTCCTGACGGAGCTTCTATTGGTTCATTTAGGACCTTTTGAACTCATCGGGTGTCCAATAAATTTCGCGTTCAAAGACATTTAGAGGATGAGGATCTTAGAATCAACCGGAGAAGGTGAAGATGGTGCAGACTTCTGGGTTGCTCCTCCCCTTTTTGTTTTTTTATTTTTATAAATATACATATGCATATAAAAAGTGAGCTTTGTCCATGTGGGGACAAGTGTACTATATTTATAAAACACTATCAATTTGCTGTGCTCTCGCCAGCTAAGAGGAGTACTTTGTCCATCACACCTTTGCTTTATCTCTAGCAAGCTAACTTGCATATACGAGTAACAGTGACTTTTTGTACCTTTTGCAGACATCTATTCTAAATATATATGCTTTTGTACTATATTGTCATTAGTGAACAGTGACTTTGACAATTCAACATTTTTTATTCAACATTTTTTATTTTTATTCAGGTCTCATCCCAAATATGAAATGTTTAGTAAGAGGTTTTCACGTTCTTACTCATGCTTATATGATTTTATAAGAATCTAACAATTCATTATAACATGTATTATAGCATGTTCTTAACAAGATAAAGAATGTGAAATTTAAAACCTGTTAGTCGGGGTTGCGAAAGAAGATTCATGCGTGAATATGCCCCAGATCTATGGATCTGAACCGTTTGATGAGAGCTCTTCATATATCAACACATCCTTGGGCAGATCTGCTCATACCTTCTTTGTTTCTTCTTCTTTTTCTTCCTTTTCTTTTACATAAAAGAAATTAACAATAGATCTGAACTTGTTCAAGAGATGTCTCGAAAAATGTGCTCTAGATCCTCATAGAGACGTCTAAAACCTGTCTCTGTCTTCACATAGATGCGCGAGCATGGCTTGGAACGGAAGGATACGGATCTGGCCCTTATGTTGTTAGAATATGAAGCCGTTTCTCGGTCCCACGGATGGCGCCAATGTTGCGTCCCAGAATCCCGGGGTAGGATTCTGGTAGCTACATGTGTGTGTGTGGAGGGGTGAGATCCTCCGGCTCAGATCCGTATGAACATATTCCGTTCCGTTTTCATCATCGCCATCGTTGGGTCTCCCCCGTGCATATGTGTGTGTATGCAGGAGAAGGTTTTGGGGAGGGAGTGTAGAGAGAGAAGGGGTTTCTAACCCATTTCCAACCTGCTTTGGTGAGTGGAGGAGGTCTCCTATTTATAAGGAATACCCTCCTTAGCTGTCACTAGCTGTTTACTTAGTGGTTAAGCTTTAATCCTGGCCAAGTATTCTGGCGAAGGGGCAAGTACTGCGACGAAGGGACAAGTACTCTCGCGAAGGGACAAGTACTCTCGCGAAGGGGCACGAATGACTCTGACGAAGGGACAGAAGTCATGTACTTAATGACTAAGTCAACTTGTCACATCGTCCTTGTGGTACTGTTCACGTACTTTGTGTCTCCTAGATACCAGACATGTATGATTTATTCCTTTTATCAAGAGAGTGTGCCCCTTCCGTCTGGGCGACCCCCTTATCGGGGTCCTTGGGGCCCTTGGCCCTTATGCGAGGGGTATCGCTCTGACGAGTCCATTCAGGGACATATTTCTATAAGTCAAAGGGTAAAGCTTCACCATAGCCCTTCTCCTTGGGGTAGAGCTTCCGCGTAGCCCTTATAGGGGTATAGCCCAATACCATGGTTGCCGAAGACCAAGACGTGACAGTAACTCCAGCTGTCAATGTTCAAGATGAAGATGTCATTCCATCTGATGAAGAAAATATTATGGATGACATCCTCACTGGCCAGGACTTAGCTGAAGATGATATTTATGGGGACTTGGAGCCACTAACCCATAAAAGATCAAGAGAAGATATGATTGGGTCATCTGGGAGTGATGATACACCTCCTGAGCTGAACTTAAACGTTGATGAAGCTTTCGTAGAAGAACCCGTCCCTGCTCGTGAACCATCTCCGCGAAAGAAAACTGATCCTAGGAGCATACGGTTCAAGTTCACCAAGACAAGCTCAAGTCTTTTGGTTGTTCAACCAGCTGGACCCAGTTCTGCGGGTGCCAGTGGTCAAGAAGAATCTGTTAATGAAGCCCTTCAAGAACAACTTTCTCTCACACAGACTGAAGGTGGCGATGATCAACCTGCCCCTGTGCAGCACGATAGTCCGATTCTGAACGTGCAAAGCCCTGTACGTGAAGATAGGCAATTTCTGGAGGTTGATAGCACCTTCGTTGTTCCAAGTCCGGTTAGAGTGAGCCTCTCTACCGCGACAAGCCAACCACTCGCAGCTCCAGGTTTCCGCCCTTTGATGGCTGCTGAGCTTCCAGTTGATCTGAGGATTAGTGCTGATCCTCAGATTAACTTCCTGATCTCTCAGAATAGGATGAGACAAAATGAGATCAAGGCTCTCATGGAAGAAAATCAGCGTTTGAGAGAGAAGGAGGAGGCAAACAGCAAATATATGAGAGGATATGAGGTAGCTGACAAGGAAAGAATGGAATATCTCTACAATATGATAAAGGGCCTGAGAAGGAAGGTTAATGAACTGACGGAGGGTGCAGGGCCTAACAACTCTGGTGCCCCTGGTCAGAGTTCATCTCAGGGAAATCAAGCTGCTGCCATGGAGACAGACGAAGGTGATGAGAATATGGAGATGCCAGATTACGCCCGAAGTGGCAGAGTTATCTCCAAAGCCCCTGAAGGACACGAGAACTGGTTCAGAGAGTTCTTCCAAGGACCAGCTCCCATTCTATACACCATCGACGTTGGCAAAAGCTCAATTGATAAGCGTGGGAGTTGTGAGGAAATCCTATGTTGGCACTACGACATGGAGAAGAAGATCTTTGCTGTTATCCGTGACGGCTACAGTCCAGTGGAGTACTATCAATCATGTGCTCAATTCCACTCCTGGACTGAGCCTGAGATAAGGAAACTTCTGAGAGCTCCATTTATCAACAGGTGGAATGGACCAGAAGGGAATCTGATCAGAGACAATCTGCTTGGCCACTTGGAGAATGATTTCAAAGATTTTGAGCTAAAGGAGGTCAGGTGGAGAGAGACTGGAACTGACCCTGTGACAGGGGAGCCAATTGGAGAAGTACGGAGGCCACCAACTAAACGCACAAGGGTTATCAATATGTTGGATGAGATCGAGGATGGAACACTGGTAAGAAACTTCGATTGCTGGTACTACGATCCAACAACACATGAGGTGGTGGTTCTCTGTAAGCCGATGCGTCAATTCCGATTTTATGACCCGGTGGATCTTCTTCGATTTGGTGAAAGAGATATAAAGCTTCTGGCCACCCAACCCATTCTTGCAGACGAGACTGATATGGTAAATGCTGTAAGGGTTGGCATCTTCGATGGAGCAGCTAAGAAGATTGTAGAGAAGGGATGGTGGTTCAACAACGTTCAAACCTCATTCCGATTTGATTTGCTGCTGCCGTGAAGTGGTCTAATGGTTCATGCCTAGGGGAAGATTGTAGGGCTATATTTAGTTAAGGCATGAACATTAGTTAGTTGGGATTTTGTTATTGGGCTTAGTCTAGTTTAATTTATAGGCCATGTGGGCCATTTTAGTGTTTATGATTGGGCTAGACTTGTGTTTATGATTGGCCCAATCTCATGTATGAGGTGGTATAAATACCACCTCATTGTAACCGATTTAGACAAGCTTTTCAATACACTTATCAAGTTTACGATTTCTTGGTGTTTACTCATTTACGATCAGCTTCAATAGTAGGGTGTTTTACATTCAAGACTTGATCTTTCTCTTAGATCTAGTCTCTTCTACTACTATTTCTCTTGAATCAATCTTATACAAGGATTCCGCACTTGTATTAGATCAAATATCGTGTGTTTGGTTAAATTCCGGACCTACATAACTTATATTGAGCCTTAGCATAAAATTTCATAAACAAAAATTTATTTCTTTCGCCTTATTGGTCGAAGTTAGTCGAATAAGGGCAAAATCATCATTTTGCCCGAATATTCTAAAATTTCAGAATTTGCCACATTAGTTAATGTAGAATTGCATAACTAATATGATATTAATGGGAAATAGGATCAAGGCACTCGAAATCACATAATTAGAAGCACAATCGCACGATAAGGCAAAGGTGAGTTTCACTAACTTAAAGCCCCAATTTGAATTGATACATTTTTGTTAAATGTTTTTGCGCTTATTATTATTGAATATGCATTTTGAATTGAATGATTGACTGAGAATATTATGGGTACGAAATTATTCGTGAGTGTCGGCGCACGCTCATAACAAGATGAGCAAGGCCTATACTATTGTAGAATTTGGAATTTGGATAATTTAGAACAATGCCTTCTAGATCATTAATGTAGCGTGAGATGTATTGGTAGATCTACTGGGGTTGACCACCCGTACTCACTGATCAGTCGCTCTGATCGCGAAACATGGTGAGAAGTACGATCGAATATGGGTCTAGTTTTGATTTAGAGCTTACGATTAGTTTGTGCATCGTAAACCTAGCTAGTTTACGAACCAGAAATATTCTCCATTTGGATTCACTCTTTGATTCATGATTTGAATAAAAGGGATTAAATGCTAAAGTGGAAACCAAACGTTTTGTTAGTGGACTTACCAACCTAGTGTTGACTTTGTGGTTTTAAACTATTTTTCAGGTACTAATGGGATTCATGGAGATATGGATTTGGTGGTACAAGGATGACTACGTGACGTGCTATCGAGTCTATATTACGTTTTAGTAGTGGTGGAATGTAATAGGGACCTAAATATGGGATGATAGATTCATCCTAAATCTTTTGTAAACACTTTAGGGATAATTAGTATATCCCAATTTTATAAATGAAAAGTGTTTTAATATAAATTATGTTCCGCTTAACACTGCTAAAATCATGGGTTAATATAAATTACTACCACGTAAGCCTTCCGCTATATTATTAAAAATTTTGGGGTGTTACAGCTTGTGTGCTTGATTAGTTGAAATTGAAGTTTAGTTCAGTGTGTTAAGGACCAACGTGATCCCAGATAGTGATCTTTCTCAAACCAAAAATAGAGTGCAATTCAGTATTTCATTTCTGTTTGCATTTTAGAAAATCCAAAAAGATGTTTGGTGTGTTTTAGCACAAGTTTGAAAAATCAAAAAAGATTTTAGGTTTGTTTTGGTATAAACTTTCTAAAAGCCAAGAAAATCTTATTTCTTGTTTGTTTTCGATCGATCGACACATGATACAAATCATTTTTAAAATCAAACACATCTTGGTTCTCCGAATGAGATTTTTTCCCAAGATTAAATTAATTTTTGGTGAAAAAATAAAACCGCAGTTCTGTCTTCTGAAGATGCAGGGTTGAAGAAATAACTCAAGAATGGTGTCAAGGGGTGTACGTTAAAAGCATCAATTACATGTGGTTCAGTGATGTGGTACTGTTCCATCCATGCAAGCTCTATTGCAACTGATTTCCAGTTTCAGAGTTGATAATTAAGTATTGTCCAAGGGGGATTATTTGAAGATCAGCTTTCGAAGATTTGAAGATGAAGTTGATAGATACATCATACGACAAGGGGGAGTTTGTTAATACATAGTGTCTATATGTCATATGATATATCGAGTCTTGATGTAACAGTTGCTAGAGCGTTCTGAGTGAGTCACAATATTTTGTATGGGAGAATGAGTTCCACTGAATGAGTGGCGAATGACCACCGAATGAGTCATTTGGCGGGCATCTCATTTGGTGGACAGGTTTTCTATAAATAGCAACCTCATTTAGCGCATTTATAACTTTTGCCAGATGAGTCTCATTCGCTGGTCTGTGTCTGTCCATATTTCATTCGGTGAAATACAACTCAGCTTATATTTACTGTTTTTTTCATTCTTCATACATGAAACACTGAACAAGGTCTTGTCCGGGCAATTACACTATGAGGGCTTTCCAACCACCAAACCGCGCCCAAAACGGAGTTTGGATGAATGAGATATCGATGCTCAAAGTTGATGTTTCAAAGCTATGAAAGCTACGAAAAACAGAGAGAAGTTCAACCGGAAAAGTTGAACCGCAAGTGGTTCTGTAGTATTTGCATTTAACCCGGTTGTAAAACCCGACCAATTTTGGAATTTTGCGTTTTCCCGATTTGCGAACTATTAAGTATCGGGAGAATTTTCGGTTCTCCATCAAGATCCAAAACTTAATAATAGAGTTTTTAACTATCATGTTTTTTTAGCCATGTGTTAAAATATATCAAGACAACACGTTGATGGGTCAACCCGATCCAACCCCAACTTAAGCAACCTCCAACGTCTACATATTTAAAGGAAATGTCGGTTAGACTGACCTGTGAGCAAAAGGTCGCTTAGCGCTGCAAGAAAGATGTACCAATTCATGAATATCCCTCTACACAGGTTCCTGAAGACAATGATTGAATGATGTATCCCTTTATGAATTTCCTCTCCACAATTCTTAAATCTATCAATGGTTCTTTTACGTGGTTGTTTATCGTTTATGACCAAAAGAAAAAAAGTGTGTTATTTAGGTTATGTTTTATCTCTTGAGTGGATATGACTAAAGAATAAATAGCTTACCATCCTAGTGATGAACTTAATATTTGAAGATATTGAAGAAAAAGCATCATGACACCATCTTTCGCATAAGTTTCTCTAAAGCCCTGCACACCAATCTAATATATCAAATAAAGTAGAAGCCTTATTATTACAATTATTATTACATATGTATAGAACACCAAATTTAAAGGGCAGGGAAGGCACCCAGAAAACATGGGAACAGGTTCGTTTGGTGTGTGTATAGAACTCATAAATGATCCGATCTTGGTTAGTGTTTACAGTCAAAGTGTTCCAATATATAGCACAAACAAATAGCAACCAACTGACCACATATTATCAACCGCATAATCATAAGTCAAACCTACGACTGCATAAAAAAGTGTTTCTAACAAATCAACAAACTTCGAATCAAGTTTATGAAAGCTTGTTAATATGAACTATATATTTAGATGTCACAAAATCAAATTATTATACATTTTCGAAATGAACTTTACTCATACATAATATACCTATAACATAAATAACCCGTCAACTTTCAATGATGATTCATGACAACATAAAAACACAACATCATAAATTCATGCCCGACATCTTTAACATTTCAACGTGTAATATGTATTTAAGATGAAGCAATATTAAAATTAAAAAAAATTAAAAAAAACTATACCATTCTTGTTGATTATATCAAGCAAAACTGTTGTAGACTTTGTTTTCAGGAGTGCATCAACTGATCATAGAAAGGTCTCGATTGCTGAAACAATTATGCAATTTCATCATTAGCTCTAATATTTATTTTCCCAAATATCAGTTTAACATCATAGAAAATACCAAAGTAACCTTTAAATTCCTTCCCCGTTGCCTCCAATAGCAGTCAGACATAAAAGTTTCAAATATCCTTTCCAAGTGTCCTTCAAACAAAACATATATAAAACAAAATTTATGTATGTACTCTCTTGACATGGTACTCATATAACCATTTGGGAAATAAAATTTACACATAATGACATAAACATTAAGAGCATGTTGCTGATTTAAATAAACCTGAACCAGCCCTATACAACATACCTGAATCAGAAATCGAAACCCTAAAACTCGATTTAAACATCAAAGAAATGTACCAAATTTAATCCAACCCTATTCTACTTCAACATCATGCCCTTCTTTAAAGCCCTTGTAGCGTATCAACCTGAAAATCACTAAACTACATCAGTAGTAATATTTGATGCTAGATTCTTGTTTCGGGCTACATTAGTAGTTACGTTCTCAGGAACATGCATAAGCACCTATTTTTCTGTTTGTTGGATCCTGACTCAATAGACACTCTTACTTATTTCATGAAACCTGCAAAAAATCACGTGCATGTGAAACAGAAGTCACAAAAATCATATAATCAGTTTGAAAACTAAGATGCTTGCTAATAAAAAATGAAGAATGACACATATGTGTGCCATTTCATTCTCACACATGAATTCTAAATCAAATTTTGTTACCTCCATCTATTAAATAATCAATAAAGCCATATTTGATTAGAATCAATAGTTGTACGTTTGAGTGTGCCTAGCAATATACCCCACTTTGTGAATAAATAAAAAAGCATTTACCCTCAAAATCCTACATGTGAACCAAACGAAAATACTTGAAATAATCTCTCCCTCTTCGAAAATAAGATCCCTGGGGCATAGAGAAAACAAAACTTAGATAAATATATAGAGAAACAAACACATATAACGATTATCTATGCATCCTCAAGCTGTAAAGCTGCAATTGTTCTCCTATCTCTCACTCTCTGATGGTTTTGCCTGGAAATGGACTTTTGTTGTGCTGCTGCCAGTCCCACTAGTGAAGAAATATATCAGACACAAAATAAAGAAATATATCAGTATAATTATATATTTGAAGAAAAATGAAATATTTAACCTCATTAAGTATGGTTAGAAAGTGCATCTTATTACATGAACAGAACTAAACTCACCCATAAATGGATTCTTCACCCTTTCTTGTGCAATTGGGATCGCCTACTTGGGTTATGAGGTCCTATACCCAAAATTAAAACCTCAAAATTAGTCTAAGAACAAAATCAGGTATAAACATGTATCCTCTCTAACATGGGAACAACTGCTCAATTATGTTTATAGAAAGCAAAGAGTTAAGGATATGAAGTTGCCTCACAGACAAAAATATGTTATAGTGCCCTTGCTCGGTGTCCATGATGTTGAACTTGTTGGGCTATACTTTAGAGGCATTAACATTAGATCTTTGGGCTTTAGCTTTAGACTATTGGGCTTGGTTTATGATTGCATTTGGGCTTGGCTTGTTTACGATTTAGGGAGTCTACTTGTTTACGATGTGGGCTTGGGTTTGGGCCGGTTCCTCTTGCGTTTATGATTAGTTTGTAGAGTTTGTAATGGGTACTATATAAACCCTCATGTTGATGACTTTCATAGGCTTTTGATTACGATTTTCTCTCATCTTTGTGTTTACGAGTTCTTCAAGTTAATGAAAGATTGATCATTTTGCATTCAAGATTTGATTTTTATTGTTGCTTATCTTCTTTATCAAGTCTCTTATATCATCTTTCTCTTGAATCAATCTCGACAAGGTTTCCGCACTTGTTGAGATATCAATATCGTGTTTGGTAGATTTTCTGGACCAACAATTGGTATCAGAGCCAAGAATCACGGATTCGAGGCTCTCACGGTATTGGATTCAAGTATTTTCTGGAAAAAAAGTTTGAGTTTTTTGAAGATTTGAAGGTTTACGACTTTGCTGCTGCTGTTCTTCATCGTTTACGTTCAGTTGTTACTTGAAGATCTTCATCGGAGGTGTTCACGAGTTCAAGAAAGGATTTTTATTCGTTTCCCGATCGAGTTTACGAGATTGCATTGAGTTCACGACTTCAAGCAAGGATTTTTAAGTGTTTACGATTCTGTTTCCGATTAAGGTGTTTCCGATAGGTGTTTACGATCCCGTTCACGACTTCAGTGTTCCCGATAGAGTTTACGATTCCGTTCACGACCCAGAGATTACGAGGCAGTTTACGATTCTCTGTTTCCGACTGTGCTTACGACTTAAGTATCGTAAACGTGAGTTCCCGATCGTAAACACAATTTGATCAGATTTTTTGAAAAGTTTTTCTAAGTGTTTAACATGGATTTCGAACCAAGTATGTACCAGAAGTTGGATTTTGAAATTGGATCAACTACCCGTCCACCAAGACTCACATCTGCTGATAATTTCCTTGAATGGAAATACAGATTCCAGAACCATTTGAAAAGTGTTGACCTGAGACTGTGGAGATCTGTTATTAATGGACCATTTATACCTACACATACGGAAGCAGGAAAGATAGGAGTGGTAAAGACTGAAGCAGAGTACTCAGATGACGATTGGGAGAGATGCAACAAAGATGAGAGGGCCTATGCGATTATGACTATGGCTTTGACACCAGAGATTGCTCAGGGATTTAAGAAGTACAAGACTGCAAAGAAGCTATGGGATGCTCTAGTGGTAGCTTATGAAGGTAATCCAGATATTAAGGCTAGTCGCAAGCAGATGTTGAAGCAGAAGTTCAACTTATTCAATCACGTTCAGGGAGAGTCCTTTGAAGCTCAAGTTCAGAGATTCGTGTCCTTAATCACTGAAATGTCAAGTTATGATGTTGAACCTGAACAGGAAGATAAGAATTTGAAGCTCTTGAACAACTTACCCAAGAATTGGAATACAAATATCTCAATCATCAAGGATAACAACAAGCTGGATGAATTGACTGTTGATGAGCTTATCAACAAACTGAAATCGAAGCTGATTGATGATAAGCAACGGGAGCTGAATCATCTGAGTTCTCTAAGTATGGCTGGAAAATTAAGTCAGGCTCTCTTGTCTGAAGAAGTGGGATCTAAACAAGCTGGGAGCTCATCTGGAAGTGATTCAAGTGCCAACCCAAAGTCAACTGCATTTGTGGCAAGATCACAAGCTAGTTCCAGTTCGAGTGGAATGGTCAATTCTGAAGAGGCAAATGCCACCAATGATCCCAACTTTGCACTAGGAATGGGATTCATGAACAGCTACCATGCCCTTATGGCTGGAACTTTGGTGCCTGCTGAGATGCTCTCTGGTGATCTGAATCAGATAAATCCTGAAGATGTTGAGATGCTTGATGTCTCCTGGCAGATGGCCATGGCGGTTTTTCGTGCAAAGAAGTTCATGGCAACAACTGGAAGAAATGTCTGGAAGGATCAGGACAAGATCAGAATGGGTTTTGATAAAAGCAAGCTGAGGTGCTTCAATTGTGATGAGTACGGACATTTCGCTAGGGAATGCACAAAACCAAAGAAAGAAAGGGTAGAAGAAAAGAAAGCTGGTGATGGTAAAGGAAAGGCAGAGACAAAAGCTCTGGTTGTCCAAGATTGTGGAGAATACCAGTGGGCTTCACAGGTCAGGGAACTCAGTCTGACGGGTGCCATGATTGCTCAAATGGAGAATGGTGCTGATGAAGAGCATGCTTTTGTGGTCACTGATGAAGAAAACCTGGTTGAAGACAAAGAAGCTTTTGCTGCCGAGGTCGACAACACAAAGGTATTTACTAATCCTACTTGTGCTCGTTTAATTCCTGGCCTTAGACAACTTTGAAAAAATAGTGAGATAGAACTGTTTGACATGCAATGCTCTAGAAGTTCGTTTAAGGGTAGATGGGAAAAGAGTGAGGATAAGGTCAAAGCACAGAAACTAGATATAGAGAAATATCAAGCCCTAGCCACTCAGAAGTCTGTTCTGTATGACAACGCTAAGTTAGAAATAGCTGAGCTTAGTAAGCAGATAGATGAACTTAAACATCAGAACAATGAGTTACAGGTAAAATTAGATGTGAATCAAATGAGAAGTAAAAGAATGCTAGAAGCTAGTAAATCTTTGTCCACCTGCATAACTGATGTTAGAATGGGTAAGGATAAAGGTGGAATAGGAATTAGCTTCTCGGACAAAATTAAGAATAATGTTCCACAAGCTGTGACCAGAGATATTATAGGAATGATCTTTGAGGAGAACCAGGTAGATAGATCTGCATTTGAAATGCATGAAGCAGGACCTCCCCTAGATAGTGTTTTGGTTGGTGTGAAACCTATGACTGAAGAGGAACTAGAAAATGAGAAACATATGCTGTATGGGCTGGGTAATCAGAATAGAATTGTGACATCCACAAGTGAACCAGGTCCATCCCAGGAACCATTAAACAATAATGTTGGTTCTTCTGACAATTTTGTTTCATGTGCAGATGAAGTAGATGTTCAAGATGTTTCTGGGGAGGATGCTGAATGTTTGAAAGTCAATGAATGTCATGTGTCTAGTAGTTTAATGTTTGATTTACCTAAGGACGATGTTCTAGTATCTGTGTCTGAACTTAATGCGTCCAAGTCAAAACATTTAGTTGTATCTATGTCTGCAAAACATGTTTCTGATTCTAATGAAAAAGTTAATGGTTTTAAAATTCGTGTGCCTAACACAAGAGTTGGTCGTGAGTCTAAGCCCCAGGACTTTGTCCCCTATCCCCAGGTTGTGTCTACTTTCAACAGAATAAACAAATCAAAATCGGAACAATTTTGTTTAATTACACAATCAGAAAAATTTCCGAAACATGTAATACACAAATGGGATGACAAGCCTGAATGGAAGTCGTCTTATCCAAGACGCTCATACCTTTGTAGTCATGTTAATGGGCCTAGACTTATGAATTGCTTTCAGTGTGGAAAACCAGGACACTTTGCTGCAAACTGTGTGAACAGACCTTACCAACCATACTATCCGCAAAACCCACGGACTAGTATGTTGGAGAAAATGATGACAGGTGAAAATAGAAAGCAAAAGCAACAAGCTTTGTCACAGGGGAAGCAATGTTCAGAACCAATGAAGGCTCAACAGTCTAAGGTTTCAAACACAAAAGCTCCAGTGACAAAGCCTGTTGATGAAAAGTGGAATGTGGCCAAAACTCAAAACTCAACTCACACTCCTAAAGCAGTTTACAAAAGGAATGATAAGATAAAACCAGAATTTGTTGAGAAACAAGTGTGTAAAGTAAAAAGAGTTAATAAACCTAATGGCAAAACAAAGGTTGTGAAACGGGATTCAAAATCAAAAGATGTCACTCAAACGAAACAAGTTGTTTATACAAAATTGAAACTTGAGTGGACACCTGTTAAAAAGCCAGCAGGTAAAAAGGCCACACCACCACCAAAGAAACTTGCATCTGAAAAGAACTCAACCAATGTAATGAAACCGCAGAAACACCCCATTTGGAAACCAAAAGTCAACACTCAAACCTTGAGTGTACCTGAATCAAAAGCAGGAATGACTCTTCAATTAGTTAATTACACTGATTTCAAAGGTGTGCCCAGATCTGTTATGGCCTGGGTACCTGAATCTAACTGATCTTTGATCCATGTAGGGACAGCCAAGAAGAACTGTCAACAATCTCTGGTACGTTGATAGTGGTTGCTCCCGACATATGACCGGAGATTTATCGCTTTTGGAAGAGGTAGAAGATTTCGATGGAGGTGGTGTATCTTTCGCTGGTGGAGTAGGTGGAAGAATCAGCAAGAAAGAGGTGGTGCAGAATGGTAGCTTGAAGTTCTCGGATGTGCATTATGTAGAAGAATTATCTCACAGTCTGCTCAGTGTGTCGTAGATTTGTGATCGAGAATATTCTGTTTTGTTCAACAAGAAGGAATGCATCATCCTCAAGCCTGGTGTGAAGATTCCTGAGGAGTGTATTCTGATGCGTACACCAAGACGAGCAAATTCTTATCTCCTCAACATGGGTAATCCTCCGACATCTGAAGAAGCCTGTCTTATCTCAAAGCAGAATGAAAATCTGGCGCTGTTGTGGCATCGTCGTCTGGGACATGCTAACAGGAAGAATCTGTCAAAGCTGGCAAAGGGAGAGCATGTAAGAAACCTTCCTATCACAGATTTCACGTCAGTTGAGAAGTGTGTTGCATGTGCTAAGGGGAAGCAGCACAGATTACCGCATCGTTCCAAGATCGTCAATTCTGTTTCATCGGTATTGCAACTACTTCATATGGATCTCTTATGCCCAATGCAAGTTCAAAGCATCAGCAAGTTCTCATACTGTCTGGTTATAGTGGATGATTTCTCTCGTTTTACTTGGGTTTTCTTTCTGTCAAACAAGCATGAAACTCCAGCGCTTGTGAAACAGTTTGCCACTCTTATAGAGAATCAGCTGAGCAAAATGGTAAAGGCTATTAGAACAGACAACGGAACAGAATTTAAGAATGCTGAATTGAATATGTTCTGTGGAGTAAAAGGTATAGAAAGACAATTCAGTGCACCATACACGCCTCAACAAAATGGTGTTGCTGAAAGAAGAAACATAACTCTCATTGAAGCTGCCAGAACTATGCTGTGTGATGCAAGATTACCAATTTTCTTCTGGGCCGAAGCAGTCAACACTGCTTGTTATGTGCAGAATCGAGTACTGCTGAACAAGCGACATGAGATGACGCCTTATCAGATTATCTATGGAGAAAAGCCAAGGGTGGGGTACTTCAAGACTTTCGGGTGTCCTTGCACAGTGTTAATTCAATCTGATGTAGGGAAGTTCGAAGCAAAGGCTGATGAATGTTATTTTGTGGGATATTCTGCAAATAGTGCTTATCGGGTCTACAACAAAACCACCAAATTGATAATCGAGGCATTTGATCTTGACTGGTTGGAAGATAATCCAACAGATGCAGGAATTGGACCGGACTGGATCTTTGACTATGGGACTTTCTTTAAAGGGTTTGACTACTCAAACATGTTTCCCAATCTGGAAGAAGAAGACATCATTGCTCCAGCTCCTGAAGTGAGGCCATTTGTGGAAATTGTTAGAGACAGTGTATCAGAAACAACTCCTAAGGATGATGTTGTGGATGTTCCAAGATCATCAGGAACTCATGATGATCAGAAGGAGCCTGAAACCCAAGGTATGAATAATAATGTTAATGATACTAACCTGCCTGTTTCTGTTTCAGTACCAGATGTTCAAACCACAAGAATCAACAAAGATCATCCACTTAGCAATGTGGTCGGGCCAGTGACAGCAGGAGTCACAACTAGAAGCCGCTCGGGTAACATCAATCACTGCATGTACTCGTGTTTTATCTCCCAGATAGAGCCTCCAAATGTGATGGTAGCTCTTAAGGATCCAAGTTGGATTGAGGCTATGCACAATGAACTGAATCAATTCTTAAAACTGGGAGTGTGGTGACTAGTGAAAAGGCCAGAAGATAAAAAGGTTATACCCACAAGATGGCTGTACAAGAACAAGAAAGATGATACGGGTATAATCGTAAGGAACAAGGCAAGGCTGATTGTTCAGGGACATAGACAAGTTCACGGGGTTGATTATGATGAGGTATATGCTCCAGTGGCTAGATTGGAAGCAATTCGGATCTTTCTTGCTGTGGCAACGTATCTCAATTTCACGGTGCATCAGATGGATGTGAAGACAGCCTTCCTCTATGCAGAGATGAATGAAGAAGTCTATGTGACTTAGCCACCAGGGTTTGTGGATGAAGAGCATCTGGATCATGTATATCTCCTGGATAAAGCCTTGTATGGCTTGCATCAAGCTCCCTGCACGTGGTATGAGACCCTGTCAAAGCATTTGGTAGATAATGGTTATATACGAGGAGTGGTTGATCAAACATTGTTCAGAAAGAAGGTGAAGGATGATATCATAATGGTGCAAGTGTATGTGGATGACATCATCTACGGATCTACAAATGAAGATTTATGCACTGAGTTTGAGGATATCATGAAAAAGAAGTTTGAGATGAGTGATCAAGGAGAGATGAACTTTTTCCTGGCGTTACAAGTAAAACAAGATGAAACTGGAATTCTCATTCACCAAGCAAAATATGTGAATGAGATTCTGGAAAAGTTCAAAATGCAGGACTCCAAACCTATCTCCACTCCCATGGCATCCAGACCACTACTAACAGCAGATGCAGATGGAGAATCCGTGAGTGAATTCATGTATTGGTCAATGATCGGATCACTCATGTATTTAATAGCCAGCAGGCCAGATATTATGCATGCAGTGTGTGTGTGCGCACGTTATCAGGCTAATCCTAAACTTTCTCATTTAGCTGCTGTTAAACGTATTCTTAGGTATCTGAAGGGCAGGCCTACGCTTGGACTTTGGTATCCTAAGAATACTGATTTTCAATTGTTTGCATTTACTGACAGAGATTATGGAGGTAGTGACCTTGACAGGAAATCTACAACTGGAGGATGTCAGTACTTGGGAGACAGACTCATCTCCTTGCAGAGTAAGAAGCAGCATACCGTGTCTAAGTCAACTGCAGAAGCTGAATATGTGGCAGCATCAGCTGGATGCTCGCAGGTAGTATGGATTCAAAATCAGCTAACAGACTACGGTATGGAATTCATTAACACTCTAATTTTTTGTGATAATGCTGTGCAAATTGTCAAAAACCCTGTTCAGCATTCCAAAACAAAGCATATAGACATCAAGGTACATTTTATTCGTGATTGCTAGGATAGGAAGTTGATTCAGTTGGAAAAGGTAAGCTCAGATCAAAATGTTTCAGACCTTTTCACAAAACTCCTTCCTCGTCCTAATTTTGAAATGTGTGTTGAAGGCCTAAGGATGATTGCCTTCGAGGACTGATCTGATCCAAACGTTTTGTATATAGTTGCTTTTTATTTTTGCTTACTTTTGCTTTGAGTTTATTTAAAAATATTAAAAAAAACAAAAAAAATGTGTTTTTGTTTCAAAAGCCTCATAAAAACAGGGGAAGAAATGTAAATGTTTCAGAAAATCTGAAAAAACATGTTTGAGGTTTTTATGAAGTCTTTTGTTTGCCTTGAGTTGGTGGGAAGTGATATAAAATTCCAAGACAATCGGAGACTGACACGTGTAAGGCTGAAGTGAAAGACGGCTCAAAGACGATGTGTCGGTAAGCTAAATCAAAAACTATGATTATCCAAGTAAGTGCAGTAAACCTAACTTAACTTCTATATATGTTTAGTTTTCCATCCTAGTTTACATAGGGGGTAACTTTGTAGAAACATAACCAACTTTTGATTTTGTTCTAATTAGGTCACTCAAACTTTTTTTTGTTCTAATCAGGTAACTTAACTTAAAAATATGTTCTAAGCCTAGATAAATGACCTGATTAGCAGGTAATCCTATCAATTTTTTTTACAAAAACTGAAATTTTTTATAAAAAACGTTTTTTATAACTTTTTTATAAAAACGTATAACGTTTTTTTTATAAAACGTTTTTTTCGTTTTTTTATAAAAAAATGTTTCTATAAAAACGTTTTTTATAAAAAAATGGTTTTTATAAAAAAAATGTATTTTATATAAAAAACATTTTTTATGAAATTTTGATTTTTTATAAAAATATCGTTTTTAGTAAAAAATCAATCATAAAAAAAATCATTTTTTATAAAAAAATTCTTTTTTTATAAAAAAATCAATTTGTTTACCTGCTAATCAGGTCATTTATATAGGATTAGAACATATTTTAAAGTTGAGTGACCTGATTGGAACAAAAGAAAGTTTGAGTGACCTGATTGGAACAAAATTGAGAGTTGGTTATGTTTCTGTGAAATTTTCCCTTTACATAGTTTTAAAACTTGAGTCCCAGCAAAAATGGGTTGAGAGTGGTATCCACCTAGTATTCACTCTCTCACACGCCATGTTCTGCTGTTATGACAACACCTCATTCAAAATGAAAAGAATGAAAAGAAAATGAAAAAAGAAAAATGAAAAGAAAAAGGAAAACAATAAAATAATTATTTTGTTTGGTCTTCTCTGCGTGCTTATGCGGCCGACCTGATCACCAACTGATAATTAACGAAATAAGTGTTTGTCATGGCGATGTTGCATGGTTCCTCAAATTGGAGGTTTGTGAATCCTCAATAAACTCTGAGGTTGGGTAAGTTTTGCTATGAACAATTGGGTGTGGGGACAGTTAAACATGACGGTAATTATGAACCATAATTAAGCACTTAAAATTTTTTATCTGGATGTGAGTTTATATGGTTTCAAAATTTTTGGGCAATCGTCTAGAGCGTTGAGTAACGGAAACTGAAAAGGGTTCCTCAGTCAAAGATTTGTCTGATTTGATCCATGAAAAACATCAACTTCAAGGTAAGTATGTTTTTTATCTCGGTTTTAGATTATCTTAATTTTGTGCATTTTTATTTTATTATTTGTTTAAGCTTTTGATTGTTTAAAATTTAATTTTTTTTATGATCTAGATCAGATAATCGGGGTATAAGTCTGAGGGGAAGTTTTATAATTCTCAAAATTTTCAAAATTAACAACTTCTCAAGTGATTTATTAGTTAAATGAGGTTAGGGTGCATTTAAAATGTTTTCAAAACTTGAGGGGCTTTTATGAAACATTTTTCTAAAAAAAACCCTCAAGACCCCCCATTTACGACAACACGTTTACGATTCCGGCCTCCCTCCCCACTCTGCGTTTACGATCCACCGTGCGAAACCCTAACCGCCGCTCCTCCTTCGCCGGAAAACCTCATCCCGATCTAAGCCCCCCCTCCGACCACCTCTGTGAAATCCGAGCACACCTTCACCTTCGGACTCAATCTTCGACCAAGAAACCTCACTCAATCGAGTGTTTTCTCGTCTTTTCATCGGTTCATTTATGATTTCTCGAAGTTTGGTTCACTCGGTGATCATTTACGCTTTACTACTCGTTTCGAGTCGATTTTGCGTGAATAGAAGACTGTTTTTGTGTTTACAACTCACAAAAGGTAGTGCTAGGTGTTCTGTTTACATACTTGAGGTGTTTTAATGAGTTTACGAGTTTGTTGCAGGTATGTTAATGACGGTGTATGAGTTTACGATCGTCGCAGCGAAGGAGACGACCATTGGCGTTTACGATCCTCGTTTACGATCTGTGTTTCCGTAGTAGTTTACGACTAGGCCATATGAGTTTTTAAGGCGTTTACGACTGGGCTTCAGCGATTACGACTGGACTTTGGCCCGGTCAATATTCCCTTATCGTAAACCCGGATTGAATGTCGTAAACCCATTTAATAAGTCGTAATCTTGCTAAAACAGCATATTTAAAATAGTGAACATGTTTTAACTCATTGAACTTATTTTTTTGTTACAAGTTAAAGTCTAAAATGTAAATTAAAACTTATACACCAAAATTAATCTCTCTTAGTTTCACTTGATAAGTTAAATTTTTGAAAAGAAACATTGAAACTTGTGTTGATTGTTACAATTTCGTTGAGTTTTGACGAATTTATGACTGATCCACTTGTCTCGCTGTCTCAGATGGCTGAAGCTATGATAAATGAGGATATGCTTTTCGATAGGGATCATTGCATTCCCGCTTACCTTGACAACCCTCCAGAGAAGCACATGGAGTTATTTTATTCACTGATTGCAGGAATGAACGTCTGCAAAACTAACCATGCCCTGAGGACTCATGTGCAGATTGATGAATGCCTAGTCAGAGAATTCTGGGGCACTGTAAGGGTGAACTCCAACAAGACAAAGGTAACTGCAAAAATTCAAAACCGCCCGATTGAGATTGTGGAAGAAGACATTCGTAAAGGGTTGATCATTAATGATAAAGCTACAGACAAGATGGAGTACACTAAGGATCAAGTGACAGAAGGCACTCGACTTTTGGGTTATGAAGGAAACTACCCGCCTATCTAAAAAAGGCTCTTACCTCATTACTGGAGGTGTCTGGCACATTAATTGCAAAAATCATTTCTTGGAAAAAGGACTAGCTTTGATCAGCTAAACAAAATGCATGCTACTGCATTCGTTGCTCTTGTATTAAATTGGGAGTTTAACTTTTCTAAGATGATGCTGTCAGATTGGGCAAGCAATGCAATGTCAAGTGCAAGAGATCAATTTCTGATGACTCCCAGATTTGTACAGATGGTAGTGATGAAAAAGTATCCAATGATTGAAGAAAGGGTTGAGAAACTGGACTTGAAGTTCATGAATGACACTGTTTTTGGGCTGCAGACTCAAGAGAAAAAGGGAAAAAATATGTTATAAGGTCGACTTGAATGGATGAAGAGAGGAGCATTTCTTGAGTGTGCCAGAGAACAAGTAGTAGAGTCTGATCAAGAAGCTGTTTCTGAACCTGATGTACCTGCTATGAATGTGTCACTTGCTGAAGATCAAGATGCTCCAATTGATGTGCAGGCATCACATGTTTCTTCTGAAGATGGTGAAGAAAATGTATTGGATGATATATTGCCTGTAGATGAAGATGAAGATGATATTTATAGAGATCTGGAGCCTATAAGCAACAAAAGAAACAGGGATGATGTGAGCCATGCTTCAAATGATGACTCAATCCCTCAAGACTTGAATGATATTGTTGCTGATAATGTCATGTCTACAAAATCTAGTTAACCTTCTGAGACAACCCCAAGGAAAAGAAATGACCCAAGAATTACAAGATTTAAGATGCAAAAGACAAGCTCAGGTCTGATAATGTTCCATCCAGCAGGTCCAAGTTTACAAGATTTATGATGTAGATCAACCTGCCCTAGTACAGACTGAAAATCCTCTTCTAAGTGAACGTAGCCCAGTTCATGAAGAAGGGCAATTTCTGGAGGTTGACGACAATTTTGTGGAACCCAGTCCAGTAAGAGTAAACTTCTCTACTGAGTCAAGTCTGCCACCAACTATTCTAAGCTTCCGACCTTTTCAGGCTGCTGTGGGAGCATCTGATCTCCCAATTGAAATGAGGATAAGTGCTGATCCTCAAATTAATTATCTAAGGTAGGGGTGTGCAGAAATAACCGAAATCCGAATAAACCGAAAAACCGAACCGTATCCATATCCAAATAAACCGATCCGAATTGTGAATTTGGTTTACGGTTTGATTTCAAACCGTATCCGAATTGTGAATTCGGTTTATGGTTTGGTTATGGTTTTCGATTTTATTTTTATTTGGTTTATTTGGGTTATTTGGTTATCCATTTAAACCGAATAAGATTTATATATATACATATAATATATAATATATATAATATATAATCTAAGGCTTAATGAGATAAAAGCACTTAAAGATGAAAACAAGACTTTCAAAGAGAACGAGGCAGCTAGCAAGCTAAGGCTTAATTTCTTGTATGAAACCTGATGGATCTGAAGAAGAAGCATTCAGAGTTGAAAGTTGCTGTTGAGTCAAAATCATCTGGTGATCATGGCCAAAGCTCATCTCAAGGAATTCAAGATATAAGTGCAATACATAAGATGAAGGAGATGACACGATTGAGATGTCTGAGTATGTTCGTGGTGGAAGATTTATTTTAAAGGCTCCTGAAGGTTAAGTCAATGGTTCAAAGAGTTCTTCAAAGGTCCTACCCCTAGGCTGTACTCCATAGATGTGGGAGAGAGTGAATTAGACAAGAAGGGGAGCCGGAAACCAATTGTGTGTTGGCATTATGATGTTGAAAAGGAATTGTTTGCTGTGGTGAGAGGTGGATATAGTCCAGTCGAGTACTACCGATCAAGAGGTCAATTCCACTCATGGGCTGAAACAGAGTTGAGGAACATGCTGAGGGCACCGTTCATTAACAGGTGGTATAACAATCATGTGTAAAACACAATACGGATCTTGCTAGTGCATTATTACAATCGGATTCGGACACACAAGGTAAATAATCTTCTTTATATTGATCACAGCTTGTAAACAAAGAGTACACAGAGTATTCAGGTTACACTTTGTAAAACACACACTTAAGAAAGCTCAAACCTCACTCACACTCTCTGAATCAAACTGAAACCAATATATAGAGACTGGGCCAGCGGACCAACTTACTAGCGTATCAGGTGGTCCGGTGGATCACCTGATCCGCCACTGATCCGCTGGATACATAAAACACAAACTTATAAATTACATATTCAAAACATCAAGATCTAGCACTAGACAACATAAAATGCTCTAACAAACTCCCCCTTGTCTTGTGCTAGTCTTCAGAAGCTTTTGATTCTGTCTTCTTCCAATCACGTCTTCTGTTATTTCCAGCATGAATCCCACCACCAAAACAAACATTTATCACTTTCTGAAATTGCATTGCTTGATCACGACATTCAGGTTTGTAGAGAATCTTGCTAGAATGTAGCTTTTCAATATCATTCTTTGATAAGTTTATCAACGACATCGGGTCATAGATTCTTACAACCTTGTTGTCTTCTTGAATCACAATAACAGCTTCACCAGACACCTCATCATAACACCACCACCTCAAAGTCTTGATGAAATCTTGTTCAAGCCTTTTGAGAGGTATTTTCTTGAGCTGAATCGGCTTCTTATATTTCAGAATCACTACTGGTCTGCCTGTGATATGATGGATATCTGTTGGATGCTCAGAGTAAGTTGGTCTTTGTGGAGTTAAAAACCTAAATCTTCCTTGACATTCTTCGATTAACTTCTCCTTAAACACAGCAGCCAACATATTTTCTCCAGGATTCAAAAATGGACTTCTAGCCAAGTCTCTCACATCACAAACAGGTAATGTATTGAACCTTGTAGCATTCTTCAGATATACAATCCCGAACTCCCTCTTGATAGCATAGCATTTGAGTTCAGAATCGTACATCCAGCTGATAATCTTTCCAGAAGCTTGTCTTCCTTTTCTATCAAAAAACCTTTTCTGATCAACAGGTTTTGAAGACTTTTCAACTTGGACTGGAACTGGAAGTTTCTTAGCCCTTTGATCTTTTAACCAAGCTTCAAATAACAGCTTCTTTTCTTCTTCTTCAGACATATTAACAGATTCAGATGCTTCAGGTTGTTCTGATGATTTCTCTGTTTCAACCTTATCCTCACTGTCTTTTCCAAAGAAATTAAAACCTTCAGAATAGTCGTTATCAGAAAAATTCCCATACATCGTTGGATCATTGGGATATTCTTCTGCCGTCATATCTTCCACTTCCACATGTTCATCTTCAAATACCACCTCTTCTTCTGAATCATCTTCCTGATACGGCTCAGCAACTGGCACATTCTCAACATCATCCACATTTAGAGCAAAAATAGCTGCCAGCTGCTCTTTTGTGAAAGGATTAACGAACTCTCCCTCTTTCATTTCAACCCTCGATATCGGAGTTACATCATATATTTCTTTGTCAGTAGACTCCCCCTGAGATGTCGTGGTTGTACCAGCAGCAGCAGATGATGTGGCTGCCGCATCAGTACCAGTACCAGAACCACCAGCACCACCTTCAGGATTATCAGGATCATCGTTTAAAAACTTCATCACATCCTCTTCTTCCCTGCACGTTTCTTCAGGATTTGGCCTTTTCTCCCCCTGAGCAGCTAAAGCTGTTTGCAAACTTTGATCTGAAGGCTGCAAAGTGGGTTGAAACCGGAACAGATCCTGTCACCGATGAGCCAATTGGTGAAACGAGGTGTCCTCCCACCAAACGAACTCGAGTTATCAACATGCTCGATAAAATAGAAGACCATACGCTTGTAAAGAATACTGATAGCTGGTTTTATGATCCTACAACGCATGAGATGGTGGTTGTTTACAAGAAGCTGAGAGAGTTCCGCATGTTTGATCCCGTTGATTTGCTGAGATTCGGAGAGAATGATATCAAGCTCCTGGCATCCCGTCCAATACTTGGTGATGAACATGACATGGAGAATGCTATACGGGTGGGTATGTTTCATGGCACGGCAAATCTAATTGTGGAGAAAGGTTGGTGGTCAAGGAAAGAAGCTCATATGTTCAGATTTGATTTATGTCTTCCTTAGACAGTCTAATGGTTCATGCCTAGGGGAAGATTGTTGGGTTTACTTTAGAGGCATGAACATTAGATCTTTGGGCTTTAGCTTTAGACTATTAGGCTTGGTTTATGATTGCATTTGGGCTTGGCTTGTTTACGATTTAGGGAGTCTACTTGTTTACGATGTGGGCTTGGGTTTGGGCCGGTTCCTCTTGCGTTTATGATTAGTTTGTAGGGTTTGTAATGGGTACTATATAAACCCTCATGTTGATAACTTTCATAGGCTTTTGATTACGATTTTCTCTCATCTTTGTGTTTACGAGTTCTTCAAGTTAATGAAAGATTGATCATTTTGCATTCAAGATTTGATTTTTATTGTTGCTTATCTTCTTTATCAAGTCTCTTATATCATCTTTCTCTTGAATCAATCTCGACAAGGTTTCCGCACTTGTTGAGATATCAATATCGTGCTTGGTAGATTTTCTAGACCAACAGAACTTTAAAGGTAAAAAAAAACTCATTGAATCGGTAGAATCTGTAATACATAACATGATAAAATAATCAAAGTGGTAAATTATCATCAAATACAAATGGTGAAACCTCTGTTCGGCAAGCTGCAGAATGTGCAAAATCAAAGCTTAAGGGGATTTATGTCATCAAAGTACCTCTCTAATCCTGTGGGTGTGTAGGTAAGATCAAATACGATTCTATCACCTCTTGCTCCATCGCTTGGATATGATTAGGAGTTCGATTTCTGAAATTCCGATGGATGAAAGAATCAGATGTAGACGAGTAAACCCCTAAATTCTTAGAGAAAAATTAAATAACAAAAAAAGGATGACGATCAGAGAAAAAGTACCTGGAATATCAGTATTTTACAATAGAGATAATATCATAAATTTGCGAGGAACGAAGGCGATGATGCAGATGAGTGACTTGTGGCCTGTTTTGGATCGAAACCAAAACCTAATAATATGCAAACCAAAGAGAAAAAAGTCCATATAATGAAATCCCTGCTATGAACGATGTCTCGTTTGCAATGAAGGACAGATAGAGATTCAGACTCAAGTCAAAAGAGGAAAGCTATGAACGATGTCTGCTCTCAAACACATCGCCGGAGGTAATCTTGAAGCATCGACGGATATCATCGGTGTAGGTAATCTTCAGACGCATCACCAGAGAGAATTGATACGCTTTTGGAACTTACACAGATCTAGGGTTTTGAAACGATTTTGAAAACGAAGATGCAAATTTAGAGAGTTTCTTGGGCGGTGAACATTCATCGAGGGTTAATGCAGCTATCAAGAAAGAAATGGGATGCAATAGGTGGAGGTGGGCGGTAAAAGCAGGTGGTGGTTCAAGATGGAGTAAATGACTAAAATATCCTAATGCTCTATGGTCAGATTGGTTTTCATATTTTGAATGTTTAATTTTAGTGCCTTATAAACTTGTACTTGGTGCTCAACCACTTGTACGCGTCTTAAGATTAAGAAAATTTGATGATAAAAATACCCCCATGACCAATATGCATTATATATAGTAATAGATATATGGGAAAGTTATTCACTGGCGGAACCAGAACTTTTTGTCTGGAGGGTCAACAACTTCTTACATTCGTTATAGTTTTTGCTAATCACTATTGAAGTGGTGAAGCTTGAAATAAAACCCCGAGGGGGTAGGCTCATAAATTCTCCCAAGAGGGCGATATTCCATACATATAATTTTTTTACATAAAATTATGAATGTCAGTGTTTCCGGCCGAAAAAATCGCGGGATGATCGCCCCCTTCGATCCCTTTAATACTTTGCCAATGCACTAGTCAATAACCTAAATATGCAATCTATATAACAAACCATTACATATTCTATGTTTTTATTACATATGAGCTCAAGTATATGAGCTCAAGTATGAGCTCAAGTATGTGTAAAGCTTATCTTTACTTGAATTCAGTTTAGTGACAAACTAGCCGATTTTAAAACTTTCTGAACAAACTCTATTGAACTTCAATGTTTGTCTAAGTTTCTTACAAAATTTATTTCATAAAATATCCCTGAAATATTTAATTTATTAATAAATGATTTATATCTCATAAAGTCTAGAAATATATATATATATATATATATATATATATATAAAAGAATATAAATAAATTTAACTAATATATAATAATATCGTCAAAAAAACTTTACTAATATAAAATAGTATTAGTTTATTTGAACATTGCACCATAACTCCCGTAATTCCGCCCATGTTCTATAAATATTTTAGTGTTTTTAAATGTTTTTAACTTAAACAATATTTTTTCGCATTACAATTCTCTTTGTGTAATACTAATGAAAATGGTGCACATGTGCACTAATAAAAAAAATTGAAATATCATTTTCTTTTCAAGAATCAAAGACAATGGAATTTTAAGATTATTGGTGCAAGTTTTATAGAAAAATATTAACGTATGTAAAAGTTATGAAGGTTTTAGTGTTCGTTTTTAGGTTTTCGCGAAAAAAAAAATAGTTTTCGCAGGATCCTTACCCTATATATATATATATATATATATATATATATATATATATATATATATATATATACAAAGGGCTTTTTTCGTTCGAAGGTATGAAGTAAGCGTTAGATGATAATCACGCAAGTTATATTGATAATCACGCAAGCTATATTTCATAACACCAAGATATATTTCATAATCACGCAAGTTATACTTTGATTGAATATGAACCATTGAATTCGTAGATCAATGGTTGAGAGCCCTTCCTACACTTCGCACGATTTGAGCCCTTTGTTTTTGAACTTTCACCTACACTACGTCAAAAAGTGGCTTTAGCCACGGTTTTTTCGAAAACACCTAGCCACGGTTTAAAAAACGTGGCTAAAGGTAAGAAACACTAGTTTTAGCCACACATATTTTGTACCCGTGGCCAAATACATAGCCTTTGGACCCTTTTAGCCATTTTTTTGTTTATGTGACAACAACAATCAAGTGCAGAGACTTTAGTCAATGTTTTACACAAATATGTGGCATTTATTTGTCACACTTACAAAAGAGTGGCGAAATGCACCAAACGACAACAAATTTTTTATTTATGTGACCAAAAACGAATATATATATATATATATATATATATATATATATATATATATATATATATATGATACCTTTGGCCACGCTTATATAATGTTGTGTGACGGAATAGTAGATTTTGTAGTTAGTAAATTAAAAAAAAATCAAAATTGTTAAGTATATATTATGCGTGGCTAAATGTGAGCAACGACCACTATTTTTAATTAGTCATGTGGCTAAAAGATAGTACATATGGCCACTTATATTAGGTTGTGTGACTAAATAGTAGAGTGTCCATGCCCTTTCTTATTTATTATAAGTGACAAAGATAAGTAATGGTCACGGTAAAATATTACTTGCATGGCTAAAGATAAGTAATGGTCACGGTAATAAATTGACACGGTAGTGTGCCCTGACCTTTCGACTACTTGCCGCCAAAATCCCGCACCCCCTAATTACGTACTGTATTTCCGTCACTCTATTTCGTCTCCTGATCGAAAATCATCACTCTCTATCTTCTCTTAAAAAACGTAATGGCTGCTGTTGGTCGAAAATGGAGAATTAGGGCTGCTAATGGCCCTAAACCCTATTACGGCCCGCGTCCTCATAAGTGTATTTTCGTCTCTGCAATTGGTTATAGGGTTTTTCTTTTTGTTAATTACTCGTTTCTTCTGCATTTGGGCTTTTTACAGGTGGTCGGAGGTTCACACTGAAGTTCCACTGTTGATACCTGAAATGTGCGTCGTGTGAAGTATCGAGCGAAGACCAAGTTCAAGCCAATATAGGGTTGGCCGAACCTGGTCCGAACCTGGAGTTCGGACCGGCCGAACCTGGGGTTCGGTGGGAGTTCGGCCGATCGGGTATATATAGTAGTTTGGTCTTTGTGTTTAGTAGTTCTGAGCGTGTGAGCAAATCTTAAGTGTGTGTTTCTGAGTGTGTAATCTCTGTGTCAATTCTCTGTGTTTACACTGGTTGTAATTGTTCGTTTTGATCAATAAAACAATCGGTTAATTACGTTTCGATGTCCGGTTAGCTAGATTGAGTAGACGATCCAATGCTCACGCATTTTCAAGTGGTATCAGAGCTTTCTGGTTCACTCTACTGATCTGTGGTTGCTATTCTCGGATTATTGAGCGTTTTTGAAGTTTTCTCGAGTTTCATTACGTGTTTTCTATCATTTTTGACGTGTGTTTTGTGTCAAAATTGTTTCTAAACCATTTTCTATCGACTTTTCTGATCCACTATATCGAGTTTCATCAAAATCAGTCCGTTTTCATGAGTTTTCGAAAAATGACTTCGAGGTTCGGAGGTTACTGGGCAAGCTCGGAGTAACCGCTCCGAACTTGAGGTTCGGAGGTGACTCGGAGAGTGTTCGGCGAGAGTTCGGTGGTGTATCGGTCTAGGTTCGGTGAGATTTGAGGTTCGGAGGTAGATCGGAGTCTTCATAGGTTCGGAGTTCGTTCGGTGAAGGCTCGGAGGTGGTTAGGTGAGAGTTCGGAGCTAGTAGTTGATTCGGACTAAGTTCGGAGTAGGTTCGGACGGCAGACTAGGTTCGGAGCAAGTTCGGAGGACAGAATTTTTCAAATTTTCAACGATGTCGGATTTTCAAGCGTTTGCTGCAATGCAGAGTGCAATGCAAACTATGCTCAATTTTGACAATGAAATTGGAACAAGTCAGAAAGTTCCCAAATTGTTAAAGCTTGAAGATTACCAAAATTGGAAGAAACGATTTTCTGCTTATATTAGCACGAATGACATTGATCTATGGATTCCAATTCGAAAGTTGTATGAACGACCAATGGAAGATGGAGATCTTAAAGAAATTCAAGACTTCGATGGTGATGAAAGAAAAAGTTATGAGCTTGAAAAGAAAGTTTATGGTTATCTTACTATGGCTTTACCTACTGAATTGCTTCATCAATTTAGTACTTGCAAGAAATCTAAGCAATTGTGGGATGCCTTATCCGCAAGATGTGAAGGAAATGCTGATTATAAGAAGAGTCGAAAGAAAGTCTTGAACAAAGAATTTGATAATTTTCAAAATTATGACAATGAAAACATTACTGCTCTAGTTTCAAGATTTTCACATTTGATTAGTGAATTGAAGGTTGTTGGAATTGAAAAATCTGATGCAGATTTAAAGGAAAAGATCATGGAAGCATTACCTGAAAAGTGGGAAAATTATGTTTTGTTACATACTCATGACAAGGATTATTCTGCAATGACATTTCACGAGCTTACTGGAAAACTTCATGCTCGAGAAATGGAAATGTTAAACTCAAAGAAGTCAACAGCTACCTTGCAACATCCTGAGTTGTATCATGGTGAAAATAGTGCAAGCATGAGTGCAAAGTCTAAGCCAAATCAGAATACAGCACCAAGTGTTGCTTTTATAGCTGGAGCTTCAGGAAATTCTGATAATAATTCTTCAAGAGGTTGCAATTTTACAATTCCAAAATTTTCAAGTCAAAATGCTTTTTCAGCAGAATCAACCGATGATTGTGCCAAAATGATTTTTGCATTGATTTCATCATCCTTTGGATTGATTCTAAAAAATGTTGCTGATGCAAAGTTAACCAGTGAGGATCTTGATGCTCTTGATGATGATCAACTAACCGAATTGGATGTATCTTGGCAATATGCTATGTTGTGTCAAAGATCTAAAAGATTTTTTAAGAAGCATGGAAGGAATATTTCTGGTGATAAGTTGGGTTTTGACAAGTCCAAATTAAAGTGTTATAAATGTTCACAACTTGGACATTTTGCTAAAGATTGTCATCAGGCACATGCAAATAAGTCTGTTGTTCCTATATCACCAAAGCCTGGTTTTACTCAACCATCTACTAGTAACACAAGCAAGACCACTGCTTTGATTGCTCAAAATGATGGTACATTGGCATACGTATCTGACTCATGGATAAAGTAGATGAAAGGGCCATAAGATCATTGTTTGATGTGCTTGGTAGGCTCGACAAATCAGAAAGTATTCAGATGTGATATACACTAAATACTAATGCTTGACCATGTGGATAACATCTTGATGCGTATTTCATGACACAAAAAGAAAAACAAGTGTGACAATAGTAATGAGAAGTCACTGTGTACACATGTGTTCATTTTGCAAAGATTTAAACTTGTTTGATTTTCTTTATTTTGTCAAACGATCGGACTTTCTCTGCGTGTCGAAAGACCGACCTGATTGTTGTTCGTTTGACGTTCTGCTTTATTTTCTTTGGTGTTTCGTATAACTCATCGGACTTTCTCTGCGTGTACGGGAGTACCGACCTGATTGTTGTTGAGTTATACAATTTCAAATTGTTTTATTTTCTTTATTTTGTTAAATCTGAGGCCTTATATGCGTATCGAAAGATCGACCTTAAGGTAGACGATTTAACGTTCTTATTTCTTTTTGCATGGAACACAGTTGACAGTATCATGAAAAATATTATGCAATGTGAAAGTTCACAAATGCAATCACACGAAAGAAAAAGAAAGAAAAACAGAAAATGTCTGAATATGTCTGATAGTGTGGGGTACACTGGTCAAAGCAAATCTAATCAATACCTTAACATATCCAGATGTTATGAGTATGATTCTATCTGAGCTTAAAATGGACAAATTATACCAGCAATCGACATGACTTGTGTGCTTCAAATAATTGAAATTGAAGTGTAGTTCAGTGCGTTATGATCAATATGATCCCATATAGTGATCTTTCTCATACCAAAAATAGTGTCTGATTCTGTATTGCAATTTCATTTCATATCAAGAAAAGTACAAAAATATTTTAGGTGTGTTTTAATATAAGTTTCAAAAAGCCAAAAAGATTTTGTTTCTGCTTTATTTTCGATCTGATCAACACGTGATATAAAATCAATTTTCAAAATCATATCTTGGAGTCTCGAAGAGACGTTTTGCGCCAAGATTATTTAAGTTCTGATGCAGGATGCTGTAGTGCAAGATATCGTCAACTTCAAGTCTTCTGAAGCTGTTGATAAAGACCAGAGATATACTAGATATCATCAAGTATTCAAGATCAAAGCTACGATTGAGTCGAGGAGGAGTTTGTTCGAAGATTCATTTCATTGGATAAACGGATTCTTTACTTGAGGGGGAGCTTGATTGAAGATACAGTTTTGATGATGTTGAAGAAATTAGAGAAGTGATACTGCACACGACGAGGGGGAGTTTGTTGATACCTGAAATGTGCGTCGTGTGAAGTATTGAGCGAAGACCAAGTTCAAGCCAATATAGGGTTGGCCGAACCTGGTCCGAACCTGGAGTTCGGACCGGCCGAACCTGGGGTTCGGTGGGAGTTCGGCCGATCGGGTATATATAGTAGTTTGGTCTTTGTGTTTAGTAGTTCTGAGCGTGTGAGCAAATCTTAAGTGTGTGTTTCTGAGTGTGTAATCTCTGTGTCAATTCTCTGTGTTTACACTGGTTGTAATTGTTCGTTTTGATCAATAAAACAATCGGTTAATTACGTTTCGATGTCCGGTTAGCTAGATTGAGTAGACGATCCAATGTTCACGCATTTTCATCCACCACAACGACGATATACACCGGAATGACGCCGGAGAAGATGTGTGGTAAGGTAAGGTGGACTATGTCGACATTCGCACCTTTAATATCCATCAGTTGAATCTCATGGTAAGATTCATAAGCCACACATAAATTGGGTATTCCCTGATTTATTGGAAGATCCCACCTTTGTCCCTTAAATATGGGACAAACAACATGGATTTCATTTCTGACGAAGCTATCGAGGATATGAAACTTTATCTCCAGGAACCAGAGGGAGACACAGAACTGTCATTCTACTTAATCCAGAATAGGGACTCCACCTAGACCTCTGATGCTCTGTTTGGGGGTAAGCGTCACGGCCTACCTGAAGACACCACCAGTGATGTGTGGGTTGAAAACCGACTTTTATTGTGCTTAATTCATGCGTTTTAGTTATTTTATGCAGTTGGATGGTATTACGTTGTGTACTTGAGGATTTTGTAGGTGTTGGTGCTTAAAGTGGCGAAAATAGCTTTTATTTAGAGTTTCGGGACTACATGTCGGAGTTTGGATGAAACGGGTTTGGAGACTTGAGTGTTACTGATGACTTAGAGTATGCAAAGAGAGTTAATGAAGTGCTAGAAGCAAGTGAAAACAAGTTTGGATGTTCAAGATGGCTAGGGAGTGAAATGAATGAAGAAACCAGAAGGTGG
>JBCNJP010000024.1:10276483-10328483 GCA_039602395.1 Deinandra increscens subsp. villosa | reverse complement strand
TAGTTCTAATGTGCAGCCTTCAACTAAGTGAGTGGTGTCGAGAAGCTTACCATTTGCTAATTCAACCGTGTACCTAGCTTTTAGTGGAGTTTGGGTAGCCTTAATCAATTTACAAAACTTAGTCGAGATAAAACTTTTCTCGGCACCCGTATCAAATAAGACATTTGAAAAGTAGTTGTTTAGAAGAAACTTACCGGTAATGACGTTGGTATCGTTTCTTGCTTCACCGGAACCCATAACGAAGGCTCGCCCTTTGGATCCATCTCCACCGTTTCTACCACCATCACCACCGTTGTTATTGTTGTTACGGTGGTTGTTGTTGTTTCCAGCATTGTTATTATTATTCCTTCGGAGCTGTGGACAGTCCCTCTTTAGGTGCCCTGGTTTTCCACATTCAAAACACCCTCTAGGGCCTTCATTATTCTGCCTCTGGTTCTGATTCTGATTCTGGTTCAGATTTTGATTGGGACGGTTTTGTAGTTCACCCCAACAATTCTTAGCTTCATGGCCCCCTTTACCACAACGCTCACAAGTGAGTCTCTTGCATGCCCCATAGTGGTGTTGGTTGCACCGATTGCAGAAAGGTGCTCGTCCTTTGTACCCATTGTTATTCTGATTACTACCACCTTGGCGGTTCTGGTTACCGCCCCCACTGTTGGTGTTACTGTTGTTATAGTCACCCCTAGAATTGTTGTACCTCTTGTTTTGATTGTGAGAGTTGGAGGATCTCCCATTGTTGTTGCCACCACCATTGTTGTTGTTGTTACTAGAGTCGTCATCTCTCTTTCTTTTCCCGTCTAGGGCAGTTTTGGGGACCTTCCTGGGTGGCAAAGTTCCTTGCTCTATGGCCTGGTCAGTCAGCTTATGGGCCAACCTGATAGCATTCTGCACATTTGCAGGGTTTGAGGCAGTAACCATCCCCTTGATTTGTGGAGCTAACCCATCCACGTACCTTTCAATCCTTTTGAAATCAGCATCAACCATTATAGGACATAGCACCGTGTACTCATGGTAGCGAGCGGTGTACTCTTCAATCTCAGAACTTACCATTTTCAAGTTCTGGAACTCACCTTCCAACCTTTTAACCTGGTCGCGAGGACAATACTCCTCCATCATGGCATCCTTGAATTCCTGCCAAGTCATAGCATTTGCTGCATCGAGTCCTAACATTTGGATTTGCGCGTTCCACCAAGTGAGGGCAGCTCCCTCAAGTGTAGCAGTTGCGAAATTGACCCGATTCGCAACTGGGCAGTTGCACATTGAGAACACCTTTTCTGATTTCTCGAGCCATCGCAGCAGACCCACGGCTCCTTCATCACCCTTGAACATGAGCGGCTTACAATCCATGTAAGTTTTGAAGGTGCATTGAGCTGGGCCTGGATTTGTTTCATGAAATTATTTCAGAGAATAATTTTAGAGAGTGAGAAAAAAAAAGTAGTCAATTTTTCGTCTGTTTTTACTTACCACCATTGTTGTTTGGCTGATTTTGAGCCGCTGCTAGAGCTGCTGCAACTCCTTGGTCAATCAGATTTTGGATCTGTGCTGCGGTGAGGTGTTCAGCCATGGTTCTGTTTTCCATACGAACATTTCAATGATTAATATATCCAATATTAATTTCATTAAACACTAAACAATTATTCATGCATCCATCCATCACACGACATAATTTTCAGAAACACATTGGTAAAATAAAAATGTAATATCCATTACAAAATTTAAAATCCAACCATAAGGTATCTCAGTATTGAAAACATTCAAAATAAAATGAACACCCAGTCAAATTTATTTCAAAGTAACAAAATAGAAGAAATGAGACATATTAGATCATGGATCAATGACTTCGGGTTCCTCGACCTCTTCTTCTTCAGCGTTGTCTCCATTCTCTTCGAGGGGTTCTTCCTCCACTGGATCAGCTGCAGGGGCTGCCTGTCCCTGGAGAGTAGCCACTTGCCCGGTCAGGTCCCCGACCAGGTCTTCTAACACAACAATCCTTGCTAAGGCAGTCTGTAGCATGTTGGCTAAATTGGCCGAGTTGGGTCTTGCCTCCAAGGTATCCACTCTATCCTCGAGGTCAATCACCCCATGGGCTAAGTTGTTGTGTGCTGTGGTTGTCACCTCGAGATCATCCCTTGTTCCTTGAATTTCAGTTTTTGGTCTTCGTCCTTCGGTTCGCAGTGATCTAACTTCACTACGCAACTCGTCTATCACTGCCATCATTGCAGCAGTGATCTGTGGGTGACAGAAGGGAAGATCGGGTAGTCTACCCTCGTCCGTGGGGACTCCAAATTCGCCTATAAGACTGGCCACCATGGGCCTAAACCACCGCCAATCGGACGCGTTGTCCGGGTCTCGAAAATAATGTGACTCTGCCTCATAATCCGATTGAGTATAGTCAAGACGTTGCCTCCTGCGGGGCGGTTGACGTGACGAGGATCCTTGTTCGTTCATGGGAGCCTTTCCACGTGTATGATCGGATGGTGACATATTGCCTGGACCCAGACAAACACAAACAAAGAAAATATAACCTAATGTGAGTAATCGATTTTTGGCACGCGAAAAGAAAACGTTTTTGGGAATTGTTGTAACTAATGTTCAAAAACAGTTACAGTTTAGAATTGCTGAAAATTCTAGTTCTCTGCAACCAAGGGCTCTGATACCAATCTGTCACACCCCCAGTTTCCACTAACGGAGTTTTACCGTGTGGGGTGTGAACCAGACCAGGACCCGAGTCATTAGTTACATCAAACATAAGTTAAGGGTTCAAAATGTAAATATATTTCCAAACGGGAAATATCAAACCAGAGTTTAAAGTTTAGCGGAAGCTTATAAAAGTTATGATGCGCAAAACAAGCGCCCGACAAGTAAATAAAGTTCAAGATAAAGGTTTTAAAAACAAGTTCCCAAAAATAAAGTTTAACCAGCGTACGTGCCCAAAAATCCAATTCTCCTAGCGTCCTGCAAAGCATGCATAAGAGCAAGTGTCAACTAATGTTGGTGAGTTCACATAAGCACATAAATATAACTAGTATAGTTATGCAGTACGAATACAACAGTTTTTATTCGTATATAAGCATGTATATTAACAGTACAATCCATATCGTAGGTAGCGAGCCTAAGTTCATGTCACTAAAACGTTCGCAACCGAAGCTGACCAATTAGTTGTAGGAATAATTCCTTACGTGGTTTGCCTTCCCCGTGTCTACTCGATCACGGTAAGTTAGGCTGACATTGTCCTCAGTCCGACCGCCAGTCGGGTGGTGCATCTCGTGCCCGCTGAGTGGGGTTTGTCAGACCCAAGTAGTACTACCCAATATCCCCTCGCTATTTGCTATTAACGGTTCGATAAGTAAGGACTTTCAAAGATAAGCATTTTACGTGAACATGTGATATATGTTGGATTTCTACTTTAATCATACATAAACGTTGTTGTGTTATCACCCTAACCCGGGTGTAACGTGTTTGCGTGTGTTATCGTCCAAAACCGGACGTAACGTAAAGGTTGTGAAACTCACCTTAGGGTGCGCTGCTACAATTTAGTAAGACTCCGAGTCTTGCGTAACTACCAAGCACCTATCGATTTTACATACGTAAGTGTGTGTCCGCACATGAGTAACATAGCCTAGACGGTGGTACTATAACAAGTAATTCCAAATATGACGTAGGTGACAATTTCAATTCGTAGCGAAAATCGTTTGTTCGAAAGTAGTCAAAATGACACTTAAATCAAGGACACAAGGATTTACAAAAATCAATGTGCGTGAGTTATCCCAAATATTAAATTTAGGGATCATTAGTATATATATATATATATATATATATATATATATATATATATTCGTGATTTTAAGTATTGAGGCGTAGTCGAAAATGAAATAATTCGTCCTAAATATATATTTATCTGTTGTGACATAAATTCAAGAGTTTAAAGGACATCTTTAAAACGTTCGTATGACAATAGGTCAAATATATATATACGTATATATATTTCCATGGTTTAAAACAATTTTTATTATTAACAACTAAATAATTACATTTTTAGATTTAATTAAATCTTAACGTTTTCATAATATATATGTTATACGGGTATCACCGGTCGAGATCTAATATGCTTGTAATATAGGTTTTGAGTTTGGATCAAATAATACATAGAATCTAAAAAAAAAATATAACCACAGAAATGGGGGTCACGGGACTCGAACCCGTGACCTGGATTTTGTAAGACAGCGCCCTAGCCACTGGGTTAGGGGCTCGTTTGTTAATCATCCCGCAGCCTAAAGGTTTTATTCATCAGAGGCAGGGAAACTGGATCAGGAAACAAAAGCTATAAAAAGAATTGGGGCCGGGAGGATTCGAACTGGAGACCTCCCAATCACCAGCGCAGGGTCTTACCAAACGCGCTACAGCCCAGTTGTGTTCTAAACCAGTCAGTTTAATACATATCCAGTTCCCCCCTGTTACCATCATCTTCCCCATAACTCCGGTGGCCGGAGTTTTATTCCGGTCACCGGAAAATCGCAAAACTAGAACCAAACTGAAGAAAAACATGCGACTAACATACATATGTGATTACCTCGAATCGGTGATGATTCTCGACACTTTTTTTGACACCGAAACGAATCCGAAAATCTCGACCCGTGCCACCCGACAATGCTCCGTTCCCAAAATCGTTGCCACGGGGTTGCTTGGTAGAGGACGGTGATCACAGTGGTGCGAGAATGGTGTTGAACCAATGCTTGGTGGGCCGGAATTTATGAGTTTGCCGGAAACCAAAAAAAAAAGAAAGAAGACGAGAGGGGGTAGAGAGATCTCAAGAGAATGATTGTGTATGCTTCAAATGAGTTTTACAATCCTCATGATTGAATTTGGAGTGACCGATCGGTTGAAAACAAGGACATAACCGATGAAATTGATATCGAGTTTAAGGGAGAAGTCGGTTACGTCGACTGTGATTAAATCCCTTCAATTCAAGTTTCATGGAATGGCAGAAATGACCCCTCAACAACTTACACAATTTGGAAACAAGTTTGGATTATAACAACCTAGATCCCTCCAGGTTTTATTTAATTAAATGTGGTTTGGAAAATGACAAAGTTTACCCTTTAAAATAGAAGGTCGTTAACTAACTCTAACGGAGTTAACGAAGAATCAAATTTAACTATACGAATACGAGAGTTTGATTGAGTAGCATCAACGTACTATATACTTAGAATGCAAACCCTAATGGGTGTACCTAAAATTATAAATACTCACTTATAATTATATAGATGATTCACATAAAATCATAGTTATAACCCCATAACTATAAGTTTAAAATTCCTATGAAAATATAGAAACGCTTCGTGTAATTTACGTAACAGACCGTCACATAAAATCATAAAATGACATGCATATATATATACATATATACCACGTAAAAAATAATAATAATAATAAATGTAATTGCCACATAAATGACAAAACGTTTTCGTGAGATCATAAAATATAATTTATACAAAATTATAAATTATATATATTCAAGTTGATCGAACGGCGTCTAGACTCATGTGCAGTGCTCGTAACTATTCTAGTTAACTGAGGTAACGGACGTTATCAAAATATAACACAAGTTATTAACGGGGTTAACCTGAGAAATTGCCGGTTGTCACATGAACCCTTGTTTATGATCAACCATCCGTGTCGTGTGTCAGTATGTCGTGTCGTAGTTCCAACGTGCTATGTTATGGGCCATAGTAACGTTAAGTTAAAGATTAGACACCAAAACTAATACTTAAGACCTAAACGTGTTCTTAGGTCTTCGATAAGCAAACAATACTTGGATTACTTAGCAAGTGTAGCAGTGCAACCAAAGGTGAGTGTCACTAACCCATTTATCGTGAACCCGGTTGGGTCACACTGAATAACTTAATGGAAGACAATGCTGACAACCTTAAGAGTGCTATGCACCTCTCTGATGAACTTGAAAACTTAGGAGTGCTCGGCACCCACTTGATGAACTTGAAGTGTTTTATGGGAGACACTTGTGAAATACTTAAATAACTATCTCTAAAACGAAACTGAAAATGTTTTCGGGATTCATGAGAACCCAAAGGAAAACCGTTTTAATATGGCTAGTGTAGGTTAAAGTCTAAACCACATGATATCACATGATTTCTAAGGATTGCCTTATAACTGAAAAAGTCCTCAACTTAATTGTACCATTAATTGTAAAGCGAGGGGATGTTGGGTAGATCTACTGGAGTTTGACGAACTCCGCCCCATGGCACGGGGAGTGCACGGAGGTACAATATCAGCCTATCTGACCGTGATCCCGAGAGGACACGGGGGAGGCAAACCCGCGATGACGTAGGTCCGCAAAACATGATGGCACTGCCACTACAATATTAGTCAGCTTTGGTACAAACTTCCTTAGTGCATGGAACAACGGATTAGCTACCCGCGATATCGGTTGAGCACTTTAACTATACAAAACTAGTTCATACCCGATAACGTATGTTACGGACATCAGTTTTACTAAACCACGTTACTATGATTTTTGACATTACAGAGCATTGCTTTTCACAAATAAATATTACTTAAGTATATGTTGACACGTTTATGATTATGAGACCGGGCCACTGCGTGACAAGCCCACTGTGAACTCACCAACCGTTAGGTTGACACTTGCGTGGTTTAAACGTTTGTAGATCGCTGAGGAGTATCCGGAGCGGGTTGGCATGGCACATGAAGACTTTTATTTTTTATTAAACTTAATTGGGAATTTAAAACACTGATTGTAAAGCACGTGGTTAGTGCTAAGACGATATATTTTCCGCTGCGTATTTTGAGACTTTATTTTATGATAAATATTTGGACTTACTCTGATTCGTTTAGTATTTGTAACTAATTGTTGTGGTCCTGGTTTGCTCGCACCCCTTAACGGTATAAACTCCGTTAGTGGTTACTTGGGGGTGTGACAAGTGAGATCAACTACCTTGTTCAAGTTTAGGGTTGCAACAAACAGGGCATGCAAACCTCATATGGGCCCTTACTGCTGTTTGTTATAAAATTATATAATAACTTAAAATCTGCTCTCAGTAAAGCATTTGTATGAACCATTAGAGACTCCTCGTCTCCATGGTTTCCACATTAACTTAAAATCTGCTCCTAGGAGATACAGAGCGCAATCTTTCCCTGCATAAGAAAAAATTACCAAATCTGAGACGAAAATTTCAATCGAACTTCAGTGGTGAAGATGATAACTTACCGTTTTCCACATACGGATGACACCAATTCCACATTTTTTCCCGGCGATGATGGACGAAAAACAGAGAGAGAGAGACTGGGAGAAAAGGGGCATGGTGGAGATGATGATGAAAACTGATACAGAGATAAGTATATATCGATAATTGAGGGTCGTGGTAGATGGAGATTAGACAGTAAATGAAATAATCATGATTACAAGCGCCGTCGACTGTTTGTCTTCTTTTAGCCACCTAAAATTAATATACCATGACCATTTGTCATAATTTGTCACGCAACCAATGTTTAATATGAGTGGCCATATCACAAGATAATAAAAAATTATAAACATATAAACACAAATCTTCTCTTTTTCGCCACGCGTTTAATATTACCGTGACCATAAAATAGATTTTTGTCACTCACAACCTACCATTTAGTCACGGTTAATATATATGGCAATGGGTAATAGATTTTTGTCACTCACAACCTACCGTGACCATTAGTCATCTAATATTTAGTCACACAACCTAATAACAGTGGCCATATGTACTAGCTTTTAGCCACATAACTAAGTAAAAAGCGTGGCCATTGCTCACATTTAGCCACACATAATATATACTTAATAGTTTTGTTTTCTTTTAATTTACTAAGTAATAAAATCTACTCATTCGTCACACAACATTATTTAAGCGTGGCCATACATTCCTTTTTGGTCACACGAATAAAAAATCATAAAAATTTCGTCGCCGTTTGGTGCATTTCGCCACTCTTTTTTAAGTGTGACAAATAAGTGCCACATGTTTTTGTAAAACAGTGGCTAAAGCCACTGCAACTGATTGTTGTTGTCACATAAACAAAAAAATACGTGGCTAAAAGGGTCCAAAGGCTATATATTTGGCCACGGGTACAAAATATATGTGGCTAAAACGAGAATTTCTTACCTTTGGCCACGTTTTTTACAAAACAGTGGCTATGCGATATCAAAAAAACCGTGGCCAAAGCCACTTTTTGACGTAGTGAGACCCCCAAGAACCGGTTACCACCGGAGCTGGAAATCCTGCAGGGAGGTCTTCAAACTCCCATCACTCCAACAAGCGTCATGACCACTCCAGGGGTGGTTATAATGGAAACAACCACGATAGCTACAATCAGAACCGTAACAACAATGGTGGTCAATGCAACAGTGGTCAAGGCCAAGGCCAAGGTGGTTATAAAGGGAGGTTACCCTTCTGTAACCGATGCAACATCCACCACTCCGACAACTATAAGACGAGTGGCAACTGTGATCGGTGTGGCAAGCCCATCCATGAAGCTAAGAATTGCTGGGGCGAGCTTCAGAAGCGAACCAGCAACAACACCAATGATAACCCGCGTGGCTGCTTTGAGTGCAGAAAACAAGGGCACGTGAAGAAAGACTGCCCCCAACTGAAGAAGAGGAACAACGACTCTGGCAACAACAACCAACAACAACACCAATGATAACCCGCGTGGCTGCTTTGAGTGCGGAAAACAAGGGCACGTGAAGAAAGACTGCCCCAACTGAAGAAGAGGAACAACAACTCTGGCAACAACAACAACCGCGACAACAGTAATGGTGCAAAACAACACGGAAATGGTGGGAATGGCGGACATGGTCGAGCTTTTGTCATGAGCTCCGGGGAAGCGAGGAATGACCATAACGTTGTAAATGGTAAGTTCCTTCTCAACAATTACTTTGCGAATGTTCTATTTGACTCTGGTGTGGAAAGGAGCTTTCTATCTAATAAATCTGTAGACGAATAAAGGCTAAGCAAACACCTTTATGCTAAGTACATTGTTGAACTAGCAAATGGCAAGCTATTAGATACAACACACTTAGTACAGGACTGCACTCTAGAACTGTCTGGCCATAAGATAGGAATAGATCTTATACCTTTTGCAATTGGTAGCTTCGATGTTATAGTGGCCACGGATTGGCTGTCCAAGCACCAGGAAGAAATCCTATGCCAAGAAAAGATAATCCGAATTCCTATCACGAAAGGGGAAGTACTATCGTTTCAGGGCGAAAAGGGAGGTACCGTCTCCGGCATTATATCATACCTCAAAGCTCAGAAGTGTCTTCGGAAAGGACACTTCGCCATCCTGGCGACAATTACCGATAAAAACCGAGGAGAAGGCAAGATTGAAGACTTTCCGATTGTCCAAGAGTATGCTAACGTATTTCCTGAAGACTTACCCGGTCTCCCTCTGCATCGTCAAGTCGAGTTCGGGATTGACCTCGCCCCCGGTTCAGCCCCTATTGCAAGAGCACCCTACCGGTTGGCTCTTAGCGAACTGAATGAACTGTCTACCCAACTACAAGAACTCCTCGACAAGGGTTTCATCAGACCCAGCTCATCTCCGTGGGGAGCCACAGTCTTATTTGTCAAGTGTTAGAACATGTTCTGTCTGTGGTCGTTACTGTGCGAATAGTTTAAAGTCGAGATTGTAAACTAGGCTAGACTGCCAGCGTACCAAGTCACGTACCAGTTGGTACGGAGCAGCGTACCAAATGGTACGCTGGGCAGGCTTGTACGCTGGGCAGGTTACCTATAAATAGGTGAAGTCTAGATTTTAATATTAGATTTATTGGTCATTTTCTGTGTGTTCTTAGTAAGAGAGGAGGTTTTATCCAAACCTCCTCCAGGGCTCCAATCGATGTATGCTCCTATCGGTTTGCAATCATTCGACATTGTTTAATGACAAGAATCTCCGTCTCTATCTTTCTATGATCTGGAAACGATCCAGATATGGTTTTACAACTGGTATCAGAGCCGTTGGTTCAATTTCCAGATCACTTTTTTATTTTTGAGAGTTTTTGAGATGTTAAAATGCTGATTAGGTGAGATTCATTGAGTGTTTGATTGATTTTTGGTAAATCGAACCTTCCTGAGTCAATTTTGCACCTAACAGTAGTGTTTGAGTGAAGAAATTTGACAAAATCTGAATCTGTAGTGAAATTAGAGATTTTCAGTATTGGTACGCTGGTAGAACAGTTGGTACGCCGTTCGTCCGCTGATTGGTTCGTATGTGTATCTTCATAAGTTCTTGGTACGCTGCTCATTGGTACGGAACAGAATCTTCAACAGTGGTACGTGACGGTTATGTTTGGTACGCTGAACCAAATGGTCCGTTGACTTGTTGGTACGTGGTCAATGGTCCGTTATGGTTTATGGTACGTTGGTTGATGTTCCGCCAAAGCAGATGGTACGCTGGAGCTTATGGTTCGCCGCGAATTTTCCGATGCATTTTCAGTGAAGCACGGCCCCAGCCAAGGGCTCTGCCCCTTGGACCCCGCTTCTTGGGGGTGCTGCCCCCGAACCCCTGTTAATTCAGACAAACAATGGTGGGGTATGGGGAGAGGTCATGGGAATTTCAAAGATTTAAATCAGTTATCGGGTCTACCCTTGATTCGATAGCTGTGGGTTGTTATGTTTGAAGAATTTCCAGATTCCGGTACTTGTTAAGAATTAGATGTCGAATTTCAGAAAGAGATGTTTGTGGGTAGTCATTGTTTTTGAGGATGGACAAAGATTCAAAAACACATGTTTTCTGATGATGGACAGAGATTCATAGACATGGATATGATTACACAAACTCAAGAATATTGAAGATTTGAATATTTCAATGGTTTAGGGGGAAATTGAGACCCTTGAAAAAGTTTCATAATTGAAAAAGTGAATATTCAAAAGCAATCAATTCAGGGATGATGGTGATTTTTTGTCTTCATGGAAAGGTAGTGTATTATGATGGTCGTGCAAACCGATATGTCAAAGTTTTCGATTATGGTTTGGAACTCTTTAATCAAATGCCTGATACATTGTTAAGTCATGAAATTGACTATAACATTTGATTGTTGATATATTGGGATGGATTTCATTATGAGAGGGAATTTCTATGATTGAATATTCTGATCATGTTGGTTTTCATAAAGATCAGAATGTATTAAATTTCGGTAAAGATTAAAGATTTCTATAAAATGCGGTGATGCTTGTGGATTTTGTTTTTTTATTCATGACGATTAATGAAATGATCTTGCATAAAGTTGTATCCGATGGTTTGAATTATTTGTCTATGTGAATGGGATGCTATTACCGTGGAAGTGCTTGAAGAAAGGGAGAATTTTATTGATGTTGGTGATTGTACAAGATTGCAAGCTGATTCCTACGTACCTGAAATTTTAGTCAAGGGGGGTTTGCTAAAGATAGAGGCGTCTACAGCAAACGGACTGAAGATTGCTAGAAGTTAAAGGCCTACATTTGACAGTAACGTCCAAGGGGGAATTTGTTAGAACATGTTCTGTGTGTGGTCGTTACTATGCAAATAGTTTAAACGTCGAGATTGTAAACTAGGCTAGACTGCCAGCATAGCAAGTCACGTACCAGTTGGTACGGAGCAGCGTGCCAAATGGTACGCTGGGCAGGCTGGTACGCTGGACAGGTTACCTATAAATAGGTGAAGTCTAGATTGTAATATTAGATTTCTAGGTCATTTCTGTGTGTTCTTAGTGAGATAAGAGGTTCTATCCAAACCTCCTCCAGAGCTCCAATCGATGTATACTTCCATCGGTTTGTAATCATTCGACATTGTTTAATGACAAGAGTCTCTGTCTCTATCTTTCTATGATCTAGAAAGGATCCATATATGGTTTTACATCAAGAAGAAAGACGGATGCTTCAGAATGTGCATTGATTACCGTGAACTCAACAAGGTCACTATCAAGAACCGTTACCCCTTACCTAGGATTGACGACCTCTTCGATCAGCTGCAAGGGTCGAGTTATTATTCCAAAATTGAACTGAGGTCGGGTTACCATCAGCCAAGGGTCCGCGAGGAGGATATAGAGAAAACGGCCTTCAGAACGCGGTATGGCCATTATGAGTTCCTGGTTATGCCCTTTGGTCTAACGTATGCACCTGTGGTGTTCATGGACCTCATGAACAGCGTGTGCAAGCCTTACTTAGACAAGTTCGTTATAGTCTTCATTGACGACACTGTCATCTACTCAAAGTCTAAGGAGGAACACGAGGAGAACCTACGCTTAATCTTAGAATTGTTGCGTAAGGAGCAACTTTACGCGAAATTCTCCAAGTGTGATTTCTGGAACCGGGAGGTCTAATTTTTAGGCCATATCGTCAACGAGAAAGGGATTCATGTGGATCCTGCAAAGGTGGAGGCCATCAAGAGTTAGCCAACACAGCGATCACCCACCGAAATCCGTTAGTTTCTTGGTCTAGCGGGTTACTATCATCGTTTCATCCAAGGTTTCTCTCAGTTAGCCCAACCTTTAACCGTTGAGCAAAAAGGAACACATAAAGCCAAGGCGTGTCCGAGCCTTGCAAATGACCATTCACACTGAACTGCCGGATAGAATCCGGGATGTACAAAAGGAGGCCCTAAAAGAGGAGAACTTTGATGCTGAATCTCTCCGGAGGATCGATGGTGAATCGGAGGTCAAGGTCGATGTCCTTCGCTACTATAAGAATCGGGTTTGGGTGCCCCATTATGGTAACTTACGAGAATTGGTTATGGATGAAGCCCACAAGTCTAGCTACTCTATTCACCCAGGGTCTCACCAGGACCTGAAGTTGGTCTACTGGTGGTCCAACATGAAGGCAGACATTGCCTTATATGTCAAAAAGTTCTTAACCTGCTCAAAAGTCAAGGTCGAGTACTAGAAGTCGTTACGATTACTTCAGCAGCCAAGGACCCCAGGATGGAAATGGGAGGATATCTCTATGGACTTCATTACAGGGTTACCCCCGTTCCCCAGCTGGTTACGATATGATATGGGTGATAGTCGACCGGCTGACGAAGTCTGCCCACTTCTTGCCCATGAAAGAGAGCGATAAGACCGATAAGCTCGCACAGATATATACTTGAAGGAGATAGTAAAACTTCATGGTGTACCACTATCCATCATCTCTGATCGAGATCCACGTTTTGCTTCCAAATTTTGGAGATCGCTACAAGCCGCCATGGGTACCTGAATCGACACGAGTACTGCTTACCATCCTCAAATAGATGGAAAGACCGAGCATAGAATTCAGACTCTCGAAGATATGCTAAGGGCATGTGTAATGGACTTTGGAAAGAATTGGGAGACTCATCTACTGCTTGTTGAGTTCTCCTATAACAACAGTTACCATACAAGCATTAGAGTCGCACCGTTCGAGGCGCTATATGGACGAAAGTGCAGATCACCAGTCTGCTGGGCTGAGATAGGTGAGAGCCAACTTACTAGACCCAAACTTGTACATGAAACGACGGAGAAAATTGTGCAAATTAGAAACCGATTAGTGGCTGCTAGGGATCGACAGAAGAGCTACGCTGACAAGCGTCGCAAACCGTTGGAATTCGAGAAAGCTGACATGGTATTGCTAAAAGTTTCGCCTTGGAAAAGTGTGATAAGATTTGGTAAGCGTGGGAAGTTAAATCCTCGCTATGTGGAACCCTTCAAAATCATCAAAAAGATAGGCACGGTGGCCTACTGTCTAGATTTGCCACCAGAGTTAGAAGGAGTGAACAACGTGTTCCACGTCTCAAACCTGAAGAAGTGTCTGGCTGATGACACACTGATAGTGCCTCTAGAATAACTACAAGTCGACGAACAACTCTGATTCATTGAGCAACCTGTAGAGATTATGGGTCGTGAAGAGAAAACGCTGAAACGAAGCAAGATCTCAATTGTCAAGGTTCGATGGCAATCAAAGCGTGGACCAGAGTTTACATGGGAACGAGAAGACCAGATGAGGAAGAAGTACCCTCACCTATTCGACCAAGCATCGAGTTCAAACCAAGGTAATAGTTAAAATTTCGAGACAAAATTTCCTTTGATAAGGGGATGATGTAACGACCCTAAAATTTTCTTCTCCCTTTTAGAAATAGTGAACGCATACAAGAGGAGGATATGACAACTGCCAAATTCCCAGGTTAACCTAGTTAATTTTTCATTAAGACCTGTCAATGTGTTCTAGTCATTCTATGTCACGTCTGTGTCACGTGCACTTGTTTTACCGACTCTGTCCCAATGCACTGGTTGATCACCAATAAGAACGTTAGATAAACGACCACAACCCGACTAGCTAATACTCATGATATTTCATGATTTAGTGTGTTTCGATGTTACATGAATATGTGGTACTTTATTTTATGTGTAATTGCTCAAAAGTGCAAAATGCGTGTCATAAGTTGAAAGTGTCACCATGAACTAAATATGACATGTTATTTAGTATCTATCAAAATAAAAAATATGTATATATTATAATTTCGGTGAAGAACCCCCCCCCCCCCGCCCCTCAATGTCCGAAATTTAAAAAAAATGATGACTCTTCCTCCAAGTTTGCTTCCTCATCAAGTTGCACAAGAAAGGAAAGAAGGACAATTTCAGGAAGAAAAAAAAAACATGTCTAACATCCCCTCCCCCTCACAAATCCAAAAATCTTGCCTTCTCCCTCTCTGCTCTCTACTTTCAAAAGAAAAAAAAAACCCTAGCCCTTGGAGTTGACGGCAGCCCCTTCTCCCTCTCTTCTTCTTCGATTTTCTTCATCTAGGCCACCATCGTGTTCCTTGTTATTCACGGAGCAAGCAACAAGTAGGAGAACCTCTTCTTCGTCAATTTTCAATCTCCTAAGGTAAGAGACCCTAAACTTTTCATGTCTAGGATTCCTACTCTCTATGATCATCCTCTCATTGTATGCTTACATGCTTGTGTCGTTATTTCCATGTGCTGGAAATTCGTATCTTGTGTTTGTTTATGCTTTATTGTGAATTATTTTGCATCATTGGGGTGCCCAAATCTGTTTTAGCGTACCAATAAGTTTTATAAATCATATCATGGGTTGTAACGATAAAAAAACTCAACTAAAAACTCGTTTTCAAGATGTATATGTAAAGTCGAAATTCTGGCAGATTCGTCCAGAAAAGTGTGTCAACTTTGAAAGGCCATAACTTGGTCGATTTTTGTCCAAATGGTCAGATTCTTTTTCCAGAAGTTATATTTTTGTATTTGATTTCCAATGGCACCAATTTCACGTGATAAGGACCTCATTTGGTACCTCAAAGGTCCCAAAGAAAAAGGGTGTGCAATTCTGTCCGAAAATAATCTCACACACTTGTGTGAGATTTTTGACAAACTTAATGTGGCTAATGAAATTTTCGTAAAACATAAAAGTTGTTGGATATAAACTAAATTAATTATTTGGACATATTTACAATTTAACTCAAATGTATTGATGAGTTATAACCCGAACTCTATGTCATTTACTAAACACCTAGACAAATTCTGTCTGGAAATTTGTCCAACTTGCAAATGACATAACTTTCTCATCCCTCAACATTTTGAAGTGATTCTTTTTGGAAAATAAGATTTGGTGAGTTATATTTGAATTGGAAGTGGTTAGAGGTCCTGGTTCACATGATAAGTCACTAATTTTGAGGATACAAAGTCGGTGTGCAACTGTCCTAAATTTGTGATGCTTGTTTCCATGTTTTGCCATGTTACTTGTATGCTAGCTATGAACCTTAGGTCAATGCATGAATTTAGGCAACTTAGGGTAGTCCAAATTTCTGTTAACTTTCATTGACCAAGCCCCTTTTTATAGGACAACTTAGTTGACCCCAATTCCTAACCAATCGCTTGACAATGTGTAACATACCGCATGCTTCAACAACTTGTTCTATTTCAAATGTGCTTATGTGTTGGGTTAGGCTAAACCCCTAGGCTATGTACTTTACATCAATACAAGTCCTAGGCCCCCACCTCGTGGGAATGGCAAGAATGTAGGAGGTTGACCCGTTGACCTCATACCGTACGGGTGTAGTAGTCATCATAGTCCTAGTTGCTTGATATGTGTCACCTTCACCACCTTAGTAGCATGATACTAGGACACCAACTTTCGTATGATTTACATGAATTCAATCACACGTTCGTAATGCTTTACTACATTTGATCAACCACTGAGTCATGGGTCGGCACGTCGGTCAAAGTCAATAGTCAAAGTCAAACTTGTTTTATGATAGGTCATATGTGACCCTGTTTTCCACTGGTACACGCGAAACGTTTTCCTTTCGTCCTCGAGACACGACTAACTCTTAGACCACACTCTTAGGTCTCACTCTCATATCAAAACGCGAAGCACTTGGCTCGAGTGCGGTTTCTTGTAGCAGTTCTCCCTAAGGTGAGTTTCACGAACCGTTATGTCACATTCCGTTTGGGTGTTAACACGCACATTTCACAGGTTACTCGATAACCTGCACAAACGCATGTTAAATACTGAACACACATTATCACATGTCTCTAGAATAGCCTATCCATTATAAAGACCTTACACTCGGACCGTTAATAAAGTAAATTAGCATGGTGATGTTTAGTAGTATTACTGGACTTTGACAAACCCCGCTCAGCGGGCACGGGATGCCCACCCAACTGGCGGTCAGACTGAGTTAATGTCAGCCAAAACTACCGTGTTTGGATAGATACGGAGAAAGGAAAAACGTGTAGGTTAATCCTACATGCACTTAGTCAGTCTCGGTTCCGAACTTTCTCTAGACATGAACTTAGGTTAGCTACCTACGATAGTTTCAGTATTATAACGCATTCTACGTATGAATTATATATTTATATGCCGAGTATAACGGTATGTTATGCTACTTATGTGAACTCACCAGCGTTAGCTGACACTTGGTCTTATTTATCTATTATAGGTCGCTAGACGAGGATTGTTCTGGGAAAAGTAAGCGGGCAACACGTTTGTCACTTAAACATTATTTTTATTTCTTTTGGGATTTCTACTTTAACCTACATTTCAAAACTTATTAAGGGTTTTTGTTTCTTATGTTATCATTGGGCGTCGTGTTTTTGACACAACTAATTTTTTTACAATGCTTCCGCTATGTTTTGAAATCATGACATGTGAATGTTTTCCCAAAAATGCATTACTCTTATTTATATTTATAACCCAGTAGTTGGCAAAGTAACTAATGACTTGGATTCTAGTCTGGATCACACCCCACACGGTAAACTCCGTTAGTTGTAAGCATGATCACAACTGTCAAAAATTAGGGGGCAATTATTAGGGCTTGCAATTCAGGATCCTGGCCGGAAGCTTAGATGATCCAGTATCCTCTCAAGGGTTCAAATTCCAAGCAGGTTTGGTATTCTCGAATTAAATTACCCGCTAACCCTTTTTATTTTTCCCCGTGGTTTGTTATTTTGTAGGTATTCAACAGGTGCAGACGTAGCAAACTCCTAAGACCCGGACGAGACTGTGAAACGTGGACTAAGTGTACAGAATAGAGTATAACGGTCAAATGACTTCGTATTAGAATCCCAGGAATCCTAGATAGTTTGTTAGGCAGCTATTTTTTTAAATAAATCAGCAATGTGATCGACTTAGGAACACACACAAGCTCTCATACTCACTCTAGCAGTTAGAAATATTCTCTGTAACACTTAGACGATCGATCACACTTGCTCAACCTTGTACTCAATCTTTTTCGTGAAAAAATATAACTAGGCAGCAGGCTATTCAGGCCGGTTCCCGAGGTTTTTTGCCAGGATCCCTAGAGGAAACTCAAAGGATTCTGATTTTTTCCTAGTTACATCCTTGTGACATCGTTTACAATTTTACATTTCTTTCAACAATTTGATCAAGCACACTACCTCACAATCAAAGTTTTATCACTTAATTAGTTCGGTAAACTTTGACCAAAACAATATCTATTTGAGATGCTTGGAGAAGCCAGAGGCACTTAAAGTACTTGAAGATATTCATAGAGGACAGGTTACTATTCTCGAAGACACCATGAGCTTCTCACAAAGATGTGATGCCTGTTAAAGGCTTAGCAATATTCTGCATCAGCCAGCTGAAAAACTACACTGCATAGTATCCCCATGGCATTTCATGAAGTGGGGCATAGATATTGTTAGGAAGGAGTCCAAGGCACCCGGAGGAAAAGTGTTTATCCATGGAATGTCAGATTACTTCTCCAAGTGGATTGAAGTAGAAGCCTATGTTCAAGTACCAGAGAGAGAAGTAATCTACTTCATCAAGAGAAAATATTAACCAGGTTCGGGATACCAGCAGAGATAATATGTGATAATGGTTCTCAATTCATTTGCAAGAGGACTACAAGTTTTTGTGCTAGTTGGGGAATCAAAAGGATAACTTCAACGCCTATTCATCACTAAGCTAATGAACAAGCAGAATCTAGCAACAAGATCATCATCAACAATCTAAAGAAAAAATTGGGTTCCAAGAAAGGAAAATGGGCCGAGGAGCAACCATTTGTCCTTTAGGCGGATAGAACAACACCTAAAAATGCAACGGGACAGACTCTATCTTCCTTGGTGTTTGGAACTGAAGTTGTGATCTCCACAAAGATGGTAAACCCTATAGCAAGAATCAGTTTTCAGGATCCTAAAACAACAACCAAAATCTGCTTTAGGATCTCAAGGCAGTTGACAAACTCAGGGATCTCGCCAGAATCCGGATGACCTCCTATCAACAAAGAATGGCCAGGTCCTACAAAAAAAATATCAGATTTAGAAGATTTCAAGTTGGGGATATGGTAATTCGAAAGGCATTCCAGAATACCACCATCCCGACTAATGGAAAATTAGCACCCTAGTTGGAAGGTCCGTACCTAATAGGATCTGAAGAAGGGAAGAGGGCATATGGATTGTTAAGCATGGAAGGATAACTACTGCCAAGAGCCTGGAATGCCATTCATCTCCAATTTGGGTAACAACCCACCAGGAGCGCACGATGTTTACCTGTAAAGATAGCGGAACCAGATCATCCTTGGGGTGGCTAACAATCTCGTTATTGTTAGCTGCTGAGTGAATCCTCAAGTTATAGCAGACGTGCTATCGTAAGTTAATAAAAAGTTTAACACTGACGTGTTAACTAAGGCTTTGGCATTTTCATGGCACTCATGTATCGAGTTTATCCCCTGTTGGCTTAGTCCCAACTTTATCGGGCTTATCCCTAGTTGGCTTAGTACCAAGTATATCGGTTTTATCCCAAGTTTGGCTATGTCCCAAGTATTACAGGGTTTAATCCCAGCCTAACTTAATTTCAAATACTATTCTGATCTTGCCTTGGGAATCCTCAAGAATATTACCGGGGTTACTAACTAGGATACCGACAGGGATATTTAATCTTGCCTAAGGTAAAACCTACTATGCAGGTAACTCACCTTCAAATTGTTATATTTTAACCAACTTATATCATAGTTTACTAATTTATATTTTCTATCTCTAATGTTTATCTAAGTATTTTCAAGGCATCTATTGGAATTCTCATTCGCATACATCAATTTTTTTTAAATTAAATGCACACCAAGATAGTCAAAAGTCGGTCCATTATATCATTAACATATAGAGAATTAAAAGAGCAACCCATGCTAGCCTTGAAAGACAAGGTTCCTCCACCTAGTTTCTCATCGTTCGGTACCAAAAGTTTGGGATTCCGGGCTTTGTCCTACAAACCGCAGGATCCCTCTACCCGAAATCCACCATTGTCTTTTTTCGTAACCTAAATTGTCTTGTTCAAACATCACCACCACAAAAGACATAAAATGAAAACATGAACCACAAAAGTGGGCTCAAGCCTTCATCGCCCACAAATTTTTCTACCTCAACCGACCCCTCACCGGATGCTTCTACAAGCTTCTCCACCATCGATTTCTTAGATTCCTGGACCACCTAGCTTGCCTCAGCCTTCTCCCACTTCTTAATTGTTGTATCCGCATCTCCAAGCCTTTCCAAAGCACCCCTCTAGGTGGCTACATCCCAAACCTTTGTTGCCAAACTTTCAGCAGCCGCCTCGTCAGCCATCTTTATCATAGCTTCAAGAACAGATTTGGCGATAGAGCGCTTGGTATCCTTGATGACTTTCAGCTTTTCTTCCTCGGTAGCCACCTGCTACTCCTTCAAACTCCGATCATAATGCATAGGCTTGAGCTCGGAAGTATTCTGCATTTCCTCAATTTTTTTCAACATCACGCAGCTTCTTCTCAGTTTCCATTATCAGAGAACTCCACTTCTCGACCCCTACAGTGCAAAACAGGGATTTCGAAATTGAATTCCATATCAGGCATTTAAAGAAGGTTCATAAATTCTTACGAGCCCCATCATGGTTTGCATGCTGAGTAGTTTGTTGCTGACCTACGAGGCACTGAGATCCTTAAAATCTTCCAGGTAGACAGTGGCTTCTAAGTCTTTTTCTTCTTTGAGGAAGAAGCCTTGGGGTGAGTGAAAGGCAGCTTGGGGTTAACAGGAATCTCAGGCTTTTCCTCCTTCACAACCATGAAGGATCCCATATCAGCAAGAGAGAAGGAGGAGCTCGATTTTTGCACTATATTGAACATTAAGGGGTCGGTATTCTTAAAGCAATTTCAGCATACGAGAAAGTTAAGGTTACTTATGTTACATGGCACTGGGAGTATGATCGACCGAATAGCTAAACTCGCTGGGAGAAACTTCTGATGCGAATGCTCTCTCGGCAGCGGGAATCAGGTAAAAATTCTTCAACTTCTCAGCAGAATCTTCACAGGGAGAAATGAGCTTTTCAAACTTCGAAACTGCAAAATGAAAAGATACGAGAACGGTTAGTAAGCAACAATGTCAGTCAACTAAAGCATTTTTATGGCTTATTACCCTTTTCGACCCAATGCGTGGGCAGTTCATGCCCCCCAGGGATGGAATAACTCTGCACAAAAAGGATTTTTTTCTTACAGTCATTATCGTTATGGCTGGCTCGGGGTATCAGTTAGGAGGTAGATGTTCTAGCTTGGAAAACGAAACGGCTGCTTCCATTGTTTTGAAGTTGGTAGGCTTGGAAAATTCCAGGGACTTAGATGTCAAAGCCATGTCTATTTTTCATATTGTTCACAGAAAACAAGATTCTCCAGACCATCGGCATGGTCTGGGAATAACAGAGTTTGGTGGTGTCGAAGAAATTATTAACAAGATCAGGAAAGGTGTAGGACATACCAAAAGAAAAGGGTATTACAAGAAATAGACCCAAGTGTTGGAAGATAAATCAGCCTTTAGAAGAGGTTCGTACCTTCTGATCAAAGCACCGGATGGAAAGCTGCCAGAATCATAAAGGGCAGCAATGTCCTGATCGTCAAAAATGCAGGATACCTTGTCACAATCAATTAGGAAACCTTGGTCAATGAAATCCTCAATTAATGGAGGAGTTATCAACGCACTGAAACGGGTTATCTTTTTCCAACAAATTCGAGAACGGAAATCGGAAAGAGAGAGTTGAAGAAACTAACTTGTGGCGAAGAATTCTTAGAGGGTTTCCGGTTTTTGTGATGAAGAAGAGCATTCAAAAGGGATATTTTGGTAAAAAGGGCAACGGGTAAATCGCGTTGGAAGTTGGGCCATCGTCAAATCAAAAGCTACCATTTAGCTCCGTCATCATTTCAAAGATAAGATTAATTTTTTGAACTTTTTACAGTTGTAAGCATGATCAAAACTGTCAAAAATTAAGGGGCAATTGTTAGGGCTGGCAATTCAGGATTCTGGCTGGAAGCTTAGATGATCCAGTATCCTCTCAAGGGTTCAGATTCCAAGCAGGTTTGGTATCCTCGAATTAAATTACTTGCTAACCCTTTTTATTTTTCCCCGTGGTTTGTTATTTTGCAGGTACTCAACACGTGCAGACGTTGCAAACTCCGAAGACCCGAACGAGACTGTTAAACGTGGACTAAGTGGACAAAATAGAGTATAACGGTCAAATAACTTTGTATCAGAATCCCTGGAATCCTAGATAGTTTGTTAGGTAGCTTTCTAAAAGTTATATAAATCAACAATGTGATCGACTTAGGAACACACACAAGCTCTCATACTCACTCTAGCGTTTAGAAACATTCTCTGTAACACTTAGCCGATCGATCACACTTGCTCAACCTTGTACTCAATCATTTTCATGCAATAATATAATTAGGCAGTAGGCTATTCAGGCTGGCTCCCAAGGTTTTTTTCCAGGATCCCTAGAGGAAACTCAAAGGATTTCGGATTTTTCCCTCGTTACATCCTTGTGACATCATTTACATTTTTACATTTCTTTCAAAAATTTGATCAAGCACACCACCTCACAATCAAAGTTTTATCACTTAATTAGTTCGGTAAACTTTGACCAAAACAATATCTATTTAAGATGCTTGGAGAAGCCAGAGGCACTTAAAGTCCTTGAAGATATTTATGGAGGACAGGTTACTATTCTCGAAGAGCCTCAGAACAGGTTACTACTGGCCTACTATGAATAAAGAGACCATGAGCTTCTCACAAAGATGTGATGCATGTTAAAGGCATAGCAATATTCTGCATCAGCCAGCTGAACCACTACACTCCATAGTATCCCCATGGCGTTTCACGAAATGGGACATGGATATTATTAGGAAGCAGTCCAAGGCACCTGGAGGAAAAGTGTTTATGCATGCAATGACAGATTACTTCTCCAAGTTTATTGAAGTAGAAGCCTATGTTCAAGTAAGGGATAGAGAAGTAATCTACTTCATTAAGAGAAACATCTTAACCAGGTTTGGGATACCAGCAGAGATGATATGTGATAACAGTTCTCACTTCATTTGCAAGAGGACTACAAGTTTTTGTGCTACTTATGGAATCAAAAGGATAACTTTAACGCATGTTCATCCCTAAGCTAATGAACAAGCAGAATCTAGCAACAAGATCATTTTCAACAATCTAAAGAAGAAATTGGGTTCCAAGAAAGGAAAATGGGCCGAGGAGATACCATTTGTCCTTTGGGCAGTAGAACAACACCTAAAAATGCAACGGGACAGACTCCATATTCCTTGGTGTTTAGAACTGAAGTTGTGATCCACAGAGATGGGAATCCCTACAGAAAAAATCAGTTGTTAGGATCCTAAACCCAACAACTAGAATCTGCTTCAGGATCTCGAGGCAGTTGACGAATTCAGGGATCTCGCCAGAATCTGGATGACATCCTATTAACAAAGAATGGCTAGGTCTTACAACAAGAATATCAGATTTAGAAGATTTTAAGTTGGGGATATGGTACTTAGAAAGGCATTCCAGAATACCACCATCCCAACTAATGGGAAATTGGAACCCAAATGGACCTTATAGAATATGAAGAAGGAAATGGGGAATATAGATTGTTAAGCATGGAAGGATAACTACTGCCAAGAGCCTGGAATGCCATTCATCTCCGTATTGGGTAACAACCCACCAGGAGCGCATGATGTTCACCTATAAAGATAGCGGAACCAGATCATCCTTGGGGTGGCTGACAATCTCTCTATTGTTGGCTGCTGAGTGGATCCTCAAGTTATAGCAGACGTGCTATTATAAGTATCTAAGATTTTTAACACTGACGTGTTAACTAAGATTTTGGCATTTTCATAGCACTCACGTATTGAGTTTATCCCTAGTTGGCTTAGTCCCAAGGTTTTAAGAGTTTAACCCCAACCTAACTTAATTTTAAAATCTATTCTGGTTTTACCTCAGGGATTCTCAAGAATATCACCATGGATACCAACAAGGATACCAATAAAGATATCATAAGTCACTTTATTTTCGTTTAAGGTAAAAATCACCACTCAGGTAATTCAGTTTTTAAATTTACAGCATACTTTTACTATTTTATGTTCACTAGAACCATGGCTTGTTCACTAATATTTACACCTTAAATCATTTTCACGATTTGAACATTTGTAAACTACAAATGAGGATTCTCATTCAAACACTTAAAAACTGTTTTCCAAACATAATCTTAGTTGGAATTCGAACAAACCATATTAGTCAAAAGATTATTATATTAATAGAGACCAGGTAGTTAAAAAGAGCTACCTAGGACGCTTCGGGAAACAAAAATTTGGCCCTCCTTAGCACTTTTCTCCAAGACCTTGTCGACATGCGTGTATTGTCCTTCATCTTTTAATCATAGTATTGGGTCTTCCCGTGAGCAATTTGAGCATGGGTCTGAATCTTATCCTTGGCCTCTTCTCAAGCTCCATGGACAGGGTGCTCAGATTCTCAATACCCTATAAAAACATGAATCCTAAGCAATCGAAAAAATAAAATACTTCTGTTAGAGCATATTCCTATACTATATCATGTCTTGTGTATTGTATCTATACTTGAGCGAGTTTTTGAATCAAGTAGTCAACATACCATGATGGTCGTACCAATGGTCCACCGTACCAATTGGTACGCCCGTACCAATTGGTCTGCCAGTTGGTACACCGGCCAGTATGTTGCTACTATAAATAGTTTGTGTTAGAGATAGCTTAAAACTACTGTGAGTTTCATCATCTTAACTGCGTGTGTTCTAAGGTGTTCTCTCTCCCTAGATCACTGTAACTCTTTGTGAATCAATAAAGCAAGTCTTTATTTACATCCGGGTTAATCGTTATGACCGAATCATGCAGTAGTAAGGTCCTTCCAGATACTTACAAGTGGTATCAGAGCAATCTAGGTTGCTCTACTGCTGTGATTTGGCAATTTTCGAAATCCTAGTGAGAGAAAGTTTGGGTTTGAGTCGTTTTTAATCAAATTTTCCCTATTCTAAGTGATTCTGAGGTCAAAAATGATTTCTAAAGCTTCCTAGAGTGTTTTTGCACATCACTGTTCCAAATTCCTGTCCAAATTGACTAAAATTAAAAAAAAAACAGTCGATTTGTGCTTGGTACGCCGTTGGTACGCCCGATGAATGTGATGGTACGCCGGATGATTCAATGGTACGCAAGGCAATGTTCATAGTTTTGTTGGTACGCTGACGCTTGGTACGCTAGGTAATCTTCATCTGTGGTACGCGATGGTTATTCACTGGTATGCAGGCAGCTACGCCGTACCAAGTTGGTATGCCGCTTGTTTTGGTACGTTGATTCTTCTGGTCTGGGGTTTGTTACGTTGGCTTGGTTGGTCCGCTCGTGGTACGTTGAACTTTTTGGTACGGAAGTCGACATTTTTGGTACGGTGATCAGATTTTTGGTACGCTGCATTAGATTTCTTCAAATCCAAGATGAGTGATTTTTAAGCGTTTTCAGCCGCTTAAACATCTATGCAACTGATGATGAACTATGATAACGAGATAGGAACAACTCAGAATGTTCCTAAGTTGCTACGATTGGAAGATTACCACAATTAGAGGAGTCGGTTTGAATCTTACATCTTTTCACAAGATGTTGATTGTTGGATTCCGCTTGAAAAGGAATATGAGTATCTGATGATTAGTGGTAACATGCCAAAGATGGTTGGTAGTTTTGATGTGGAAGAACAAAAATTGTTTGCACGAGAGAAGGAAACATATAGTTATCTTACAATGGCATTACCAAAATACCTAATGCATCAATTTAAGAACTATTCAACGGCTAAAGTATTGTGGGATGCTATTGCAGAAAGGTGTGAGGGTAATGAGCAATATAAAATGACTCGAAAGAAAGTGTTAAAGAAAGAATTTGATAATTTGGGACATTGTGATAATGAAAAAGTGTCCGATCTGATTGCAAGGTTTTCACACTTGATAAATGAAATTAAAGTTGTCAAAGTCAAGAAGAATAATGATGAATTGAAAGAAAACTTTCTAGAAGCCTTACCCGATAGGTGGGAAAATTATGTTATGATGTTGACCAATGATCCGAGTTATGCTGGTTTGACATTCAACCAATTAACTAGCAAGTTGCAAGCCCGTGAAATGGAACTAAGTGTGAAGAAATACGCACATCAATATGTTCAACATCCTGAATTATATTTTGGAGAAAATAATGCAACTGTGCATGCTAAATCTACATCTCTTCCTAGTTCAAGTTCTAATCCAGCTCCAACTGCGTTTCTTGCTGGACATTCTGATAATTCTGGTCATTCTTCGGGTTGCCGGTTAACTATAGCTTGTTGGACATTCTGATAATTCAAGTTCTGTTCAAGCAACCGAAGATCTAGCTGAATTGGTATATGCTTTTATAGCATCTTCTTCTGGGTCAGTTTTTAGCCAAATTGGTCAATCCGTGTTATTTGGATACGATTTAAATCAGTTGGATGAAGATCAATTGAATAAATTAGATTTGGAGTGGCAGTTTGCTATGGTAGTTGAGAGGGGAAGGAGATTTATGAAGAAACATGGAAAAACATCTATTCGTGGTTTGGATAAGAGGACGATTAAATGTTTCAAATGTTCCAACTATGGATATTTTGCTCGTGATTGCACAAAATCGTCATTTGAAAAGAGTAATTCTGATAAGAATGGTCCTAATAAAGACGGAAAAGCTATGATTTCTCAAACTGATGAAGGTTATGATTGGTCTAAAGATTTTCCTGATGAGTCTGCCTTTATAGCAACAGTGCAAGTTGATTCAAGTGATTCTGATTCAAATGGTCGTGGTTATGAATCTACGTGTGAATTTTGTGCTAAAAAAGATAGAAAGATTCAAGAATTGGTTCAAGAAAAGGAAGTGTTGATTGTTGAAAGAACAAAGAAGGAAGAAGAATTAGAAAGTTTCAATAAGAAGTTTGAAGATTCTGATGAGATTCTCAAAGTAAATGAGAAATTAGTCAAGGAAAATAATGTTTTAATGAAAGAGTTTGTAGAGCTTCAGAAAAATTGGATGGGATAGTTGTTAAAGACAAAGAACAAATTTTGAAGTTACAAATTAAGAATGCAGAGTTGGTTCAAAGTGCTCAGAAGTGGGAGAGTAAAGCAAAAGATGTGCTTAATGATTTTGATGCTTTATTTCAGAATCCACTGCAAGAGTAGAATCGCTAAGGCAATCTTATGATGAACTCAAGAAAGAGTTTGCTGAAGTCACTGCTGCAAAAAACCAACATCAATTGGTTTATTATGAATTACAAGACAAAGTTATAAGTTTAAAAGAAGAAAATTAATTGCTGAAAGGAATATTGAGATTCATGAGGGAAGGGTTAAGAAAATTACCCAAGAAGTGTATGATGCCCATGATCAGATGCAACAAGAAAAGTTTTTATCCAACAGAGCTTCGGAACAATTATTTGATTCAGAAAAGGCGTTGGGTGAAGCACAAAAGAAAATATTTGATTTGAATGTTGAAGTGTTGGATCTTAAACGGCAATTGAATAATCTGAAGAATTCACATTCTTTCACAAGTTACTTGTGCAAAGATGAGAATTTCAAGAAAGTGTTTGGAAGTAAAGAGCATAACCAAATTCCAATCCAGTTATTCAATCTGATGCTCTAGCTGATATTCATTATTCTGATATATCTGGAGATTATTCTGAATTTGTGTCTGAGAAATCTGAGAAGAAGAAATCACAGCCTTCGAACAAGAAAGTGGAATCTTCACCAACTGATGAAACCACATTTGTTAAATTTGTTTCTGGTGGAATTGGTGTAAATGATAAAGAAAATTATTATAATAAGATGATGGAGAAAGATAAAAAGATGGTGTCTGAGGCATAATTAGCTGCTGAGTTAGCTAAAGCTAACAACTTGAAGGGTATTAAAGCTAAGTTTACTCAAGTTGCTCAAGATAGTTTTTCTAAGTCTCAGATCGAATTGTCAAAATTACCCGCTTTTAAACGATCCGGTTTGGGTAATAACAATCAGAGATTTGAGAAAAATGTCAAGAAGAATGTGCCAAAGAAAACTCCAAAGGAGAAGAAAGATACCAATCTTGAACAAATCTATCATCTGGCTCAGGTATTTGTTGGTACCGGATTTCAGGATATGCCGAGCAGCTCGCAAGCACTTCACTGTAAGGATCCTAAAATTTATTTTTAGCTAACAATTATTTCCTCTTTGTTTATTTTTGTAGTTTATCTCCGATATAATTCACGTGTCCTAAAGACCCGGTCAACTAACAAGAAACGTGGACCAATTGGACCTTAACGGCTAGTGAGCTCTAGGTTTACACACTACACACAATATCGGCTCTCTATACTCTCTGTAACACTTAGAACTCGAGCTCACTTCATTGTACTTGAACACTTTCTGATTATATAAAAGTTTCTGGAAGCAGGCACTTTAAGCCGGCTCCCGAGGTTTTTTGCTAGGATCCTTGAGGATACTCAGGGATTCCTGGATTTTTCCCTCGTTATATCATGTGTCAACATCCAAACTTCCATTTTCCTTATTAAATTCATCAAACACGCTACCTAACTTACAAAGTTTTATCAGCTAATTGCTTAGGCAGTTTTTGACCAAAATAATTTGGCGCCCACCGTCGGGCAAGTGGTGTTTGTATTCGTTAAGAGCCTTGATCTCCTTCCTGCCATTAATTTCTGAAAATGTCGACTCAACCAAAGATTACTTCAAAATCTATTCCACCCACCAAACCGACTATTAGCACTGGTCTTCCTCCAATATCAAAGAAAACACCTAACACCGATGCTAAAAGAATGGAATACCCCACTTTTACTGGGTCTCAAGGTATGTCTACTGACCCTGCTCTTTCTAATAACGATTTGTATGAAGGAGATCATGGAATTGAAGAAATCAAAGAAACCAGTGGAGAGAACCAGCCCTTTGATACCAAAATCACTCGGTTTTGACTCTCCGGAAATATCAGAGCAGCCAGACAGAATGCAAATCCCTCTACTGCTCCAAAATCAGGTGTTACAACGGCTACTATTGGAGGATTCTCGGGCTCTCAGCATCAGAAGACTTCCAGGGTGATAGATCTGGAATACTCTGGATTCTACTCCGAGCAGCCCCCAGAATCTTACTACAGAGGATATGGAAGTCAGCAGCCGCCAAGGTGCTCCAGCCAGCAACCGGCTGGATTTTCAAGTTCGCAGATGCCGACAGTCTCAACACAACAACCTGTACCTCAACTTCAGCATTTTATGACGTCAAACTTTCAAGAGCCTCGGAGCCAGCAGTCAGGGGCACCTACTACTCAAGTGCTACGAGGATCTTCAACTCAACCACTCCCGGAATATCCGAGCCGCTTCCGAGCTGCTCAGGATGCCCAAGGATCCTTATTTTGTAACCCTTCTGTCTCTGCAGACATGTTCCCAGGTTCATCTCAAGAGATGCATGAGGGGGATTTCATCCCCATGCAAGTGGAAACCACAACTGAGGAAACTATCCTTAGAGATACTGAATATGGACCCCAGATCCGTCCTCATAATCCCCGGGCTGGTAACAAGTTTGATAATCTTCATACTAACCCTAACCAAGGAACTGTGCAGGATGCAGGTATCAACCCAGCTATAGCCAGGTAGCTTTAGAGGCTAAAGGACATGATCTCAAGTGTTCCCGGTGTAATCAGGCCAATTCCTGAAGTGCCAGCAGGCAGTCATAGAGTCTCTAGGTTTGCATGGCCCATTTGTGACATGGAGATTCCAAAAAGATTCCAATTCCCAACATGAAACTCTACGATGGGACTACAGACCCTGAGGAGCATGTGGCACAATACAGGGAAAGGATGGAAATCAACCCCATCCCAGTAAACATCAAAGAAGCCTGCCTTTGCAAGGGTTTCGGCTCAACGCTAATAGGGCCAACCTTGAAAAATGGCTGCTTAGTATCCCTCCTAATACCATTACTTCTTTTCCGCACTTAGTTAACCTGTTTAATAACCAGTTTTCTTGCAGCAGAAGCTTTGAGAAGCTCACAGGCGACTTATACAGAATAATTCAGAAATCTGATGAATCCCTCAGGGACTATGTAGCCAGATTTGGTCGAGAAGCTTTGGATATCGCCAACTTGGATATGGCAGCTGTTGTAGAAGCTTTCAAAATGGGACTTAGAGGGGATTCCCGCTTTTATGATGACTTAGTTATGACTCCTTGCAGGAACCTTGATGAAGTCAGAACAAGGGCATTGAGATTCATCAGGTTGGAAGATGATAAGAAAGTCTAGAAAAGAAGTGATGTGTCTAAACCTGAATCCTCAGGTAGAAAGACGAATTCTCCTGGAAAGAAACAACGACCCAAACCTTATTACAGGAATGATAATCCTAGAGTCAATGCAGTTGAGGATGAAGAGGACGAAGAAGACTTCCCCAAGGTATCTGATTATTGTTTTTCAGTTGATATAAGTGGTCTGTTATGTGCTTTGCAGGATTTAGGTGATAAAGCCAGGTGGCCAAGGAAGTCCGAGAAGCAAGGATCCTGGAAAGATAAGTCTAAGTGATGTGAATACCATGAAGACTTTGGGCACTCAACTGATGATTGCATAGCTCTTCGAAAAGAAATCAGTTACCTACTCAGCAAGGGGCATCTCAAGGAATTGTTTAGCAGAAAGAAAAGCAAAACTCAGGATGCTGCCGAGCTGCCTAAGAGAGCACAATCACCACCAGCAAAACGCCAAGGTGATCAACTTCATCTCGGGAGGATCCGATATATGCGGAGCTTCCTTCTCCTTAGCTAAAAGACATGCTAGAAAAGCCAAAATGGATCAAGGCAGCCGACCAAAAAAGAACGCGATTCTGAATGAAGACAAAATCATTTCCTTTGACGAAACTGATAAGCTGGATATCCAGGATCCTCACCACGACAGTCTGGTAATTACATTGTGTATTGCTAACCATTATGTTCATAGGATCCTAATAGATAACGGCAGCTCGGTCAACATCATTAGTTAGATGTGCTGAAGAAGATGAGCATTCCAAAAGAGGAAATTATCCCAAGATCCTCGGTCTTAGTTGGATTCAGAGGAGAAACCAAACATACAGTTGGATCCATGATATGAAAGCAGTTTCGTACACTTATCGAAGTGCTGATACATCAAAGGGGTCAACTCCATGCAGAAATTATGCGTAATTGATTCCCTCCCTTGTTGTAACGTTATCTTGGGAAGGCCATGGATCCATGATATGAAAGCAGTTTCGTACACTTATCATCAGTGTGTGAAACTTCCCACACCTTGGGGAGTTGTTAAAATTTTGAGTGATCAACAAGAAGCCAAAGATTGCTACACTTCGGCTATGAAGAATACCATTAAGCCTAGGCCGACATAGCAATTAAAGGGACCAACACGAAGGATTCGAATGACAAAGGAATTAGAGATCAAAGAAGTTCAGCTAAATCCTGAGGATCCTGAAATCAAAGTGCTGGTAGGAACTAATATTCCTGAGGATACCGAAGAGCAGCTCGTGAGCCTCCTGAAGTCCAGAATTACAATATTCGCATGGAAACACGAGGACATGACAGGTATATCTAAAGATATTATTACTCATAAACTTGGTATAGATGAATCTTTCAGGCCCATACATTAAAAAAGAAGAAAGTTCGCTCCTGAGAGAAACATCATAATCCAAGAAGAAGTTGATAGGCTGCTCAAATCAAAGATGATCAGAGAAGTCCAATATCATTGATGGCTGGATAATGTGTGGTAGTTCAGAAAAAGAATGGCAAATGGAGAGTATGTGTAGATTATACAGACCTGAATAAGGCTTGTCCCAAGGATCCATTCCCCTTACCACACATTGATTCGATGGTGGACGCAAGTGCTGGGCATGAGATGTTAACTTTTATGGATGCATCTTCAGGCTTCCTACAGATTCAGATGGAGCCGTCAGACCAAGAAGACACAACCTTCATGACACCCACAGGTATTTATTGTTATATTGCTATACCCTTTGGTTTACGAAATGCAGGTGCCACATACCAGAGGCTTGTCAATATGATGTTCAAAGACCAGCTGGGGGACACCATGGAGGTATACATAGATGATATGGTGGTGAAATCCAAAAAAGTTAAGGATCATCCTAAGGATCTTGAAGCTTCTTTCAACATCCTGGACCAATTCAACATGAAGTTAAACCCTGCCAAATGCCATTTTGGTGTAAGAGCTGGCAAGTTCTTACACTATATGGTTACTGAAAGAGGAATAGAAGCCAACCTTGAGCAAATCCAAGCGATCATGAACTTAAAATCTCCAACAAATGTCAAAGAGGTTCAGAGACTGACTGGAAGAGTAGCAGCACTTAACAGATTCATATCGAGATCCTCTAAAAAAGCAAGGAATTCTATGATATATTGAAGAAGAAGAAGAGTTCGGATGGGGCGAGAAGCATGAAGCTGCTCTGAACTCCTTGAAATAATACTTGTCATCTGCTCCACTACTGACGTAGCCAGTCAAGGGCGAGCCACTATCCTTATACTTAGCAGTCTCGGGCAGCTCAACAAGTGCTGTACTCGTTTAAGATCATGAAGGACAACAACATCCGGTATATTATGTATGCAAAACACTATTGGATGCTGAAACCAGGTATTCTTATTTAGAAAACTTAATCTTAGCTCTTGTTTTGGCTTCTCAGAAGTTAAGGCATTATTTTGAAACTCATGTTATTTATGTAAAAACTAGCTATCCTATTAAGTGTGTCTTGAGAAAGCCAGAAATGTCGGGAAGAATGGCGAAATGGGCAGTTAAACTAAGTGCCTATGACATTGTATATGAACCAAGAACAACGATAAAGTCTCAAGCTTTTGTAGACTTTGTGGCTGATTTCAGCAGCTCCAGGAAGCTTCAGGCAGCTGGACACTATACACAGACGGAGCTTCTAACTTCAGAGGAACAGGATTGGGTGCACTGCTAAAATCGCCACAGGGGGACATTATACCTCTATCTATACATTGTGAATTCAAGGCTACTAATAATGAAGCCGAGTATGAGGCTTTAATTGCAGTATACAACTTGCTAAAGATATGGGTATCCAACACATTCAAGTTTTTATTGAACCCTTATTATTAACTAACCAATTTAATGGATCTTATGCAGTGAAAGGCAAACGACTAACCAAATATTTAGACCTTGTCAAAAAATTAGCGTTATCTTTTGAAAATTGCAGCATATCACAGGTGCCTAGAGAAGAAAATGCAGAAGCTGATGCTTTGGCAAACTTAGCATCGTCTCTAAGGATCCCAGAAGGTGAAAATATCCCCATAACTCATATCCTAACTCTGGCAATTGAAGAACGTGAAGTTAATGATGTCACATCAGATCAAGATCAAGAAATGATGGATACTCAGGATCCTCAAGGATCCTGGATATATCATATCAAGAAGTTTATCCGAGAAGGAGAAATCACCAAGAACGAGAATCCCAGGGTCTTCCGAACAAAGGTAATCCCATATTCAATAATAAATGGTATCTTATACAAGAAATCCCTTGCAGGTCCGTACTTGAGATGCCTAGAGCAGCTTGAAGCACTTGCAGTACTCCAGGATATTCATGAGGGAGATTGTGGCAATCACGCCGGGGGCAGATCACTGTTTTCTAAAGTATTAAGAATAGGATACTACTGGCCCACTATGAAGAAAGATGAATGGCATATGTTCAAAAATGTGATGCATGTCAACGGCATAGCAATATCCTCCATCAGCCTGCTGAGCCCCTCCACTCGATATCATCCCCATGGCCATTTATGAAGTGGGGCATGGACATAGTTGGTAAGCTGCCTACAGCACCAGGAGGAAAGGTCTTTATGCTGGAAATGATGGATTATTTCTCTAAATGGATTGGAGCTGAAGCATTCTCTCAAGTCAGAGAAAAGGAGGTGATCTCCTTCATTAAAAGGAATATCCTAACAAGATTTGGAATCCCATCAGAAATAGTATGCGACAATGGGTCTTAGTTTATTGGCAGAAGAACAACTGGTTTTTGCGAGGCATGGGTGATCAAGATGGTGACTTCAACTTCTGTACATCCACAAGCTAATGGTCAAGCAGAATCAAGTAATAAGATCATCATCAACAACCTTAAGAAGAAGCTAGGAGCTAAAAAGGGAAAATGGGCTGAAGAGCTCCCATTTGTATTATGGGCTGACATAACAACTTCCAAAAGTGCTACTGGGCAGACACCATTCTCCTTGGTGTTTGGTTCAGAAGCTGTGATCCCTACTAAAATGGTGATGCCAACTACTAGAACAAGTTGCCAACATCCTGAGACTAATAATCAGAAGCTCCTTGAAGATCTTGAAACGGTTGACAAAATCAGAGATATTGCTAAGTTCAGAATGGCGACATACCAACAAAGGATGGCTAAGTCTTACAATAAGAATCTCAGAATCAAAAGGTTTCAAGTAGGAGACTTGGTACTAAGAAAAGCTTTTCAGAATACTACCAATCCAGCTTATGGGAAACTGGCACCTAAGTGGAAAGGTCCTTACTTAATTGATTTAGAAGCTGGAAAGGGGGCATATAGATTGGCTACTAGGGAAGGTGAGCTGCTCCCAAGAGCCTGGAACGCAATTCATCTAAAATCATATTTTATGTAAGTGCCCTATGGATCCTCTAAGTATCTCCAAGAATACTTGTTTAAGCTTCGAAAACTTCAGGTATGACTTTCATTCTTATTTCAATTTTATATTATTATTTTTATGAAATGGTTACTGAATTAGGCATCGGAGGGGTGTTATCCAAGCTAACACCCACCCCTCACCAAGCCTTAAGTGTTTTACAGAAGTTTCGAGCATCCTGTCATAAGCTAGAGGCTGATCACCTCTTCTAAGTCTAAAGCATTCTGAATGCAGTCAAAGGTTTAGGAGGTTTTCACCTTCTCGTTCACTAACGGGAATCGCCCAGAGCGCATGACCCTCACCAGGAGCGCACGATGGTGGCCTATGGTTCAAGGTGGTGCGACTAGTCCATCTACGGGTGGCTTATAATTTCATCATTGTTGACCATAGAGTGCATCTCAAAAACAGGTGGCAGACGTGTCATCCTAAAAAGGTCCAAAGGGTTTTGACATTTTCATGTCAACAAAGGTTTAGAAACCTTCGTGTCTCTCAAGTTTTATGGGCTTGACCCCAGTTGGCTTAGTCCCAAGTAAATTTGAGCTTGCCCTCAGTTTAACAAAGGATTTTAATGTTTCCACATTAACTAAGATTTAGGCACTTTCGTGTCTCTCAAGTTTTAAGGGCTTGATCCCAGTTGGCTTAGACCCAAGATTAACAGGGCATTTTGTGCCTCAAAGGATTAAAATGGGCTTGACCCCTGTTTTACTCATTCCTAAGTACTCAAGATTTATTTTCAGTTTTACCAGGATTTCACCAAGTCTATCTTAAGGATTCTTAAGGGTCCTCAAGGATCTTGACCATCTCAACAGTTGGAATATTATTGAACAGGTGACATTGGTAATGCAGATATTATAAATTTTTATTACTAATTGGGTATTGGCTAGCATCATGGTTTGTTAATTTTGACAGGTTTTCTAAACTTTTAAGTTTTTAAACTAAGTAATGCTACTGAGCATCCTACAGGATCCTCATTAAATTGTTTTCCAGAATTTGCAACATAATCAAAATGCGAACAACACACCATGATGATCAAAACAATACTAGATTATATATATGCAGGTAATTAAAGAAGTTGACCCCAGGCTTCGTCTTGGAACCCAAGATACCTCCACCTGAGGCCAACCATATTTTCTAAGGAGCTTGGACTTCGCCTTGAAACTCAAGGTCCCTCCATCCAAGCTTCCAAAAGTTAAAGTACCATTGTATCTGTTTCACCACAACCATTGTTTTAAAAACATCAACCACTAAACAGAACAACCAAAAAATGTGAGCTCCGACCTAGTCAAGATTGCCTTCATCGCCCACTTTCTCCTCACCAGCTGCCACCTCCTTGCCCTTGCCCTTATCCTTCTCGCCACCAGCTTCCCTGTCCGCCACCATGACCTCCGACTCAGTCTCCTTAACCATCTTCCCAGCAGCTTCATCTTTCTTAGACATCAGCCTTTTAAGGCTCACCTCCCAATCCTTGACCGGCCAGATCTCTGGAGTGAAACCTTCGGCCTATGAACTTTTGGCCATCTTGATCATGCACTCAATAACGCTGATGGAAGCTGAGGACTTGGCATTTTGATCGGCCAGGTTCAAGGCTTCGGCAGCAGCAGCCTCTTGTTCCTTGAGCTGCTTCTCATGGTAGCGATTCTTGCTGGCATCTATCTTACCCATCTACTCGATGCGGAACAAGGCTTCATCAAGTTTAAGCTCAGAGGACTCGAGCTTCTGCTCAGTTGCTTCCAGTTTGCCTTTGAGCTCGATGACTTCATGGCTCAGCTTGTCAATACCCTGCATCAAATCAAAGTGGATCAGAACCAATCAGGGGAGTATTTTATCTTTAATTCTAACATGCTTCTCTATTATCTGTATGCACTTACAATGTTCACCACAGCTTGCAGAGAGAGCAGCTTGTTAGCCACTGAAACAGGAGGAAGGCCGTCGAAACTGTCCACATTGATGGTGGTGTCCGAAGCCTTGCGCTTCTTGGCAGATGAAGTCTTGGACTGAGTGCTGGGAAGCCGGAATTTAGCAGCTGAAACGTCTTGAGGGGCCTTGCCGCTGGTTTCCTCAGTCTTTTCCTTCTTGGAAATTAGGAGCTTGAGGTCCTGGAAATAGAAGATGGAGGCTGAACCTGGAGCTTCATCAGAGAAAATTAGAGATCAGTTTCATAAGACAACAAGATGTAGCCTGAAACAAAATAAAAACAAGTTCCTACAAGTACCTGCAGACATGGTCCTGGATGGGCTTTGAGATTGTTGGGAAATAGACCGAGCACTTGCTACACCTTCAGGAATGTAGCTTCTTTTAGGAGCTGGGATGCTGTAGAGTTCCTTGAGCTTCCCGGAAGAATTCGGGGAAGGTTTGATCAATGCTTCAAATTTGGGAGCTGCAAATACAAGAAATACAAAAATTGGTGAAACAAGTAAAAGAAATTACAGAGTTGAAATAGCTCAGAAAACTCTTCCTACCCCTGACAACCCATTGGGTAGGAAGGTTCTTGCAACAGGATAGACTTTCCATTTTGACAAAGAAGAATTGACGTCTCCAATCATGATCATTGTGAGAAGCCCTGGGAATCATTTGGGCTTCTCCAGTTCGGGTTTTCAGAACGAACCGATTGCTACCATGGGTGCCAAGCCGATAGACCTTGCAGATTTCAGCAAGATGTAGCCTGAGACAAAATAAAAACAAGTTCCTACAAGTACCTGCAGACATGGTCCTGGAAGGGCTTTGGGATTGTTGAGAAATAGACTGAGCACTTGCTACACCTTCAGGAATGTAGCTTCTTTTAGGAGCTGGGATGCTGTAGAGTTCCTTGAGCTTCCTGGAAGAATCCTGGGAAGGTTTGATCAATGCTTCAAACTTAGGAGCTGCAAATACAAGAAATACAAAAATTGGTGAAACAAGTAAAAAAATTATAGAGTTGAAATAGCTCAGAAAACTCTTCCTACCCCTGACAACCCATTGGGTAGGAAGGTTCTTGCAAAAGGATAGACTTTCCCTTTTGACAAAGAAGAATTAGCGTCTCCAATCATGATCACTGTGAGAAGCCCTGGGAATCATTTGGGCTTCTCCGGTTCTGGTTTTCAGAACGAACCGACTGTTACCATGGGTGCCAAGCCGATGCACCTTGCAGATTTCAGCAAGATGTAGCCTGAAACAAAATAAAAACAAGTTCCTACAAGTACCTGCAGACATGGTCTTGGATGGGCTTTGGGATTGTTGAGAAATAGACCGAGCACTTGCTACACCTTTGAAGATCAATGTAGGGAGGAATTCATAGTTGTTTTGTTTAGTTAACTTGTCTAGAATAGTTTCTCTTTGTAATGTTGTCTTTTGGTAGGCTAGCGAAACTACTGAGCGAAACTGTAGTTTCGTTCGGTATCTAGTTTAGACTGTCTCAGTGACAGTTTCGCTTGGCCAGCGAAACTGCCTACTGGACAGTATATAATAGCCGACTTTGTGCAGCCAAATGTAACTTTTGCAACTTGGTTAACCCTAATACAAGAAATCGATTATTGGTAAGTTTTGGTGACAGCTAGGAGCATTTCATACTATATTTGTAGTGTGTTTTCATCTCTTATCAATCCTTTGGTTCAAGTTGTGATTGTTCAATACTAGAAACCCATTTTGGTTATTGAAAATCATCTATTGTTGTTATTTCCTTGGTTTTCTTCTCAAAACATCATCATTTGCACTGATAAAGATCAGTGAGGACCAACAATATGGTATCAGAGCCTTTGTGCTCTTGATTTTGGTGTTTTTGAGTGTTTTTGGGTAAAACTTTGAAAATCTATTTGATTCTAAAATTTCATTGTTTTGGAATGGAAATTGATTGAATATTGTGTGTTTTGATGTCCTGAAGACTATGCAATCAACCGATCATTACTCCATAGTGATTTGGGTTGATTTCTGATCGTTTCTTCTTCAAAAAGAGGGTTTTCTGTTCTGGGCGAAACTGCTGATTATTCAGCGAAACTGTGCCTTCGGACAGCGAAAATATCAAGCGATTTTGCAGTTTCTCTGTATTATTACCGAGCGAAACTACATTATCGGGCGAAACTATTCTTTCGCCGTAAATCGAGAAGCGAAACTATTGATATTTTTCTTGAACGAAAGTTCAAACCAGTTTCCAGCGAAACTAGCTAGCGAAACTGTGTGTCATCGGGTATTTTCGAGCGAAAGTGCTGCCCGTGCATACAGCGAAACTAGTTGGCGAAATTGCTGAATTGGTTCATTATTCCCAAGCGAAACTGCTGGCGAAATTTTAAGTTCCAGCGAAATTATTCAGAATTCCGAGCGAAATTGCTGGCGAAACTATCTCTCCCAGCGAAACTAATCAGATTGTCTTGTTCCTTGTTTGTTTGTGTCTTTCTTATTTCAGGCTGATTTAAGATGGCATCAGGTACAAATGCTACTGACACTGAAAGCATTGCTCCAAACCGACCACCGAGGCTGATCAACGGAGACAACTTTGAAGACTGGAAACGATGTCTGAAATCGTTCTTTCTGTACACCGATTACAATCAATGGTTGTCAATCGTCGATGGACCTCATATTCCAACCATCACTACTGGTGAAGTAACCCAGATCAACACCAAGCCGTCTTCCTTTTCTGAGAAGGATTTGAAACTTATTGATCGTGATCAAAAGGCTCTTGGTGCTCTTTCTCTATGCCTGTCGCAAGAAATCTACAATCGTTTTGCTGAGCACACTGATGCAAAAAGTTTGTTTGACGCTCTTTGTGAGTTTTATGATGGCAATGAAGACCTTGTGAAGGACAAAGAAGCCCAAGCCACTAAAGAATTCAATTCATTCACAAGCATGAAGAATGAAACGTTAATTGATTTGACAAACCGCTTCCTAACTGTATCAAGCAATCTGAAGAAATATGGTGCGAAACTCACTAACTCTGAACAAATCAAGAAGCTGCTGGATGCTCTTCCACCCGAGTGGAGCATTCAGGTTCGCATGATAAAACAAGAAAGAGGTTTCTCCGATTACAAGCTTATGGATGTAATTAACAAGCTTAAGTCTTTTGAGTTGGATGTTCAAAGGAGAGAGTACAATCAAACCATGGGTCCTACTAAAGTTTATTCTCCGAACTCAGCTCTCATCTCAGCCGTCATACCCAAAGGAGCCTCATCTCAAATTCAATCTGCATATCTTGGATCTGGTTCATCCTCAACTGCTTCCGCCGCTACTCAGCAAACATCCCAGATTTCACCTGAATACATGGGATTGTTCTCTTTGTTTACCAATAGTTATCAAGCTTTCGCTGCTGGGAGAACTTCAAGGTTCGACTCTGACTGCTGAGGATATGTACCAAGTTGATCCAGATGACTTGGAAGAAACTGACCTAAAATGGCAAATGGCCATGTTGACTGTTCGTGCTAGAAAATTCTTCGAACGTACTGGGAGAAACACCTTCAAGAATCAAAATGGAAGAGTTGGTTTTGATAAGGCTAAGCTTAGATGCTACAACTGTAAGCAACTTGGCCATTTCAAAAGAGAATGCCCAAGTCCCATTGTTACTGAATCGACCTCTGAGCCTGCAACTCGTGTCATCCCTATCACTGACAAAGCTGAAGCCAAGCCAACCAAAGAAGTGGCTCTTCTGACTAACTTTGACTGGAGTTCGGAGGTCTCTGAAGCCGAGGAAGCCATCAATCAAGCTCTTGCAGCTCAAATTCATGGACAAAGCACTGACCACACAGTTAACAGTTGTCAGAAGGAAGAAGCTGAGAAGAAGATGAATGAGAAAACTGCAAGCACACCCGTGTGCACATGTGAAAAAGCTCTTGCTGTAGAAAAGGTTATAATGGATCTCTCATATGAATCTGTTCAAGATATGTGCTCTCATCCTTGTAGAATTCGTTTGTTCGGCATCTACAAGGCCAATCGATTGTTGATTGACACCAACAACGAATTAAAAACCATGAACACCCAATTAAAAGAAAATGAAGCAAAATATTTTGTGAAATTAAATGAGGCAATGCATGAAAATGAACATTTAAAACAAACTCTTCTTACAAAAAATGTTGAGATAAACATGCTTTCTGAAAGAGTTACATTAGCCCAATTTGAAACCTCTCAACTTCAGACTAAGTTAGATAGATGGACCGTTTCTCAAATGAAAGTTGAAGAGATGCTCGTTAAACAACGAGGAGCTAAAATAAAAACCGGAATAGGTATGGAGAATAATGGGAATGTGTTTCCTAAGGTTTATCCTCCTCCTAGCACGCATTGTTATTCACCTACTTCGAAACCCCATCCCTTAAATGATTTAATTCCTATTGATGCTAACAGTCTGCATGCAGGTCTAGAAGGAGTGAACCATAAGGAGATCAGGGAGGATTATGATAATGGATATGGTAACACAAGTGGGCTTGGATGCGGTAGTCTTAATTCTAAGGAGTCTGTTTCAAGTAGTAGTTCTAGTTCCAAGAAGTCTAGCTCAGATAGTAGTGTAGCTAGTAGTTGTTCTTCTTTAGATAGTAGTAGTGATGAGTCAGCGTCTGTTAATCAAGAAAGTTTTATTTCAAATGAAAATGATCAATGTCATGCAAGTACATCTCAAAACTGCTTCAACAAATTTCTTCTAATCCAATTCCTTCTTTTACACCAATACGAATTTCAAAACCTATAGAAATTCATGTTTCTCAAAAGAAGAAATCATCGTTAAAAACTAATGCTAAGATTTCAACTGATAAAACAAAGATGGATTTTGAAACCAACAGTGATTCTGATTCTAACACATCAGATTGTGAGGAGGAAAGGCTTTCAGAAACTTCCTCTTGCACAAGTCACAAATCTCACTGTTTCAGATGTGGTAAGGATGATCATGTTGTTAAACATTGCAAAGAGAAATTAAATCGAACAAACCATGATAGATCCTTTGGTCACAAGGTAACCAGATTTGTAAAACAATTCCTTGGGGGAAAACAGAAAGTTACAAATCCCGGAAATGCAAAAGTCTGGGTACCCGTTATTAAATTTCTTGTCTTGTATTGCCAGGCACTCCCGAAGAACTCTACAAATAGCTATTGGCATATTGATTCGGGATGCTCTCGGCATATGACTGGGTTGAAAGACCTGCTCACCAATTACAGGATCGTGGATGATGGAGTTGTTTCTTTTGCAGGTGATAAGAGGGGTGGAAAGATGGTTGGTCAAGGAGATGTGTCATATGGATCTCTTACTTTGGAGCAAGTCAATTATGTTCCCGAATTGCAGTTTAATCTTCTAAGTGTGTCACAAATCTGTGACAAGGATATTCCCGTGCTATTCAAATCCAATGAATGTTTATTTCTGAAGCCGGGATTCAAAGTGCCCGAAGAGATGGTGGCAATGCGTGCACCTCGCATCAATGACACATACCTGCTGAATATGAAATCCACTGCATCTCACTCTTCGTCCATGACTTGTTTACTTTCAAAAGCTTCTGTATCTGAATGCTTCCTGTGGCATAGACGTTTAGGACACATAAACTTCAAAATTTTAAATAATCTTGTCAAAAACAATTTGGTCCGAGGTCTTCCATTCAAAGATTTTTCTGTTGTTGAAAAATGTCTTTCATGTGCTAAAGGAAAACAACATAAAAAGCCACATAAGCCAAAAGTGGAAAATTCTATTTCAAGTCCTTTAGAATTGCTTCACACTGATTTATTCGGTCCTATTAGCGTTCAAAGTCTGGGAAAAATGTCTTACTGTCTTGTTGTTACTGATGACTATTCCAGGTACTCTTGGGTTAGGTTCTTGAAGCAAAAGAGTGACACGACTGAAGCTTTACAGAATATTATCTTGTCCGTGGAAAGCTCAAGAAGTAAGAAAGTCAAGGCAATCAGAAGCGACAATGGAACTGAGTTTCGTAATCAGATATTTGACTCTTTCTGTGCAAAAAAAGGGATTCTTCTACAATACAGTGCTGCAAGAACTCCGCAGCAGAATGGAGTTGCTGAAAGGAAGCTGCTCGTACAATGTTGATTGAGTCAAAGTTGCCGATTATCTTCTGGGCTGAAGCCGTGAACTGTGCATCTTATGTGCTGAACCGTGTACTAATCGTGAAGGATAAGATGAAGACGTCATATGAGCTGTATCATGGGAGGAAGCCACTGATCGATTTCTTCAAGCCGTTCGGATGCTCGTGCACATTGCTGAATACCGAAGCTCAAATTACGAAATTTGGAGCTGTCTCTGATGAATGTTTCTTTATGGGATATTCTTCTTCTCAAAAAGCTTATAGGGTTTATAACAAACATACTCGCATTGTGCAGGAATCTTACTATGTTGACTGGCAAGAATCAAACACTCCCAACACCGGGTCTGGACCAGAATGGTTTTATGATTCAGATACTCTGTTCAAGTCATTCAATCTTCCTATCCTTGCTGAAGCAAATGATAATCCTCCTCTCGTTGTTATCACCCCTCACAGCCTACGCATCAACCCGACTGTCCATCTTCCTCTCATGAATTATCCCATCAAACCACTACGCATCAACCCGACTGTCCATCCGAACCCGCTCCCCTCAACATTGACTCAAATTTCAAAACCATAAAAGATCATCCGCATGACCTTGTCATTGGTTCTATTACGGATGGAGTGAGGACTCGTCATCAGTCTGGATTGATTAATGAATGCTTGTTCGCGTGTTTTCTGTCTCAGATCGTTCCAAAAAATGTAGAGGAAGCTTTAGCAGATCCAAGTTGGGTGGACTCTATGCAGTCTGAGCTACAACAGTTCAGAAAGCTTAAGGTTTGGCAACTCGTGGATCTTCCAGAAAACAAGGTTCCAATTGGTACAAAGTGGGTTTTCCGGAACAAGCCAGATGATAGAGGTGTTGTGATCAGAAACAAGTCAAGACTTGTGGTTCAAGGTTTCTATCAAGAAGAAGGCATTGACTACACAGAAGTGTTTGCACCGGTTGCACGCATTGAGGCCATTCGTATTTTCCTGGCTCATGCTGCACACAAAAATTTCAAGGTGTTTCAAATGGACGTTAAGTGCACATTCTTATATGGGGATATCGATGAAGAAATCTACGTGAATCAACCTCCAGGCTTCGAAGACCATGAATTTCCTGACAAAGTGTACAAGCTCGACAAATCTCTCTACGGTTTACATCAGGCTCCCAGAATTTGGTACGAGACTTTGACGCAATATCTTTTGGGTAGAGGCTTTACACGTGGCTCCATTGACATGACGTTATTCAAGAAAGAGGTCAACGGTGAAGTGCTGATCGTTCAAGTATATGTAGACGACATAATTTTTGGGTCAACAAATGAGAAGCTATGTCGTGAGTTTGAAGAAGTGATGAAGGAGAAATTCGAAATGAGTATGATGGGGGAAATGTGCTTCTTTCTGGGCTTGCAGGTGGAACAAAAGCCAGATGGTATTCTCATTCATCAAGAGAAGTACATTCTAGAAATGCTGAAGAAATACAAGATGAACGACGCTTCGGCTGAACTCACTCCTTTCACATCTCAGACATGTTTAACTCCCGACAGTCAAGGAAAGCCGGTCGACCCCAAGCTTTATCGATCAATGATTGGGTCTCTTATGTATCTCACAGCCAGTCGTCCGGACATCACCTTTGCCGTATGCTACTGTGCTCGTTATCAGGCTGACCCAAGGGAATCTCATGAAAAGGCCGTCAAGCGAATTTTTCGTTATCTGAAGGGTTCATCAAGATTGGGTCTTTGGTATCCTAGGGGTGGAAGCTTTGAACTTAACTCTTATTCCGACAGTGATCACGGAGGATGCAAGCTCGATCGAAAGTTAGTTTCTGGAGGATGCCAGTTCCTGGGGGAATGCTTGGTTTCATGGCAAAGCAAAAAGCAAACAACCGTCTCTTTATCCACAGGTGAAGCTGAGTACATCGCTGCCTCAAGTTGCCGTTGTCAAGTGCTATGGATTCAACACCAGATGATGGATTATGGAATCAACTTCCTTCACACTCCGCTGTTCTGTGACAACGAAGCCGCTGTTGGAATCTCCAAAAATCCGATTCATCATACAAGAACGAAGCACATCGAAACCAGGGTTCATGCAATCCGTGACGCTCAGGAAAAAGGGTTTATCAATGTTATTCCTATTGAAACCAAGGCCCATAAAGCTGATATTTTTACAAAAACCTTTGATAAACCCCGCTTTTATGAACTTATTAAGATGCTGGGCATGATTTCCTTTTAAATAAATAAAAATAAAATAAAAAAAAATTAATTAATAATTTTAAAGATTTTGTACATATTCTTTTAACTTTGTTTTATTTTGAATTCGTCTTATTTAGATCTGCTTGCTAATTTATCGTTGTCTTGAAACAAGTGTTAATTGGCTAAATCACAAAATCAAGAAATCAATAATCACGTCATCTACATTCACATGATTTCTGGCCAATCATCACTCGACATGTTCCAGGGAGTACTTTCGTTATATTTACCTTGCATTTCTCTCATAACTGCTATGAATGTCTTTATTACTATCTTGTGGGGGAAATTGGGGTAAATCACTCTAAACCTGCTTTAATCGCATGAAATCTTTCACAAATATTTTCTTCGAAAGTGTCTCCGTTCAAGGGTTTTTCAAATTTGTGTCAAGTATCGATCGAATCATTTCGTTTTCTGTTTCCTTTTAGTTTGCTTATTGAAAATCCAAAAATACAGTATTTGTGGATTTTGGGGGAAAATTAATCTAATCTGAATATTAGGTAAATAAATAAATTTAAAAAAAAAAATATGCATAAATGAGAAATTGATCCGACCTTGTGAGAAATGATAATACATCAACATGCGTTATCTGCCGTGGATAGAGTAGAAATAAAAGCTGTATTGTGCTCGTATGATCCTTGGGTGTGCATGACTAATATGATATCTATGAGTAGGATATAAACATAAAGCTTGCCTGATATACTCTAGTTCTCATTTCTTGATAAGTGTTGAAAAGATTCTGAAATTAAGAGATGTTCTGATGTACGCATGCTTTGCAAATAAGGCTTTATGCCATTTTTACACTCAACTCAGTGGGTCTTCTTTGCGTGCTTTTGAGGCCGACCTGATCACCTGCTGATTGAGTTTCTGCTTTATTTTCTTGGTGTTTAGTATATATCATCGGACTTTCTCTGCGTGCCGATAAGGCCGACCTGATTGTTGTTGATATATACGTCTTCTGCTTTATTTTTCTTTTTTATTTTCCTAAGTGCATCGGGCTTTCTCTGCGTGCTTTGCGGCCGACCTGATTGCTGTTCACTTAGGGTTCTGCTTTATTTTTGCATGAAACATCATGAACGTATATCTCATTTTAAAAGGATAAAAGAAAAATCAAGATGAATATGATGATTTGTTAACTTCTTTGATAGAGTGAGGCTGAGTGATCAGTGCATGATTAATACACCTTAAAGCATATCCAAAAATGTTAAATACTATTAGTGCATGCTTAAAATCAATGTGATGCATTCGGGATCTGCTTGACTTGCACGCTGATTAAGTTTGAAATTGAAATGTGTATGATGCGTACTGGTTGATATGATCTCACGTCTGGATCTTTCTCAAATTAAAATAGAGTTTGCTTGTACAGTTGTTTTACTTTTAATTGAAAAGCTCAAAAAGATTTTCTTTCTGCGTTATTTTTGATAAGATCGATACTTTGTGTATAGTATGATGATTTGTGTAAGTTTGTCGGCATTTCAAAAGTTCAAAATCTGAAATGGGTCAAATTGAAATTTTAGGGTTTTCAGCGAAACTACTGTTTCGCCTGCTTAGTTTCGCCGTATGCGCTTACAGCGAACTTATACTTTCGTTATCGGCGAAATTAATTTGATTGATCTATGGGTCGAGCGAATCTGCTCTTTCGCTCTGGCGAAACTACTGTTTCGCCGAGCGAAACTACGGGCGAAACTGCCCTGGTATATATGCTCGTCATCGAGTCTCTCGGTCATTTTATCCGAACCCTAACGAGAAAAACCTGCAAACCCTCGGTCACGCGAAACTCGTATTTTCGCCTTAACTGTTTTATCTATTCATCTCGTTAAACGATTTCGATTAAAGGTTTGTGTGTTTTCTGGTCATACAATCGCTACATTTCATCCGAAACTTCATTTTTTTTTGGGGATTTTAAAGTGAATCGGCGTCAAGGGTTTATCGGTCTCATTAAACTGATGATTAAACTGTTTTTGAACCCACAATGTACTCGTTTTGATGTGTTTTTGTTTTCTGTGGGTTTGGATTGCAAAAAACGCTGCTTAAAATCGATTTCGGTGATTTGAATTTCAAAAGTCGCGACCAGCGAAACTGTGGTTCATTCGGCGAAACTGAACGAAAGTTCAACAGTCACGAGCGAAACTGTCAGCGATCATGCCCAAGTTTCGCCGACAGTGTCGCCGTGATTGCCAGCGAAACTGTTGTTTCGCCTTCGGCGAAACTACAGTATCGCAGCGAAACTGCAGTGTCTCGGCGAAATTGACCTCGTCAGTGTCGCCGAGATCAGGGTCGCGAATCTATCTGTTTCGCCGTATGTGACACGATGATCTCTTAGCGAAACTGTTATTTCGCAGCGAAACTATCATTCTTTTAATTTTTAAATTTAATTTCAAATTAATTTATTTAAGTTTGGTTTAACTCACAAATTCTCGGTTTTATATGCAGAAAAAATGTCGTCTTTAAAGCATGAGCCGCGAAGTAATGTAACCGCATATCTGGATGATAGATCAGAGAAGGCCGTCGGTTTTAGAGATTGCATTGCTTGGTTGAAAAAGTCATGCATTTTTCATGCAATTTCTCACATGCCAATCATCGACGACAGACACATTAGAGAATTCTGGCTGACAGCCGAGTATGATGTTAGAGCTAAACCAGAGTGTATCCGTGCGAGGGTCATGATAGAAAGACATTGTAATCACCATGAAAACAATCGCCGAAGCGCTCAAACTGGAAGAAGATGTCGGTGATGTTACTAAGATGAAAGAACTGGATGTGCTGAGAGGTTTTGAACGTGACATGGGATATGAAGGAGGAGAGTTGTGGAAAAATAAAAAGGAGATTAAGAAGTCCTTGTTGTCGAAAGAATGGAGATACATCGCCCATGTCTTCATTTCTTGCCTTGATGACAGAAAAGGTGGATCATACAGTTTAAACCTGATTTGGGCTGAAGCTATGTTGTTGGTTTGTAGAGGCAAGAAGGCAAACATTCCTCAAAGGATTTTTGACGCTATGGTAGCAAATATTCAAGCTCTAAAGAAGTCTAGATGGCTGTTGTATCCGAGGTTCCTGGAAATGATTATAGAACACCTTGAGCCAGAATTGCCAAAGCAGAGTGTGGCTCTTGTTGTTAATCCAATGCATCCTAGAATCCTGTCCAACTGTGCGGCAAAGAGAGCTGATTTCTCAGGGTACACCACATACCTGCTGAAACATATGTATCCTGAGAAAAGGTATGATTACATTAAAAAACTGATTGGAGATGAGAAAAAGAGAAGAACTGATGGAAAGGAAAGTGAAAATGTAAAAGGAAAGAGGAAGCAGTATGTTAGAAGCTCAGGAAAAGAACCTGCTGATGAAATAGAAGATGAACTTGAAAACCTGGCTCAACAAAGAAAGAAATCAAAAGAAAAACAGAGTGCCCCAACAGAAGAAGAAGTGCAGGCTGTCAAGAAGAGAAGGGTTGATCCCAGGGCTGAACTGGATGAAGATGTCATCAGAGGTGTAAATACCTCCTTGGCAAATTAGGTATGATAAAGACCAAACTGGTCAATTCTGAAATTAGAGAGAAGGAGAAAGATATACTGATCAAGAACATGAATGAGATTATCGCCAAACAATCTTCACTAATCAAGACCTTGCTAGTTGAGATGAATGAAATTAAGAGGCACTTGAATTTGCCAAACCAAATGACTGAAGCCGAAATTGATTCAATGACTGACTTCACAAAGTCTACATCTGGAGAAGCGGGAGGTAGTGGTTCTGGTGAAGCTGGTGGAGTAGGAGGTAGTGGTTCTGGTGGAGCCGGTGGAAGTGGATCAGGAGTGAATGTGGCTGATAGTAGTGGAGCCCCTAATGCTGAAGATTTAGATGTAATCAACGTAAGCGATGTAAATCTTTACAGTTTTGAAACAGAGAAACAACCTGAGGTCGTCCAGGCTCAATTTCTCCATCTTATTGATGAAAGCGATGAAGAGGGTGAAGTTGATGATCATTCAGAGCCTGAATGTTACTCTTTGAAAGAAAATTCTCTTATATATCAAGCTAAGATAAGCTCTGTAAGCGAGGAAGTCATTGATCTAAAAAGAGAAGAATGGTTCACTAAGCCGGAAATTGAAGATCAGACCCCTCTATTTCAAAATATCTCACATCTAAGGAAGAAAGATTCTGATAGGCACATCATCAGCTGGAAGTTCAATACTGATGTTCATGCCTTTATGATTAAGAGAAGAGGGGGTAGCATCTCCTATATTCGCAAACGTGATAGTTTCAAAACCCTGCCCAGATGGGATCTGAGGAGGTTGGCAGAGCTCCCCCTCATCGATGAAGACAAAAGCATAAGGGCTGAAAATCTGAGAATGATGCTTCAGCAGGCCGCAAAAGACGACTTTGTATATTTTGGGTATATGAAAGGTCAAAGGATGAAGTCAAAGACTGAAATCGATGAAGTGACCGGAAAGCCTAAGGTTTATTTGAAGTTCAAACCGGCTAAAACTATGAGCAGGATTAGAATCCCGGATCAACAGATGTCAAGGCTGCAAACATTCAAGAAATGGTTCTATGCCAATTAATCCGGTGAAGCTGTTATAAGAATTGGAGAAGATGCAGAGATAAGATTGTTTGATCCAATGGAAGTCCTTTCTTTTAGCAACGATGACTTAAAGACCTTGTGCGAGAATCCTATCAGATATGGGGCTGGAGATGACACTGCAGAAGAGGCAAACCTGTTTGTGAGGGTTGCAAACAAAGCCCGGGGAATTATTAAAGAAATCAAGGATTTAGCACTGAAGGTAAGGGCTGGTGAAGATAAAATGGAAGAGGATAGGGACTTGGCAAATCAGATGACCAAATCATGGAGCGGTCTTGGAGAATCTACTGATCAAGTTGATAAGCCTGCTGAATCCCCAGTTGCTAATGAGCCAATGGTTGTGGGGGAATCAGAGGCTGAAATCCCCGTTGCTGAAGGGTCTACTGTTTTGGGGGAACCGGAGTCTACAGATTTGAACGAAGCCGGAGCTGATGAGTGAAGATCAAAAGGCTGAATCCCTCCCTAGGGGGAATATTGAAGATCAATGTAGAGAGGAATTCATAGTTGTTTTGTTTAGTTAACTTGTCTAGAATAGTTTCTCTTTGTAATGTTGTCTTTTGGTAGGCTAGCGAAACTACCGAGCGAAACTATAGTTTCACTCGGTATCTAGTTTAGACTGTCTCGGTGACAGTTTCGCTTGGCCAGCGAAACTGCCAGCGAAACTGCCTACTGGACAGTATATAATAGCCGACTTTGTGCAGCCAAATGTAACTTTTGCAACTTGGTTAACCCTAATACAAGAAATCGATTATTGGTAAGTTTTGGTGACGGCTAGGAGCATTTCATACTATATTTGTAGCGTGTTTTCATCTCTTATCAATCCTTTGGTTCAAGTTGTGATTGTTCAATACTAGAAACCCATTTTGGTTATTGAAAATCATCTATTGTTGTTATTTCCTTGGTTTTCTTCTCAAAACATCATCATTTGCACTGATAAAGATCAGTGAGGACCAACAACCTTTAGGAATGTAGCTTCTTTCAGGAGCTGGGATGCTGTAGAGTTCCTTGAGCTTCCTGGCAGAATCCTGGGAAGGTTTGATTAATGCTTCAAACTTGGGTGCTGCAAATATAAGAAATACAAAAATTGGTGAAACAAGTAAAAGAAATTACAGAGTTGAAATAGCTTAGAAAACTCTTCCTACCCCCTGACAACCCATTGGGTAGGCAGGTTCTTGCAACCAGATAGAGTTTCCCTTTTGACAAAGAAGAATTGGCATCTCCAATCATGATCATTGTGAGAAGCCCTGGGAATAATTTGGGCTTCTCCGGTTCTGGTTTTCAGAATGAACCGACTGTTACCATGGGTGCCAAGCCGATACACCTTGCAGATTTCAGCAACCCCGATGTTTAAATCACGGATTTGGTTCAAATGGTGAAGAGAGGAAAGAATTCGCCAAATCATTGGCATGACTTGAGAATAAGCTAAGCGAGTGACTGAAAAGAACTTATTCACCAAAGGGGGGAAAAGGGAATGTCATGCCGAGGAGGAAAGGGTAGTAAAGGAAACAAAACCAGTCAGAAGAGATATGATCGGCTTTCAGACAAGCATCATAAGGATGGAATTCAGTTCCGTCAGGGAAGCACGAGGATCGCTGCAACATCTCGATACAACGACCGTCGAAGTTGCAGGTCTCCTCCTCTGTCACCAGAAGAAGGCCCTGATCGGTGAAACCCTGCGCCATATTGTCGGAGACAGTGGCGCTGGAGCGAAGGTTCTTCTTGCTCATCGTTAAAGGAAAACTCAAAAGTAAGAAGAAGAAACTGACCTGTGGAAGATCGGAGGAGCTCTAGGGTTTCCGAAAAAGAGTTGTACGAAAATATGAGGAAGAGAGGGGGTTTTATGGCTGAATATGCTGACGAGAACTTTGCCTAGGAAGTTGGGCCAAACTAATTTCTCTCGGATTATCATTACTTAGCGATAAGATCAGAATTCAAATTCTTGAAAGCTGGCTTGCATGCGCCATCCGTAAAAAATTTGGGGGAAATTGTTGGTACCGGATTTCAGGATATGCCGAGCAGCTCGCAAGCACTTCACTGTAAGGATCCTGAAATTTATTTTTAGCTAACAATTATTTCCTCTTTGTTTATTTTTGCAGATTATCTCCGATATAATTCACGTGTCCTAAAGACCCGGTCAACTAACAAGAAACGTGGACTAAATGGACCTTAACGACTATTGGGAAGACGTGGAATTAGTTGCTAGTTTTTAGGAGGATTAGTTGCGATGTAATCCTTATATATTGAGCTCTAGGTTTACACACTACACACAATATCTGGTCTCTATACTCTCTGTAACACTTACAATTCGAGCTCACTTCATTTGTACTTGAACACTTTCTGATTATATAAAAGTTTCAGGCAGCAAGCACTTTAAGCCGGCTCCCGAGGGTTTTTGCTAGGATCCTTGAGGAACTTAGGGATTCCTGGATTTTTCCCTCGTTACATCATTGTGTCAACATACAAACTTGCATTTTCCTTATTAAATTCATCAAACACGCTACCCCACTTACAATGTTTGATCAACTAATTGCTTAGGCAGTTTTTGACCAAAACAGTATTCATTTCAACCATGGAGTAAGGATTTGGGGTAAACAAACGAAAAAGGATTCATATGAAAGTTCTCCGAAAGAATTTTCATCGTTTGCATCAAACTCAACACCTTGAAGTCCTACTTCCAAATGGGTGCATGCAAATAGATTTCAAAATTTTGATGATTATTCTGATAGTTATGAATCAGATGACAGATCTCATGAATTTCAGGGGAAACCACAT
>JBCNJP010000024.1:10233983-10275983 GCA_039602395.1 Deinandra increscens subsp. villosa | reverse complement strand
GTGAGATGAGAAATATAAAAAAACAAAAACAAACACACCAAAAAGAAAAATAAATGCAAAATAAAATAAAAATAAAAGGTAATGGAACAAACTTCCCAGAATAAAGATTCATGAATGAAGTGAGTTTGTCTTCCTCATCCTGTAATTAATCTTCAAGTTCAATGTTGCACAAGGACCTGTTTAAAATAAACAAAACAAAATTAGAAGAAAAAAAATATATTAGACTCAAAATCAAAATAAAAATAAAAATCAAAGCAAAATAAACGTGAAAACCTGGAAACGTGAGATCAATTGAGTGAATTGATAATGTGGTGGAAACAAAAAGTGGCGAGTAAAAACAAGGGAAAACAAAATAGATTTTTTTTCTTTTCTCGGGTTTAAGCGTATCGCCTAACCCATTAGAGCACAATAGGCATACCGCCTGAAACAAACATCTGGCTCCAAACCTTACTTCCTAGCGTATCTCTTCTTTTAAACAATAGAAACATACGATACGCCTAAATCAATATTTACAGGGACCAAGGCCGGGTTTTCAACACTTAGAAATTTTTTTAAGATTTTCACCTTACCTCAACCTTCACCAAACTTCGTTCCAACCAGTTCAATTGATCATATTCAATTGATCATAAGAACTTAACATGTCATGTAGGTTTTCATATATAAGCTAACCATGTTTTTGTTCCCACATCAATGTGGGACAAACTAAATGAAAGAAAAAAATTGAATTTTTATTCTCACACCAATATGGGACAAGGTAATGAAGGAATATTTTGGTGTTTTGTTTCCACATCAACATGGGACAAGCTAAATGAAAGATAAAAATAGATTTTTTTTTGTTCTCAGAGTGATTTGTTAGTGTTTTTTTTTTGTTTGATTATACAGTCATTCACATGTCCAAACAAACAACACATTATGATTCATCACCTTATTGATTTAGCACTTCTTTACCATACAGACAACTTATTCATTTAGCACCAAATGAAACAAACGAACCAAACAACCCCTTAGTGGAAGTGGGAAGGACTTAAAAGGTGAACCCTTGTTCATGTGTTAGAATCATTTGATAGGAAGAACTTAAAAGGTGAACTAGCCTTCATTAGAGTTGTCATAGCCATGTAAGGTTGTAGGTATTAATTGGGATTCTAGGTATAGGTGGTGCTCCTTTCTCATTGATTGTTTCCCTAAAGTTTTCATGTTTTCATTTGTTAGTTGCGTTAGTTAGTTAATTTACTTAATTAAATCTAAAAGCCAATTTCTCAAATTCCCATTCATTAGGTCCTAGTTGAGTCTTGTCACATAGTGTCTCTAGGGTTTGACATCATGTCTTACAAAAGCTATACTACCACCGACAGATACACTTGCCTTAGGTTCGGTCTAGTTTAGTTAGTTTCGGTAAATCTAGGTGTGTCTAGGTCTAGGTTTAGGTCTAGGATAACTTAGTCACTTTCAGGTATAATTCCTAACACATCAAGTTTTTGGCGCCGTTGCCGGGGACACTTGGCAATAGCTATTATATATTTCTTGAGTCTAGAATTTAGGTTTTATTTTTCTTAATTTTTTTATTTTGTTTATGCCACATACCCACTCACAATACTAAATATACAAAAAAAAAAATTGAAAAAATTGAAAAAAATAATTAAAAATGTTCTTAATTATGCTGGAATTAAATGAAAAATGAAAGAACAACTAGGGGTTAATTTTCTAATTAATTGTGCTTAATTGTAATATATCTAAATATGTGGTTGTTTATTAGCTAGTTTGATGTATTGGTAGGCCCAGCCGATCGTATAAGCTTAAAAATCCTTATGTGTTAATTGTTGAATGAAATTAAATAATTAATAAATCAGGACGCTTTTAGTGGGTTCTCGCATTGAGTTGATCAATGTGACAGAAACTATCAAAAATAAAAGATAGGTACCTTAGTATTTTCATATATATGTTGTCTCTTAAATATTAGCACGCCTCTATCTTTTTATGAAAATAAATTCGATATTGGTGGCGCTTTCATTTTCATTTTCATTTGTTTGAGCTAGCTAAAATAAAGAGTATATATAAAATGCCAAAGCCTATGTGTTAGCCTTTGGGATGGCGACTTGAAGGTTTTTCACCTCTAGGTTAGGAAATGAACTAAATACCCTATGTTCTACTGTGACGCCCACTCCCAGACTTGGCACCAGGAGGGGTCACTCATAGGATTTACTCATGAACACGTGGCACAACAGAGATAAGCAGCGGAAAATTTAAAACTTTTATATATAATAAAGCCAAGTACGTAAACTAATTGAGATAATTTACAATCTATCTATATAGTGACTAACTATATCAGTCTTTATTTATCTACAACTATGCCAGCACCTCCACAACATTTCTATAGCTTTGCCCGATCATTCTTTTATCACGAGGGCTCTGCCCTTGCTCCCAGACGTCTTACCTAAACCTTACATACATATGGTTTTGGGAAAAGGCCAGCTTATGCTGGTGATTTCTACATTTTAAAAACGTTACCTCGTTTGTGAGGTTAAAACCTTTGTACCTGCAAAATCCCTTTTTACAACATTTATCAAGTATAACACATAACAAGTCATACATAACATAACATCATAATCATACACGTTTCTCTTAGAAAACATCTACCTCGATAACCTTTAACTCCTATGACCTGAATTCCATACACCTCTATACCTTCTGGTCTCGAATACTGCTCAGGTGACTTTATCGGAAGCCCCCAACCTCAGTACCGACAACCGCTCCATTTCTTCTATACCTTCCTGGTCTCGAATACTCCTCAGGTGACTTCATCTGGAAGCCCCGAACATCAGCAACGACAACCGTCCTACATTCCGTTCTTCCAGTTTCGAATACCGCTCAGGTGACTTCATCTAGAAGTCCCCCAACCTCAGTATCGACCTCTGTTCACGTAACTGTTAGAGCATATTCCTATGCCACGATGTGTCTCGTGTATTGTATCTATGTAATGAGAGCAATTGTGTGAGTCTTGGTAGGCAACTGAGCGTACCACATGGTCCGCCGGACCAGTTGGTGCAGCGTACCAGTTGGTACGCTGGGTGGTACGCCAGCTAGTCTAAGTTACCTATAAATAGGTAGTTTGTGTTGAGGGCAATAGCACTAATAGAGAACTTCAAGTCATATTCTACATTTCTGTGTGTGTGTTTCTGTGTGTATGCTCTCAAGGTTTCATCAATACAAATCTCATTTGTATTTACTTTTGATCTCGTTTCATCTCATTATCACGTGATTAGCAAACGATCCATTGCTCCATGGTTTTACAAGTGGTATCAGAGCTATCTGGTTCCATTTGCTGATCATATTCTGTGATTTTGGAGATTTTTAGAGAGAAAAAGTGGGTTTTGAAGCATTTTTCATCAAATTCTTCCAATTCCGGGTGTTTCCAAGGTTAAAAATGATTTTCGAGCATTCCTGGTAAGTTTTCGCATCTGTGTGAAGCAAATTTAAGTTCAAATTTGTCAAAATTTGCGAAATCAGTCGAAATCTGCATGAAAAACGACTGATCCGCCGGGTGAACATTCTGGTCCGCCGACTGGTCCGCTAAGCAATCTTCATCAGCTGGTCCGTGGCGGTTATAGCGTATCAGTGTGATCCGCTGAAAAAATCTGGTCCGCCGTACCAGTTTTTGGTCCGCCGGATCAATCTGATCCGCTAGTACAATTTGGTCCGCTGGTTATAAATCTGATCCGCAGGTATAATCTGGTCCGCTGAGATTGATCTGGTCCGCTTTTGGTCCACAAATACAAATCTGGTCCGCTGATTTTGGTTTGGTCCGCTGATTATGGTTTGGTCCGCTGGCAGAAAAGTGTTCATCACTAAAATTGACGTAACTTGAGAACCGTTAAGAGTTACGGAACCGAATACCAGCCAAAACGTTCGTATCGACGAGATCTAGGACTTGTACCCGCCTACGGCCAGTACCGACAAGTTTTGACCCCCTAAATCGGCTTGGAAAGCCTCCGTTTTTTAGTTCGAAGTTTTTGAGGTATCATATTTCGGAAAATATGTCGGATTTTCAAGCGTTTTCCGCGATTCAAAACACGATGCAAGCTATCATTAACTATGATAATGAAATAGGAACAAGTCAGAAAGTTCCGAAATTGCTCAGATTGGAAGATTATCATAGTTGGGTGAAGCGATTCAATGCATATGTTGGTGCAAATGATGTTGATTTTTGGATATCTTACAATAATCTATATGAGTATCCAACAGGACAAAATGGAAGGCCAGTTTTGCAACAGAGTCTTACTGGTGAGCAAAAGAAAGCATATCAAGCAGAACAAAAAGCTTATGGTGCTTTAACGATGGCATTACCTTCCGACTTATTACATCAATTTTCTGCGTATACTTCTGCAAAAGAATTGTGGGATGCAATTCAAAAACGATGTGAGGGTAATGATCAATTCAAGAAAAGCAAACAAAAGGTTCTAAGAAAAGAGTTCGATAATTTCAAGCATTATCCAGATGAGAATATTTCAAAGCTTATCACTAGGTTTTCACATTTATTAAGTGAAATGGCTTTGGTTGGCATCAAAAAGGAAGAAGCTGATCTAAAAGAGAAGATACTAGAGGCATTACCTGAAAAATGGGAGAATTATGTAATGATGATTACTCATGATAAAGAATTTTCAGGGTTGTCATTCATCAATTTGATTGAGCAGATACAAGCAAGAGATATGGAGTTGAGTGTCAACAAATCCATGCCTGCACAAGTACAGAATCCAGCTGCATATCGTGGTGAAAATGATTCTACCATAAATGCTAAAAAGGCAAACATTTACAGTGAAGGTCCTAGTACTGCATTTCTTGCTGGAAAAACTGAGAGTTATGGTGATTCTCCAGGTTGTACTTTTACAAGTCCAAACCGATCATCAAAATCTACAATTCCTGATAAAGCATCTGAGGATCTAGCTTCATTGTTATCTGCATTTATATCATCGTCCAATGGTTCAATTTTTGGGAAACTTGGAGAAGTTGATTTGGTTGCAAATGACTTAGGTGAGTTGAACGATGATCATTTGAACGAGTTAGATTTACATTGGCAATTTGCTATGATTGTTGAAAGAGGTAGGAGATACATGAAGAAGCATGGTAAACAATCTTTTATTCCAGGAGGAAAACTTGGATTGGATAAATCCAAAGTTAAGTGTTTCAAATGTTCACAAGTTGGACATTTTGCTCGTGAATGTAACAATTCAAAAGTATCTGCATCCTCGTCTTCAACAAACAATTCTAAATCACAAGCTTTGACTTCATACACGGCTGAAGGATATGATTGGGAAAGAGATATAGCAATAATTTAAGAGAGACAGAATCAGATAGCATTAACTGCAACTCTCAATGCAGACAGTTCTACAGATTCTATCTACAAGACATCACCTGCCATGGTGTATAACACTGATCTAAAACAATATGTTAAATTGTATCCTGATGAATCTGCACTTCTTGCCGAAGTTGGTTGTCACGAATTACATGATTCAGATTCAGATACAAGTTCATGTGAAACAGTTGTGGAAGATGGTACCGTAGAAGCGACAAAAGAGTTTCAAGAAAAATATGAATCTTTGTTAGCAAAGAATGGTTTTGTGACACCCCGTCCAAAAGTTAAGTCAACGCTCCTTACTTTGACCTTAGATTAGACATTATGTGCTTATCTTATCTATGATTAACTGTTTGGTAACTGTACGTAACTGGTAAAATCCGGACGTAAAAAAAAAAAACTGATTCCCACGTTGTATTGGAAAACGCGCCCTAATAAACATGAAAGACCATTAAGGAATTAATGGAATGTTAACAATAAGAAACGAATATAAAAATGTAACTTTTTATATTTTTCTTAAACATGTGTCACGGATATTCACCATCAATACGGGAACATTTTAAGCGATTACGTGGCTAGAAACAACTGGGGTTCTAAGCACTCATGGTAATCGAGCTTAAAGCTGACGCGAACAAACAAAACAGTCTTCGTTGCATTCACGCGTACCAAACCGGACCAACTTGAGAAAAACATAAACAAATCATGTCGAACAATCAAAAACTGTTTATGTGAATCAATATGAAACTTTACAACTTTTGATAAAATCAAATCGTATTTAAAGTTTGCCCGTTGTCAAGACTTAGCCTTTTTGTTCAAACCGTTTAGCCTATTGGGCCTAGTAAGCCCAATAAGCCCAAATCAATTCGGATGAACCCGGAAATTTCATCAATGACTCGCCTCGTCACACCGAGTAATTTCCCTGAATCAGAAACCCGAAACGCGGCCCGAATCCCTTTGGGCCGAACCGGCCCAAACCGGTTTATTTTCTTTACTCCTTGCGGCCCAAACCTAGAACCCGGCCCACGATCCCTCCTTTTCCCTTTGAGCTCGGCCCAACCGAATACCCAAATTCACGTGGGCTTCGGCCCAGCCCGCCACTCAAACCCTTTGGGCTTCGGCCCACCCCCGACCTCTTTAAATAATTAAGTCTCGGCAATGATTTTTATAAATCACCCCAATCGGTTTTATAAACTTTTTGGCTCAAATAATTATTTAAAACCTACCACATGTTTGTAAATTCAAGCTTGTTCTAAATTTATAAAAATTTCTATTTTTATAAACTCCTATCCCCTTTATATTTTATAAAAGTTCCAAACTTTTATAAACTTTATAAAACTTAATTAGATAAAAGCTAGATGGAATGTGGGCTTGACAACACATTAATACTCAAAGGTTAATGACCAAAAATTAAGCCTATATAAAGGAGGCTTAAGACCACTTGTTCCCCACACCTCCAACACCCATCACTTTTGCTCCCTCTTGTCTCTCTACCCCAACCGGCCACCACCACCGACCCTCCCCCCTTCGCCGGCTGCTACCACCACAGCACCACCCCCTGCCGTCGCCCTGCCACCGCCGGACCGCCACTAGCCGCCGCCGGACCGCCGCAAACCGCCACCAAACTTCACTTTTTTTTTTGTTCTTCCTCTTCCCTTGTGAGTCTTCTACAACCCCTTTTCCCATGTTTTCTTACATTGTTTCACCACCCAAATGTACCACCAAGTCTTGACAATCTAAACCCCCCTAACACTTATGAAATCTAACACTAATGATCATGTTCTTTTTATTTTTGAATGCTTGCTTGCAACAACTAACACCACTCTCTCTTAATCCCCATTTTCTTCTAAGATCCAAGATGGTGAAACACAAGGTGAAACCTTATGGATAGTAGCTTTGTGCACCTAGATCTAAAATGAAATCCATGGATTTCAAAGTTGGTTGTTTGCAAATCCAAGCCACTTCATATCTTGTTAAATGAGCATAATAACTAATAAGTTGTTACATGTTGTTTATTTATTTATTTTTGGTCCTAACACATGCATTAGTGTTAGTAGATTTATTTTACATGTCCTAACATATATTATGTTAGTAGATCGTTTGTTTATTTTTGGTCCTAACATATTTATGTTAGTTGATATATTTATACTTCATGTTATTCATTTATGTGTTAACTTATAAATATAAACCTTGTTATATTAACTAGTTACATGACACATAATAAATAGACTAAAAATGTTGGACATGGAAAATAGATTTAAATACTTGGATTTATTACAAGTTTTAACTTTTCTTAAAACTTGCTAAAATGGACATTTTTTTTTATAAAAGAAATTTTATAAAAATTAATCAAGACAAACATTGACTTTAAATATTTCCATGGATTTATTTTCATTACTTTGAGAGATCAAAGTAATTAAAATAAGTATTACGTTGCGTAGTAATAAAACCGGGACCGCACGGCGATATACGCAAGAACGTACAACTTGACATGTTTTATTGAAACGACGTAAATGTTTTAATAAATGGAACGTTATAAATCCAAGCGTCACCATAAATATTTTTTTTATCAACGTTTTCAAACAAATATTTCATGAACTTGAAATATTATTAAACTATAGAAATGTTTTAAAATATAAAAAGTCTTAAATAATTATTCAATTATTTACAAGATTTTTGTCTTCATAATTATTTATTTCAAAATAATTATCCTAAAAATAATAATTGACATTATTATTTTGGTCCAATGTTCATGACTCGTTTAAACTGTTTATCTGATTATTTACATTATATTTATTTGACATAAATATAAACTTAATAACGCGTATTTATTTGTACAATAAATACTAATAATGGGCTTTCCAATCAAATACAAACGGGAATAACGTCAAGACTTGACCGGTATCACTTGGGTAACTCATGTTACTCAAAGGATCGTAGACCTTATGCATATGCCTATTTAATTTATTTAGGGCATCTCGTGCTACTGTTATCTACACTACTTACCTACCGTTTATCTGCTGAATCTGTGAGTTTCACGGCCCCTTTTTCCTTTTAACTGTTTTATACTTGGGGGAGAAATCATGAAAACTGATTAAATGCTTTTTACTTAATATTATGGTTTACTTGTTAGCCGTATGACTACTTGTTCTCTTACTGATTGCCCAACTTGGTACATTATCGTTATAAACGTTTGTACAACCGAAAATCCCATCATTAATTGATTTCAATTAGTTCTGTACGAAACGATAGCTAGTGAATAGATCTATTTAGGTTGACAACTCTACCCTAACTGGTAGCTCCAGTTCTGACTCCGGATTGTCTGGGGGTACACGTCAGTTATTCTGCACTGTTTAACATCTCTGGGCAAGAGATGCCGGGTGGGTAAACCGTTAGTATTTGAAATCAAGGTTCAGGTGAGATCATACAACCACAACAATAAACCCTGATAATATTTAAGTATACCGAAAACTGTTTTACAAATGTTTAACTGATAAATCATAAACCTGTGAACCTCACCAACTTTATGTTGACCCGTTTTAAATTCATGATTTCTTAGGTAACTGATGCAATCTCGTGAAGACATGCAAATGGGGCTTAACTATGCTATCGGACCTGCTTTTGGAGTCATAGTCCCGATTATCCAAATAGACCGTTAAATGTTTTTATTATCAATTTAGACTTTATGTTTTTCCAAATGTAAGACATTTTCATTTCCACTATCTTTCCGCTGCAACTGAAATGAAGTAATGTTTTTATGAAGTTTGAATTTATTAGAAAATGTTCTATGTATCCTCGACTATGATTCCATTCTCGCTCACACCCGATACCGTCGACCGGGGTGTGACAGGTTTGATCTCTGAAGAACTCAAAGCTGTTAAAGCTGAATTAGAATGTTCACAACAAAGATGTGCTGATTTAGAAAGAGTCAATACAGAACTGGTTCAAAGTGCTGAAAAATGGGAAACTGAAGCAAAGGATGCTATTGGAGATTTTGATAATCTATTCGAGAAATCAACAGCTAGAGTGGAATTTCTTCTGAAATCTAATGTTGAACTTCAAAAGGTTTTTGATGACGTTACTGCTGCAGAGAATGTTCATAAAGCAGTGATTTCTGAATTACAAGATAGAGTTATAGAACTTAAAGAGGAACTTTCAAAGCTTAGAGATGAAAATGTTCAGGCTCGTGAGAAGAATGGAATTTTAACAAAAGATGTTGGTTATTACACAAAGAAGTGGGAAAAAGTTCATGCTGAGTTAATGGACATTTGTGATACAAAAAGACAACTAAAGTCAAAATACAATGAGTTGTCAGATCAATTTATTGATGTTCAAAAAGAATTGATGGATGCTCAGGTCAAGATTTCTGAGTTGAAAATTGAGATTCTTGTTCTTCAAAAACAAGTAAAGAATTCAGCTATGTCTCCTACTTTACTGAATTACATTTACAATCAGGAGAAGAGTGACGATAGTGTGAAATTAGAGGATTTGCATTCTGTTCCAGCTCCGGTGGTTATCTTAAATCCTCCATCTGTGTCATTTGATCCAAGAGCTGAAGTGCAAGATTATTCTAAATTTGCAACTCCAACAAAGAAGAAGAAAAACAAATCTGAGAAAAGGGAGAAGAAATTGGGTGAAGCTCCACAGTTTGTCTCAAGTTCCAAAGTTTTGGAAGAGCAAAAGATTTGTAAGAACGTTGATTCCGTTCCTTCATTTGCGAATGAAGAAGAAAAAGCTTTGCTTCAAAGTAACAACTTGAAAGATATTAAAGTTAAGTTCAATAGCGAGGCTAAAGAACGAAAAGTTCCAGAATCTTCTTCAAGTTCTTCAAAAATTCCAGGGTATAAACAAAAAGGCTTGGGTTATATTGTTAACGAAGAACCAGTTTCAACACTACCACAGAAGCAGCCAAAGGGGAAGGCTAAAGAGAAAGTTTCAGGTCACAAGAATCAGTCAAAGCAAAGGACACAAAAGGTGTTCAAATCAAGGAATGTTGATTACTATTCTGGAGGATCTTCTTATAGTTCTGGTAATTATTCACGAAGTCCACCTCCAAGGTATGATTCTTCAGACGATTTCTTTGATTCCTTTGGTTCAGAAAATATTTTTGGTTATCATGATGTGTTCAAACAGAACAAGAGAAACCTAAAGAATTTTGTTGATAAAAATCAAATTTTCGAATCAAATCTGGGTAGCAGTTCCCTTAATGTTTTTCAAAGGAAGTGTTATGCATGTCGTAAACCAGGGCATCTTGCTGCACAATGTCCTACGAATGCGAGCATTGATGCTTATGTGAACAAAACTGCTAAGTATGTGGATTTAAATGGTCATATTTTTGATGAACCACAATCATTCAGGTCCCAATCAGCTAGTAAGTCGTCTTGGGCAAAGACGCAAGTTGATAATTTTGTGGATTCATTGAAATATTTTCAATCGCCCAAGATTTGGAAACCCCGAGTTGTTTCCTTGGGTGTAAAAGACCATGTTGAAGACACCGGGCGACCCGAGGCTGTTGACTCGGGTCGATCCCAAAACCACTAATGTTTTATCTGGTGTCTGCAGGTTTCTTCAAGAAGACCTATTATGCGTGTGTTGCTAGTAGTGAAGAACTTGCTTAATTTAGTGTTTCAACGACATATCATTTACAAATGTTTTTCAACCGATTTTTCCAAAACTAAAACTGCAAAGTGTCAGTGTTGGTCGATCAATTTTCTTTCTTGTTCATATGTTTACATTTTTGTAGTTATACATATTTTTAGGGGGAGAAAATTGAAAATTCAAAAAAAAAATAGTGGTTGTTTGAATTTTAGGGGGAGAAATTGGAAAATATTAAAAAAAATGGAAAATTGAGAAATTGATCCGACAAAAGCGAGAAATGATGGTACATCAGCATATATGTTATCTGCCATGGATAGATTAAGTCTAAAGGCTGTAGGTACTTGCATAATCTGTGAATGTGCATGACTAATCTGATATCTGCAAGTAAGATATAAACATAAAGCTTGCCTGATGATCTTTGGTTATTTGCTTCTTGATGAATGCTGTGTGATGATTCCAAAATAGAATAAAGAGATATCCTGATGAATGCATGTTTTCATTTTGCAAAGATTTCAACTTGTTTGATTTTCTTTATTTTGTCAAACGATCGGCCTTTCTCTGCGCATCGAAAGATCGACCTGATTGGTGTTCGTTTGATGTTCTGCTTTATTTTCTTTGGTGTTTCGTATAATCCATCGGACTTTCTCTGCGTGTACGGGAGTACCGACCTGATTGTTGTTGGATTATACAATTTCTGCTTTATTTTATATTTCTTATTTTCCTAAACAATCGGACTTTCTCTGCGTGCTCACAAGCCGACCTGATTGTTGTTTGTTTAGGGTTCTGCTTTATTTTTGCATGACTCATCAAGGATGATTAAATCTCTAAGGAAGTTGATTTTATATGATAAATATGATGATTTGCCAGTATTTCTGATAGAGTGGAGGCCGAGTTATCAGTGCATGATAAAATTACCTTAAGCATATCTGAAAACGATAGAAAATGATTGGTGCATGCTGAAATAAACATAAATGTTGTATTTGCGATTATCTTGGCTTGCATGCTGATTAAGACCGAAATTGAAATGTGCTAGATGCATTATGTCTGATATGATCTCGTGTCGTGATCTTTCTCGCAAAATACCAAAAATTGAGTGTAAGTTTGTATTGCATTTATATTTCCATTTTAGTAAAATTCAAAAAGATTTTTGGTGTGTTTTAGCATAACTTTGAAAAATCAAAAAGATTTTAGGTGTGTTTTGATCCAAAGTTTCTAAAAGCCAAAAGATTTTGTTTCTTAGTTGTTTTCGATTGATCAACACTTGATACAAAATTAAAATTTCAAAATCAATATCTTGGATTCTCAAAGAGAAGTTTTGCACCAAGATTAAATTAATCTTGGAAATTCAAAGAAAATTCTGCGCTTTTGTCTTCTAAAGTCGCAGGTTCTGTGTGTCAAGACTCGAGCATGGTGTAAAGAGGGAGTTTGTTATATCATTCTCAAGTGGATCTTGAAGGTCAAAGATTTATTCAAGATTGTTCCAGCCATGCAAGCTCTGTTTCTGACAAGATTTCAAGTTGAAGATCTGATGCAGCAATGTTGAAAATTGAAGACTTGAGATTTAGTTAGGCTAGATACACTACACGTTAAGGGGGAGTTTGTTAGAGCATATCCCTATGCCAAGATGTGTCTCGTGTATTGTATCTATGTAATGAGAGCAATTGTGTGAGTCTTGGTAGGCAACTGAGCGTACCACATGGTCCGCCGGACCAGTTGGTGCAGCGTACCAGTTGGTACGCTGGGTGGTACGCCAGCTAGTCTAAGTTACCTATAAATAGGTAGTTTGTGTTGAGAGCAATAGCACTAATAGAGAACTTCAAGTCATATTCTACATTTCTGTGTGTGTGTTTCTGTGTGTATGCTCTTAAGGTTTCATCAATACAAATCTCATTTGTATTTACTTTTGATCTCGTTTCATCTCATTATCACGTGATTAGCAAACGATCCATTGCTCCATGGTTTTACAGTAACCTTAACTCTTTAGACGTTCTATTCTATCGAACATCTCCTTAACCACCATAGTACTACTACCCGCCCCTAGTTAGATATCCGAATGACTTACGTGTGCTAATAAACATGATAATGTACTCATATACTGCAACAAATGAACATCCCCCAATTTACCTAGGTATATGTATACGGGATGTACCGGCGGCGTATCCTCCACACTTTCAATATACCGGCTAACTATACTACCATGCTTGTATACAGGATGTACCAAAGGCGTATCCACCACATAATAATATAGCAAATGCATCACCTGTTCTCATATAATCATACATTCTCACTTGTGCGTTTATTAACAAACCCTTATCATGTGGATACCTAATTTCAAAGCAAATATAGCACATAACACTAATAATCATTTCATATGCATTATTCTATCATAATCATTTCATATACATTACTAACACGTATAACCATTCATAAGCATTTTCATAACATAACACGTATCACTTCAACAGTTCCTCAATTTATCAGTTAAGATAAACAAACTTTCAGATAAAAGCATTTCAAATACTTTTTTAAGTAAACAGTTGAACATTCTATGTATATCAGCCCGAAAATATTAAAGCGTTTAAAACATTTAAAAGTGGGCTTGCAGAACTCACCTTATTTCTTTACTCGTTATACTCGGACAGAACCTCCGACAGAATCCTTCGGTTAACCTAATTCTCGTATCGTATGGCATTAACGCAAGGTTTAACATTATAAACATATCCTATGTTTATTTATCTCATATATTATCTTAAAAATATCTAATTATTAAGGTTTACTTCTTTTAAGGTCAAAATGACCAAAATACCCTTATAGGCATAATATTCCTTTTTAATATGAAGACGTGCATTCCTATAATCAAACACTCACTCCGGGATCGCCCAGGGAGATATGCCATTTCCCAGTTGGGATTTATGCGACACCCTCGCTATGCCAGAAACCCCAGTGTACAGGCGCTTACCCTTCCGGTCCGCATGAACTTCTAAATATCCGATTAACTTGGTATCTTAAATACTTTATCATTTATCCATTTTAACTTCATATATACTTATTATATATATACACATAGTTCCATACCAAAAATCAAGTACCCATACCCTCTGAATTATTTTATATTAAATAATCATATTTCAAAACCCTAATTTCATATATTTCCTGTTTCTTTATCAAAACTCATTTTATTTTCAAACCAAATTAGGGTATTATCCATTATAACATTTTATAATATACCTTAAAATATCTAAGCTTAATTCAAAACCGTTTGCTCAATTTGGGCAGAACAACGTTACGAAAACCGTAATTTTGACCCGTTAACAAAACTATTACCAAACCTTTTCCAATTGTAATATAAAGTTATGGTTTTCTTTAAACGCATTAAATTATGATTACCTACAAAAATTCAGACCCTAATTCCCACCCGATCACCCGATTTGAGCAGAATAACCTCAAGAACCCTAATTTTACATCATTTCTAGAAACCATACTTAGACATAATATTATCAAAAACTGAAAGAGGTTATTGTTAAGCATATCAAATAAGGGGTGACTACAGAAATCGGCTTCTAACTCTTTTCCAATTGCTCGTATTGCTCCGACGAAGTTCTGGTGTGTTTTTAGGGTTTTTGGTTTGAAGATCAGTGAATTTGCGAGTTTGGATGGTGGATTTGAGCTTCTATTTATACCTACAGGTGCGCCTTGATGCCCTTACACGTCCATGGGTGACTCATGATCAAAAAACGACGCGTAGGTGATTAATTCGTGCCCTCCAAGTCTGTTAACGTGGCCATTTTCGAACCTGGAACAATTCTGCTGCAACCCACCCTCCTCGTGTATCACGCCAAGTGTGAAGAGGTCCTAGCCGATACGCGAGAGTCCATGATTCCGGTCAGAATTTGGATTTTTACATTTTCAGCCCTTCTACTTTGGTTTAATGCATTCTAGCCCCCTATACTTCTAACCTTTTATCATTTTATGTACCAAAAGATTAGGGGACATATTTCTAACAATTTATAAGGTTTCTAAGGCTCGGGATTCGTACGATAACATGTATATACATTTATACTAGGGGTATACCCGCGCGTTGCGGCGGAGGCAGTACATAAGCATTATTCGTCATTTGTTCGCTCGTTATGGCCACACAACAGTTTGGGAATTCATTTGGGAAACAACGAACGCAGTACTTGATTTTTGTTCGTTTATCCATACCCTCGTGATATATCTTCGAATGTACGTATATTGGTTTTCTCATTTGTATCATCGACTTAGCTTATCTACCCGCGCGTTGAGGCTGCGATAGTTTATAGCGCGTTATTAGTTTTTTGTCCATGTGTGCAACAGGGGCAACAATCAACCAACGTGGTACCTTTTTTTTTTGTTAGTTTATCCATCCTCTCGTGACATATTGAATTGTATGTTTGTTAGTTTTCTTATTCATAACATCGACTTAATTTATTTAACCTTATAGATCTCAAATAAATAACATTGAATACCGGAATAAAAAGTATATATTGAACATATATTCGGATAGCAGACCTCAATAAGTCCTAACATGGTATTTGACTTTGACTATTCCAATTCAATATTGACATGTGTAAGAGAGACTATTTTAATTATTCAAGAGTTTTTATCATCAAGTGGACAAAAGCTCTATTTTTAAATTTTATCAGTTAAAGGCAATGATACAAAGTTGATAACTTTGATGAAGATTTTACTTGCAATGCATACTAAAATGCCTCCCAAATACATCAACCCTCTTTTTCTTTCCACAAATCAATACTTTAATGCTTTAACCATTGCACCATAAAACCACATTTGTTAATCCATGTATATGCATAGAGGTAGACTAATAAAACATTAATAAGAATATGTTCACATACCACAGTTTCCACTGTGTGTATAAATGTATATAATTACTTTTCATCTTTACCTATGGACCTTGTTAGTATGCATCTAAGAAACATAAATCAGAACAACCAATCTTAATATTACTAATAAAAAGAATGGCCACTTCTCTTCCCGAAAATCCTGCAAATATTAAAACATGTGGTAAGAGTCAACTGGTCTAGTTTTCACACGGACTCTATTATATTGACCTCTATCACTCATTAATGAATAAATACATGGTTATAATAATTAAAAAAAATGTAATCCATAAATATCCATATATATCTTATAGGTTAAAGGAGACACATATATTAAAGCAGATAGATAATATTTCTAAAATGGGAATTTTAAAAAAATATATGGTGAAGCTTATTCTGAGATGTAAAAGCCTCGGCTGTTATTAATCTACCTATAACAAACATGAAAAGGAGATAACCGTTGTGACCTGCACTAACTTTCAACAACATTAAACCATTTTGGTCCATTTCACCTGCTCACTTTTAGCTCAATTTATTAGTCATCTAAATGTTTGAGTAAAACAATTTAAAGGTCATATGCATAGAAGTGAATTTTATTGACTTTCAACCCGTTTGGCACGTTCCCATTTTAGCAATTGTTTTGTTTAAAATAACATAAAAACACAACTCAAACCCACCAATCTATGAAAACAGACCTGAGGATGGGTGTCTCCAAGAAGTTCGTACAATGGCATGCACCACTTTTGAATCAATTCACTTACAACAACACGCAAGAAGGTTGCTGATGTAGAGTTTTCTCCTCCCTAATCAACAGAAAAAGGGCTTTAAATACAAATAAAAAAATTTGTAACCTATCCTCTAAAGGTTATAAGAAAAATCAGTTTCCGGTTATTGTAAGACCTTTACTTTTCTTAAAAAATAATGCATATAAGCAACAATGAAGTAAAAGACTTGGATTCTTGAAAAATGATCAAACTTTTGAAAGAAGGCTGGTAGATATTGATATCATGTTAAAAGATAAAATATAATCCAAATCATATACAAACACAGTTTGGCAGCAAACTCTTTTTAAGCCCCAAATATTCTTATAATCTACCTTATATATATGTTACATGCCCATACAACTGTATATTGTGGTAGTAAAATAATGTAATAAGTAAAATGAAAGCCAAATAACAAATCGAACCTGACGATGGGTTTAAAGAGAGTGTTTGCTTACTGGGTTTGGGATAAAAAAGATAGTGTTTGCTTACTGGGTTTGGGATAAAAAATGGGAATCAAACCCACAACTTTCTATACACTTAAACCACAAACAGAGATGGTTTAAAAATATAATCACATTCCCATTTGCCATATCATTAAACTGATAGTGATTCGTAATTACAAACCAAAAGCATTTGTATAGTACTTATAACTTCTTACCAAATGACTCCAGCTGCTAATTTGTGCTGGAATTAGCATCTAAAATTTGTATAGGTTCTTTAGCATCGACTAATTATAATTATATCATCATACCTGTAGAGATTGTGAGCCAAAGTTTGAAATTGAACTTGAATCTTTGTCCAGTGATTTGTAGCTTTATCACCTATTTCTAACAAAACCTGCACAATAGATACCAGAATGACTAAAGAGGGAACCATATAATGAGTGAAAATCCATTTTTTCATTATCAAAATGCCCTATTTGTAAACGAACCTATAAACCTATATGAACAACTCAATGATGCTTGAAACGAAGAGCGATAACATTAAAAGAAAGTTGCATACAGCTGCAAGCCTGCAACCATTGTACAACACGTCAAATAGGCTATATGGGTCAAATCTACAATATGTAAATGTTCAAATGATTATGGTCACATAAAAGCTCACTACTGCAGACTTTAAACCAAATCAAAAGTCAAGAAGCAAAAATGTACCCACTAAGTCAAAAATCAAAAGTCAAAGTTAACAAAGTAATTTCTGAAGCTATTCAAATCATTGTGGCCATACAAAAGCTCAATACTGGATACTAAAACGATTGAAGGACAGAGGAAATAAAAAAAAAGGGAAGCTAATATGAAGTTATTATAGTCAAGAATTTGAAGTTATATATGATCAAATGGTAATTAAAACGATTGAAGGACAGAGGAAATAAAAAAACAAAGGTTCATTTAGAAGGAGATTCCGGCTTAAATTCTACATATGATTGAAGGACAAAGGAAATGAGAAAAAAAGGTCATTTAGATGGGGATTGTAGCTTGCTGGGTGGTTTAGACAACATGGAAAATGGGTAAGTTGACCTGCACACTCTTCTTTTAGGTAACGGGTCAAAACATGTATATTTCAACCTCTGCACCCAAAACCATTACACAAATCACCAACAATTTCAGTTAAAAACATGTTCACAACAGAACTTGAATAAACATGTTCACAACAGAACTTGAACAAAGAAGAAATCGGACAAAGGGTTTCAAACATGGGTAAAACAGGAGAGCCTCAACTCTGATGATAGCCTTACAACTCCATATGACAAAAGCACATAAAAATGGGTCGGTCTATTCTTTTTTAAAATTGAAGGAAAGATAACCAAGCTGTTTGTACAGGGATTAACATCATAAAGCAAGTTGCTTTTAAATATAACCAATATTGAAGGAAAGATAACCAAGCTTTTTAAATGTTGAAAGAAAGAAAACCAAGCTAAAACCATTTGTCTACAGAAGTTATTTCAACTAATGCAATCAAAGAAAACCAAGCTGTTTGTACAGGGATTAACATCATAAGGCAAGTTGCTTTTAAATATAACTAATCATTTGTTTCTTTGGTTATAATAGAAATTTCCATAATGCAATCAAATAAAAAAATGCCAACAATTACAAAAATTAAAGAACACTTTTGCAGAAAGAGCATCTTTAAATTTTAAACCTTCACACCTAGCAATACATTCAAAGATGACATATTATGATATGAAGTCAGAATGAAGATCACATCCTTACGTTATATTTTAAAGCCCATTTTAGTACAAATAATTATCTGACAAATCGAACAAACAAACAAATCGAAATTCAAACAAACAAACAAACAAATCGAACTCATCAGATCAAACAAACAAACAAATCGAAATCAACTAACCTGTTTAAGTCGGAATCGAGAATCTTGAGGAACAAATCGAAATCAACAGCTGCACAAACCATTAGAATCGAGAGTAAGAAATCGTGAGATGAACAACCAGTTCGAGAAACATCAAAATCAGAATCAAGAAATCTTACCAAAATCAGAATCGTGAGATGAGAGTGTGATGGAACGGCAAGATTTATAGGGTGAGGGCGAAATCGTGAATGAGCGCCAAGAATTTGAAATCGTGAATGAGCGCCAAGAATCCCGTCCCATCTCTCTGCTATGCAAGTTGCCGGCCAAACTCTGACTTTTCCGTCCCATCTCTCTGCGATGCAAGTTGACGGCAACTGAGAAGGTTAGGTTTCTTTCTCGTTCAGTTAGGTAAAGGTATTTTAGGTTGAAGATGGAACTGGAAAAGTTGGGTTTTAAAATTAAGAGATTATGATATTATAAGTTTGCCATTGAAAAGAAATGGTTTATAAGGTAGTAAAGATATATTTTATTTATTATTTGCTAAATTACGTTTTAGCCCCTCAAACTTTACAATACTTATCATTTCATGTTATGAAACATGTTGGGATATATGTTTACTATATTGTAAGCCTCGGGATACTTATAATAATTATAGATACGTATAATATCCGTATACGTTTATAACTTTACAATAATTACACTTTTAGTCCTTTTACTTTTCTGTTAACTATTAACACACGTATTATACATATATATCCATTAATCCACACATGTATCATTATGTTTTCATATAAACATATATTCATCTCATACTTTATCTTCATTAACATTTAACACATCTGTTTATGCATATTTCACCATATAGGCCATCAAACACGTATATCTAACACATGCAACTTATCTAAGGCATAGTCTTACCACATTTATCAATTAAACTCACGTATTTATAATATAAACACATATTTTTACTATATATATATCATGTATATATGAAATTTGGGTTGTTACATCTACCCATTAGGCCCGTCACTTGGTGGATACGCCTCTAGGTGAAGTTCAAATGAAAAAAAACAGGCTCAAATAAATACTTCATTCGTTCATCCATTAAATTCCGCTATTTTTGAGACATGTATGTACTTAAATATTAGAGTAGGAAAAACTATATGGTATAAACCTAGGCCTTCATATCTTGAGACGGGATTAGGGTAAAGTTGTGTTTTTTAAGTGTAGGATCCATTAGGTTGAATGATTCCAAATACATATCTATAAATACTAATTAATGCATTTGGGGCTAAGGACGAGTGGTTAAGTTTAATTGGATCGAAATACTGATAATCGAGCTAGGCTATGTGTGAAGTTGAATTGAAAGTTGAATGTTGAACTTAAATAAATTGAAATGTTAGAGATTGAGTCCCTGGTTACGATTCCATTGTAGTATTTTCTAAGGACGAAAAAAGAGTATGTGTGGAGATGTTTTATGTGTTGCGAACACATCTATATTTCCTGTGGAATTCGTATAGTAATTGAGTCGAGTTTGAGTATTTTTTATTTAGTTTTTATCTAAGTTTAGTTATTTGAGTCTTAATGTGCTATTGAATCATTTTTGTACAATTTTGTGTGAGTTTAGTAATTAATTGAGTCTTGTGTTCATTTAGGTCGATTGTGATTTAATTTTGCTCAAAATGGTTAAATATATTTGTTGCAGGTAGGTATAATTGTCCAAGAGGATGGAATGATATTTTATCAAAGTTCAAGGGGCTGCATGTAATTCATGGAAGTTGAGGGACCGATGTAGAGTTTGAGGGGGCGAAATTGTTATATATGGAAAATTAAAATGATGGATAAGAAGTAACGATGGATCAGGGGATTGAATTGTGAGTTTGGAAAAGAATTAAATGGTGAGTCGGTGTAAACTGACTATTTTGTCGGTTATGAGTACCCGTATCGCATGGATTGAAAATCTGCAAGCCCATTTGTTTGATATAAATTCGGAAGCTACGTGATTTATTGGGGGGCTTTCGAAGGAATTAATTGTGGGAGATGGCAGAAGGGTCTCGAGGAATATAGGATAAAGCAGACTACGAGAGTCGACGGGAGAAAGCAATTGAAAGGAGGAGAAACAATTTGAACGAAGCAGCAGCCAATAGCCATTCGGTTTTGTTTTTTGATTCTTGAACTCTATTTGCCATAGTTTTAATATTTATTTTCACCACAATGTTTATAATTATGACTATGAATTTGGTGTTCTTGAATATTATGATTGTTGGCTAAGTTTTTAGTATCACCTAGACCATTATGATGAACGATTAGCATTTGCAACTTTTATTTGGTTGTGTTAACTTGATTAATGTAATGATTCTTTAAACTCCATGGATTTTATGTGATTAATGCGTATGTGTGCTTAATTTAGGGGTTCAATTGATAATCAATTCTTGCTTGATCTGCGAATGTCTTCCAGTTTGGGTTGGGTAATTAATTCGTGTGACTTTATGTTTGCAAATTAATGTGGTTAGCTAAATAAGTTGATCATAGGATTGAATATTAATTGTCGCCTTGAATTCTGTGTGTTGCTCTCTAAATAAGCTTAAAAGGATAATAGTTGTCGGGTAGTCGGGTTGGTTAATGAACAAGGGTAGCATTGTCTCAAAAGAAAGTGTCCTAGGAATTTGGCTTACTTGATAATCGTGTCAGTTATAGAAAATCAGTGGTAGCTCCTACTAGTCTAGGGTGCCTTAGATTGTTTCGAGGGTGGTTAGACTTAGTTGAAGTGGGAAGGACTTAAAAGGTGAACCCTTGTTCGGGCCTTAGAATCATTTGCTAGGAAGAACTTAAAAGGTGAACTAGCCTCCATCAGAGTTGTCATAGCCAGGTAAGGTTGTAGGTATTAATAAGGATTCTAGGTCTAGGTGGTTCTCCTTTCTCATTGATTGTTTTCCTAAAGTTTTCATGTTTTCATTTGTAGTTACGTTAGTTAGTTAATTTAGTTAATCAAATCTAAAATCAATTTCTCAAAATTCCATTCATTAGGTCCTAGTTGAGTCTTGTCACATAGTGTCTCTAGGGTTTGATATCCGGTCTTACATAAGCTATACTACCACCGACAGGTACACTTTCCTTAGGTTCGGTCTAGTTTAGTTAGTTTCGGTAAAATTATGTGTGTCTAGGTCTAGGTTTAGGTCTAGGACAAATTAGTCATTTTTATGTATAGTTCTGAACACATCAAGTTTTTGGTGTCGTTACCGCGGACACATGGCAATAGTAAGACTAACTTAGGCCGTGTATAGGAAGTTTGAGTCTTTTCTAAGTTTTTTGTTTAGCGAGTTAATTTTTCTTGAGCCTAGAATTTAGGTTTTATTTTTCTTAATTTTTTTATTTTGTTTATGCCACATACTCACTAACAATAACCATCTGTATTTTCTGTCACTATGAAATTGATAGATTCTTTTTTGTCTTATATAGATCTGGTAGTGGTTGGTAATAGGTTAGAAGATGAAGATGAAGTCGAGGATAAGTGTGGGGAGAACACCGGGGGGGGGGGGGTCGGATAACTTAGTGAAAGATATTGGATTAGAAAACCCGTTAGGAAATCCCGGTGTGGTGGAGAGTGAAATTGATAGTACGGTAGAGCATGAGTGTGGGGAGGATACCGGGGTAGTTGAGGTTGTGAAGGAGGTCTTAGATGACCCCCGTGTTGAACGCGGTGTGTTAGTTGAACTAGGAGCTGAGTTAGTAGTTAAGAGAGTGATTAGAAAGGCCACACTTGGTGATTTTATAGGTTATGATGACAAGTTACTGTTTAGGCCAAGTGTGGGGAAGGTAGAGGGTGGTAGTTGTGTCAATGACCCGATATTAAGCTCTCTAGGGGAAATTAGATTTCTTTCGGGTAGATACAAACATTGGAATGTTAGAGAGATGTTGGAACTAGAGGATCCTACTGGTCTTCATAGTTTGTTGATTAGGAAGTTGCTAGGAAATTGTGATGGTCGAAACCGGGTACTTACCGGTAATGTAGTGCTGAAGGATGTGAAAGCGAAACCTCCTGATTGTGGTTTAGGAGGTTATGTTTGTTGTAGGAGCTGAATGGATTAGTGCCCAGGGTTGTAAAGTTTGTATATTTATTTTTATTTTTCTACAAATTTTTAATTTCGTGTTTTTCTGCGTTTTCGGTTTGTGTTTTGTGTTTTTCAGTGTTTGTAGGAAATTCGGGTGATTCAAGATGATGAATTTGTGTTGGAAGAGTCCAAGATCCAGGTTCGATGATATTCACACTTGGATGCTTATGGAATTCAATAGAGGGCCTGGGATCAAGCTCGCCTTTCATTCATCCAAATTAAAATCAGGAGAGTTTATTCCGATTTATTATCTTTTATTTCTATTTTCTTTTGCATTTTAATTTTCATTTTTAGTGTGCTTTATTTTTATTTTTTGTTTTATTCTCATCTCACATTGGGACAATGTGTCGATTAAGTGTGGGGATGGGAAACGTTGCGTTTTGAGTCTATTTATTTTTATTTTTAGTGTGTTTGAAAAAAATGAAAAATTCTACAAATCCAAAAAAATTGAAATTTTTTGAAAAAGAAAATTAAAAATGTTATTGATTATGCATCAATTAAATGGAAAATGAAAGAACAACTGGGGGTTAATTTTATAATTAACTGTGCTTAATTGTAATATATCTAAATATGTGGTTGTTTATTAGCTAGTTTGATGTATTGGTAGGCCCAGCCGATCGTATAAGCTTAAAAATTCTTATGTGTTAATTGTTGAATGAAATTAAATAATTAATAAATCAGGATGCTTTTAGTGGGTTCTCGTATTGATTTGATCAATGTGACAAAAACTGTCAAAAATAGAAGATACGTACCTTAGTATATATGTTGTCTCTTAAATATTAGCACGCCTCTATCTTTTTATGAAAAAAAAAATTCGATATTGGTGGCGTGTTGGGAATCGAGATACCGAGCCAACAAGATTTGGATAGATGTGATTAATATTCAACGACCACTTATTATATACCGTCCTACAACACGGTGAAGAACATGACAACTTAAGACAACACGACTCAACAAAGAAGAGGCTCTAGTGAATATTATTAATTGTTTAAATATTGTCACTAGTTAGTATTTTACTATTATGCCCTTAGTGAGTCTTGTAATATATATAGTAAGTCTTTCATTGTGAAAGACTTGATGATGTATGTCTAGTGAGAGAGAGTTAGTCATGGTTCTTTGAAGCTTGTAAGGGTTCATGAACTCACCTAGTAAGTTCATGATACCCGGGAATGCGTGGGGTAGGTAAAATGTAATCTTTTGGTTATCTTTATTTATCTATCATTCCATGTTGTTTATCATCGATCTATCTTGTTCTTCATATCCATGTTTATGCTAGCTTTGCTAATCATCATCATCACATCTAACACCAACGATGTTCATATTCGGGTGTTCATTTGTTTCTACAAAAACGAGTTACACAAAGACTCGATCCGCTTCCGCAACCAAGGTATTTGCCCACCACCTCGGTTTTTCAATTGGTAATTGTAGGATCGATATAAGTCAGAGTTAAACTTAAACAATTCCCTTAACTTGCAAATATAACCTTGCGGAATTAAGTTATATTTTACTTTTCTTAAGCAAAGTTGAATTCTTGTATAACGTAAATGCTTGATTTGCAGAATAGTAGTAACAACAAAGTATCAAATACTCGGCACTATTTGCATTAACTCAAAGCTACACTATTACAAGTGATAACCACGATGTGTAAACTAAGAGATAACCAGCTATATATAGTGCAGATGAGATCAATCACAGCCATTGATCTCATGTGATCTAATCTAGATCGTACATTACAAAGTCAAATCTAAGCTACCAAAAGAATAAACTTCGACATATGAAATGACTTGCGTGTTGACAGCAACAATCTACTTTTCGAGAGCGGCTTGGGCAGATGTAGAAGAATACGAGAAGCTTTTGCAGGATGGGACTGCTGAAAAGACATCTCAAGAAAAGTCAGGTTGAACTCATTATCTGATGGATAATCGAGTTCACCCGGAATATCCACTAAGTGACAAAACTGCTTCTTTCCGCTTGAACTTGTTGTTCCACTTGAAGTTGTAGTTCCGCTTCAACTTCAGCCGGAATTGTCAAAACTGGAGTTCAGCCGGAATTCTTCAAAATTGAAGTTCCTTACAATCGCTGGAGTTTGATTCTGATCAGTATTGGCTTGCCGGAATTCGCCTCAGGTCGCCGGAAAAGTATATCCGTTCAGGTTAGATGATGTTGTTTCCATTACATGATGCTCATGTTCGATATCCGAGTCGGTTTTGACGACGGGTTTGCTCGATAATGCTTCTATTTCGATGATATTTATTACATCACGGGTTCGATTCGATATTGCCGCCATTTTAGAATTAGGTGGAAGGGGTTACACAATTTTTCTGATTGGAATATGCACGACGAACTTGATTGATATATTTGCTATTGGTTGCAAAAGTCTAGGGGGAAAAAAAGTGATGAAGATAATGAGACTTTTTGCAATGATTTTAGCAAAAGAAAGCAACGTGATTTTTAATCTTCGAAGAGTCCTCAAGCCGTAACAGTTGCGACATTGCCATTATGGTAAAAATCAAGGCAAGGTCAATAGCACAAAAGAAGTGGTTTGTCTATGTGGAAAACATTGATTTGGTATTTCAACAATATTGGCTCACTTGAGTTATGATTGAATCCTCAAGTAGCTAGCCATTGTGTTGAGTTTTGTAAACACCCTATACATTTATATTCTTTGGTTTCGGGCTAGAAGATGTTTATTGTAGGGGGAGCTTCACAAAGGAGAAATGAGGGTCACCTTGAAGTCAAGTTACAAGAATACAAGAATCAATGTCACAAGTGTTGAGTATTCCATCTACCAAATAGGGGAGATTGTTGGGAATCGAGATACCGAGCCAACAAGATTTGGATAAATGTGATTAATATTCAACGACCACTTATTATATACTGTCCTACAACACGGTGAAGAACATGACAACTCAAGACAACACGACTCAACAAAGAAGAGGCTCTAGTGAATATTATTAATTGTTTAAATATTGTCACTAGTTAGTATTTTACTATTATGCCCTTAGTGAGTCTTGTAATATATATAGTAAGTCTTTCATTGTGAAAGACTTGATGATGTATGTCTAGTGAGAGAGAGTTAGTCATGGTTCTTTGAAGCTTGTAAGGGTTCATGAACTCACCTAGTAAGTTCATGATACCCGGGAATGCGTGGGGTAGGTAAAATGTAATCTTTTGGTTATCTTTATTTATCTATCATTCCATGTTGTTTATCATCGATCTATCTTGTTCTTCATATCCATGTTTATGCTAGCTTTGCTAATCATCATCATCATCACATCTCAAACACCAACGATGTTCATATTCGGGTGTTCATTTGTTTCTACAAAAACGATTTACACAAAGACTCGATCCGCTTCCGCAACCAAGGTATTTGCCCACCACCTCGGTTTTTCAATTGGTAATTGTAGGATCGATATAAGTCAGAGTTAAACTTAAACAATTCCCTTTACTTGCAAATATAACCTTGCGGAATTAAGTTATATTTTACTTTTCTTAAGCAAAGTTGAATTCTTGTATAACGTAAATGCTTGATTTGTAGAATAGTAGTAACAACAAAGTATCAAATACTCGGCACTATTTGCATTAACTCAAAGCTACACTATTACAAGTGATAACCACGATGTGTAAACTAAGAGATAACCATCTATATATAGTGCAGATGAGATCAATCACAGCCATTGATCTCATGTGATCTAATCTAGATCGTACATTACAAAGTCAAATCTAAGCTACCAAAAGAATAAACTTCGACATATGAAATGACTTGCTTGTTGACAGCAACAATCTACTTTTCAAGAGCGGCTTTGGCAGATGTAGAAGCATACGAGAAGCTTTTGCAGGATGGGACTGCTGAAAAGACATCTCAAGAAAAGTCAGGTTGAACTCATTATCTGATGGATAATCGAGTTCACCCGGAATATCCACTAAGTGACAAAACTGCTTCTTTCCGCTTGAACTTATTGTTCCGCTTGAAGTTGTAGTTCCGCTTCAACTTCAGCCGGAATTGTCAAAACTGGAGTTCAGCCGGAACTCTTCAAAATTGAAGTTCCTTACAATCGCTGGAGTTTGATTCTGATCAGTATTGGCTTGCCGGAATTCGCCTCAGGTCGCCGGAAAAGTATATCCGTTCAGGTTAGATGATGTTGTTTCCATTACATGATGCTCATATTCGATATCCGAGTCGGTTTTGACGACGGGTTTGCTCGATAATGCTTCTATTTCGATGATATTTATTACATCACCGGTTCGATTCGATATTGCCGCCATTTCAGAATTAGGTGGAAGGGGTTACACAATTTTTCTGATTGGAATATGCACGACGAACTTGATTGATATATTTGCTATTGGTTGCAAAAGTCTAGGGGGAGAAGATGTGATGAAGATAATGAGACTTTTTGCAATGATTTTAGCAAAAGAAAGCAACGTGATTTTTAATCTTCGAAGAGTCCTCAAGCCGTAACAGTTGCGACATTGCCATTATGGTAAAAATCAAGGCAAGGTCAATAGCACAAAAGAAGTGGTTTGTCTATGTGGAAAACATTGATTTGGTATTTCAACAATATTGGCTCACTTGAGTTATGATTGAATCCTCAAGTAGCTAGCCATTGTGTTGAGTTTTGTAAACACCCTATACATTTATATTCTTTGGTTTCGGGCTAGAAGATGTTTATTGTAGGGGGAGCTTCACAAAGGAGAAATGAGGGTCACCTTGAAGTCAAGTTACAAGAATACAAGAATCAATGTCACAAGTGTTGAGTATTCCATCTACCAAATAGGGGGAGATTGTTGGGAATCGAGATACCGAGCCAACAAGATTTGGATAGATGTGATTAATATTCAACGACCACTTATTATATACCGTCCTACAACACGGTGAAGAACATGACAACTCAAGACAACACGACTCAACAAAGAAGAGGCTCTAGTGAATATTATTAATTGTTTAAATATTGTCACTAGTTAGTATTTTACTATTATGCCCTTAGTGAGTCTTGTAATATATATAGTAAGTCTTTCATTGTGAAAGACTTGATGATGTATGTCTAGTGAGAGAGAGTTAGTCATGGTTCTTTGAAGCTTGTAAGGGTTCATGAACTCACCTAGTAAGTTCATGATACCCGGGAATGCGTGGGGTAGGTAAAATGTAATCTTTTGGTTATCTTTATTTATCTATCATTCCATGTTGTTTATCATCGATCTATCTTGTTCTTCATATCCATGTTTATGCTAGCTTTGCTAATCATCATCATCATCACATCTCAAACACCAACGATGTTCATATTCGGGTGTTCATTTGTTTCTACAAAAACGATTTACACAAAGACTCGATCCGCTTCCGCAACCAAGGTATTTGCCCACCACCTCGGTTTTTCAATTGGTAATTGTAGGATCGATATAAGTCAGAGTTAAACTTAAACAATTCCCTTTACTTGCAAATATAACCTTGCGGAATTAAGTTATATTTTACTTTTCTTAAGCAAAGTTGAATTCTTGTATAACGTAAATGCTTGATTTGTAGAATAGTAGTAACAACAAAGTATCAAATACTCGGCACTAGTTGCATTAACTCAAAGCTACACTATTACAAGTGATAACCACGATGTGTAAACTAAGAGATAACCATCTATATATAGTGCAGATGAGATCAATCACAGCCATTGATCTCATGTGATCTAATCTAGATCGTACATTACAAAGTCAAATCTAAGCTACCAAAAGAATAAACTTCGACATATGAAATGACTTGCTTGTTGACAGCAACAATCTACTTTTCGAGAGCGGCTTTGGCAGATGTAGAAGCATACGAGAAGCTTTTGCAGGATGGGACTGCTGAAAAGACATCTCAAGAAAAGTCAGGTTGAACTCATTATCTGATGGATAATCGAGTTCACCCGGAATATCCACTAAGTGACAAAACTGCTTCTTTCCGCTTGAACTTATTGTTCCGCTTGAAGTTGTAGTTCCGCTTCAACTTCAGCCGGAATTGTCAAAACTGGAGTTCAGCCGGAACTCTTCAAAATTGAAGTTCCTTGCAATCGCTGGAGTTTGATTCTGATCAGTATTGGCTTGCCGGAATTCGCCTCAGGTCGCCGGAAAAGTATATCCGTTCAGGTTAGATGATGTTGTTTCCATTACATGATGCTCATATTCGATATCCGAGTCGGTTTTGACGACGGGTTTGCTCGATAATGCTTCTATTTCGATGATATTTATTACATCACCGGTTCGATTCGATATTGCCGCCATTTCAGAATTAGGTGGAAGGGGTTACACAATTTTTCTGATTGGAATATGCACGACGAACTTGATTGATATATTTGCTATTGGTTGCAAAAGTCTAGGGGGAGAAGATGTGATGAAGATAATGAGACTTTTTGCAATGATTTTAGCAAAAGAAAGCAACGTGATTTTTAATCTTCGAAGAGTCCTCAAGCCGTAACAGTTGCGACATTGCCATTATGGTAAAAATCAAGGCAAGGTCAATAGCACAAAAGAAGTGGTTTGTCTATGTGGAAAACATTGATTTGGTATTTCAACAATATTGGCTCACTTGAGTTATGATTGAATCCTCAAGTAGCTAGCCATTGTGTTGAGTTTTGTAAACACCCTATACATTTATATTCTTTGGTTTCGGGCTAGAAGATGTTTATTGTAGGGGGAGCTTCACAAAGGAGAAATGAGGGTCACCTTGAAGTCAAGTTACAAGAATACAAGAATCAATGTCACAAGTGTTGAGTATTCCATCTACCAAATAGGGGGAGATTGTTGGGAATCGAGATACCGAGCCAACAAGATTTGGATAGATGTGATTAATATTCAACGACCACTTATTATATACCGTCCTACAACACGGTGAAGAACATGACAACTCAAGACAACACGACTCAACAAAGAAGAGGCTCTAGTGAATATTATTAATTGTTTAAATATTGTCACTAGTTAGTATTTTACTATTATGCCCTTAGTGAGTCTTGTAATATATATAGTAAGTCTTTCATTGTGAAAGACTTGATGATGTATGTCTAGTGAGAGAGAGTTAGTCATGGTTCTTTGAAGCTTGTAAGGGTTCATGAACTCACCTAGTAAGTTCATGATACCCGGGAATGCGTGGGGTAGGTAAAATGTAATCTTTTGGTTATCTTTATTTATCTATAATTCCATGTTGTTTATCATCGATCTATCTTGTTCTTCATATCCATGTTTATGCTAGCTTTGCTCATCATCATCATCACATCTCAAACACCAACGATGTTCATATACAGGTGTTCATTTGTTTCTACAAAAACGAGTTACACAAAGACTCGATCCGCTTCCGCAACCAAGGTATTTTCCCACCACCTCGGTTTTTCATGGCGCTTTCATTTTCATTTGTTTGAGCTAGCTAAAAAAACAGTATATATAAAATGCCAAAGCCTATTGTTAGCCTTTGGGATGGCGACTTGAAGGTTTTTCACCTCTAGGTTAGGCAATGAACTAAATACCCTATGTTCTACCCATTGGGCCTGCCACTTGGTGGATACGCCTCTAGGTGAAGTACAAATGAAAAAAAAATTGGCTCAAATAAATACTTCATTCGTTCATCCATTAAATTCCGCTATTTTTGAGACATGTATGTACTTAAATATTAGGGTAGGAAAAACTATATGGTATAAACCTAGGCCTTCATATCTTGAGACGGGATTAGGGTAAAGTTGTGTTTTTTAAGTATAGGACCCATTAGGATGAATGAAGCCAAATACATATGTATAAATACTAATTGATGCATTTGGGGCTAAGGATCGGTGGTTGGTTTGAACTGGATCGAAATACCGATAATCAAACTAGGCTATGTGTGAAGTTGAATTAAAAGTTGAATGTTGAACTTAAATAAATTGAAATGTTAGAGATTGAGTCCCTGGTTATGATTCCATTGTAGTATTTTTTGAGGAAGAAAAAAGAGTATGTGTGGGGATGTTTGATGTGTTGCGAATACATCTATATTTCCCGTGGAATTCATATAGTAATTGTGTCGAGTTCGACTCATTTATATTTACTTTTTATCTAAGTTTACTTATTTGAGTCTTAATGTGCTATTGAGTCAGTTTTATACAATTTTGGGTGAGTTTAGTAATTAATTGAGTCGTGTGTTCATTTGTGTAGATTGTGATTTAGTTTTGCTCAAAATGGTTAAATATGTTTGTTGTAGGTAGGTATGATTGTCCAAGGGGATTGTATGATATTTTATCAAAGTTCAAGGGGCTGCATGTAATTCATGAAAGTTGAGGGACCGGCGTAAAGTTTGAGGGGGCGAAATTGTAAATATGGAAAATTAAAATGATGGATAAGAATTAACCATGGATCAGGGGATTAAATTGTGAGTTCGGAAAAGAATTAAATGGTGAGTCGGTGTAAACCGACTATTTTGTCGATTATGAGTACCCGTATCGCATGGATTGAAAACCCGCAAGCCCATTTGTTTGATATAAATTCGGAAGCTACGGGATTTATTGGGGGGCTTTCGAAGGAATTAATTGTGGGAGATGGCAGAAGGGTCTCGAGGAATCTAGGATACGGCAGAATATGAGAGTCTACGGGAGAAAGCAATTGAAACGTGGAGAAACAATTCGAACGAAGCAGCAGTCAAAAGCCATTCGATTTAGTTATCTTGATTTTTGAACTCTATTTGTCATAGTTTTAATTTTTATTTACACCAAAATATTTATAATTATGACTATGAATTTGGTGTTCTTGAATATTATGATTGTTGGCTAAGTTTTTAGTATCACCTAGACTATTATGATTAACAACTAGCATTTGCAACTTTTATTTGGCTGAGTTAACTTGATTAATGTAATGATTCTTTAAACTCCATGGATTTTCTGTGACTGATGCCTATGTGTGCTTAATTTAGGGCTTCAATTGATAATCAATTCTTGCTTGATCTGCGAATGTCTTCCGGTTTGGGTTGGGTAATTAATTCGTGTGACTTTGTGTTTGCAAATTAATGTGGTCAGCTATATTAGTTGATCAAAGGATTGAATATTAATTGTTGCCTTTGAATTCTGTGTTCTGCTCTTTAAATAAGCTTAAAAGGATGATAGTTATCGGGTAGTCGGGTTCGTTAATGAACTAGTGTAGCATTTTCTCAAAAGGGAGTGTAACACCCGTCTATTTCTCATTATCGAAATCTAACCCGTTCTTCAATTTTTGAACCGTTCTTTGACATTATTAATCTTGGATTTCTCTCTTCCATAAGATAGTACTCTGAAAATGATGTATGCAGGTGAAAACCGCGTGCAAAACCGATTTATAACGAAGCAGGAATCGCGAAAATAAGTTTGATGTTTGTTGCTCATTTTGCAATAAGCGAAAAAACGGATTTGGGGCATATTTTCTCATCCCACATTGCCCAAATCTCGAAAATCCTCTCCGTTTCACCCCTATAAATAGTCTTCCTTGGTTTCTAATAACTTGCAACTTCTAGTTTGAGTATAAACAAGTGGAACTATCAAATTTTGGTGGTTCCACAAGTACAATACCCATTTGGGTGTTGTAGGTATTTTCTTCTTCTTTTGTATTCTTTTCTTTTGTTTTCATTCTTCTATTCATTATTCTTTTTCTTAGGTTTGTTAGATTAGTTTAGGTTCTTAGTTTAGGAGCCTTAGGCTCGTTTAGGTAGTCTTGATTAGGCCGCCTTTGGGCTTGGTGTTGGCCTTGTAGGGACTCGTTAGACTCAACGAGTCTAACACATGTTTTTCAATTTTTATTTATGTTCTTCTAATCCATAACTCAGTGTTCTTGAAAATAGTTGGGGATTTCATAATAAATCAAATCCAACACTATGCAACTTATCTTTAAACACTCTAAATCGTCTAAATAACAAGACTTTTACTATTGAATACAACAATCAATTGTTTTCATAATAGTTTAAATGTTGTAAATATGTTTTAGACTTCTCGTAATAATTTTTTTGCAAACTTATGTTATTTACACTTTCGACCCTATAATTTCGAAATTTATTATATTTGGAACTTAAGTTTTAGTAAGTGTATTTAGACACATTAACTTTTTGACCAACTCTTTCCTACAATTAAAAATAAAAGCCTAGAATATATATTTAAATTCGAAAACGTCTAAAATGCAAAGCTATTGAATTAACCTTCTTAATAATTAGTAATTATGACTTTCCCAATTCTTTAAGAATAAAGTCTTTGGTTCCCGTATCCTTTCTTAGCCGTTTCACTTTCTTAGGGTCGTCTCGGGTTTGCCAACGTCTCTAGCTCTTCGGTGCTTTCTCGACTCTCGCGCTAATAGCCACGTGAGTATTCATAGCCCCTTTTCTTTTTATAATTTTTGGTGTGTAACATATACATATATCAAACTCAATCTCTATATACTTTACTCAAACTCATAAGCGATTCTTTGTTTGTTATGTGTAATTGCGTGTATGTGAACTTGTCTGGTGATTATTTGTTGTGTTGTGGTCTATGTCATGCTCGAACTCACGTGACTTTAACTGTAAAAAGCCGGGGTTCCATAATAGATCTATTGGTGTGACGACCCACCTGACTTGACCGGTAATTGGCATCAGGTGATTGGTAACCTTATTGTCAGGGTTGGATCATGTACCCTTGTTATGCTCCATTTCATTACTTGTTTATCGTACACGATTTCACTTAACGCATTGGATCGCATTATTTATAAACTGTTATGATAATTAAACATATGTTACTCACCAACTACTTTGTAGTTGTCACTTTATCTTGTACATGTTGCAGGTAATGCTTGAAGTTGTGATGTCACGTAGGATGCCTGCATATGGACCTAGTGACCTTAAAATAATATTTAGTTATGTTATTTGAACTTAAATTATGTGCTTGTAAGACATTTATGTTTATTAAATAAATGGCATGTTTAAATTTGGTAACACATTATAATTGTCATAAGCATCTGGACAATCATCATGCCCTAACGTGTTCCGCCGTTGGTTGGGGTGTGACAGATTGGTATCAGAGCCTTGGCTATAGGGAACTAGGTTATTAGAACCGGATGACCTAGACTATTGCCTTATGTGTCCTCGCATGATTACCTCATGCATTGTATGCCTATATATACATATATATATACATATATATAATTTTATATCCATTGATGCTCTTTTTTTATCATCCTCGATTTCTTTTTCACTCTCTAACACATAACCCACACGTATACACTCGATCGTCAGGCTTCCTAGCCTTTTCCTTAGAAATGGTGCCTTGTGTACCATTTTAGGATCTCGATTTTCTTGATTTTACATCACGATTCCTCGTATTCTTGTCGACCCGCTACTTTCATGATTTTACATACTCACTTCTCCACTTTAATTTGAATTGACTTAGTGTTTTGACTATCATTTTATCTACAAGGTTTCATTATCACTTACGTTTCCTATAAGTTTTGTCTCTCGATCTCATAATTTCATACTACATTATATATTACCCCTTTGGGATATCATTTTTCTAAGGTCTACGATTTCACATGTTCTCTCTTTGCGTTTTATTGGTAACCTGAGTTCCATGACGTCACCACCTTATTCTCAATTTACTTTTCGCACCTTCGATTTCTCCACATCTTCCTTGTGATTTTCAAATACTTATTTTTTTGCTCGACATCACCACCTCATAGGACTGACTCGTTTTAAACTAAGATATCAAGATTTCATAAAACTCGCATATGACCACGTTTTGACCATGATTTTATCTCGCATTTACCAACTCATATAAGTCCAACAGGTTGTACCAATGCCCTATGGATACACCCAATGTGGTGATTCACGAAGTGTGTGTCCTAGGAAATCTAGCCACTCGGGTTTTAAAACACTAAATCTTTGATCCCATCTATTGTTATGTTATACCCTGTTTGGAAATCGAGTTTTTAAATACCAAGAATGTTTTACGTCCATTATTTCAAAAAGCTACGCATCTTATTTTAAAGTCATGTGCACGTTGGTGAGTCCTTGTTAAAAGGCACGTGAGTTAACAAATTTGCATGGTTACGGGATTCCATGCTTACGAGTTAACACATGTGTACATTGATGAGTCAACGAACCTATATGCATATGATTCTCCGTTTATAAATAGAATAACTTTCATGTTGATTGTTTCAGAAACTTCTCATGTTTTAAACGCACATGCGTGCTTTAATGTATGCGTGTTTTGGGGTCTACTTATTAGGAGTTTACGAGTTCACAAGTCCACATGTTTATGGGATTTCATGTGTATGAATTTACGACTTTACGACCTTGCAAATAGAAAACTTTACACGCATACAAGTTCAGAAGTTTCACCCTAAAGTTAAATATTTACGTGATCAATGACTCAATTTTACAAAATACCCTATGACATTAACCCTTATGTCTCCTTGTTAATCTTGTTGAAATCTTCGAATGTTTACCCTTGTGTCAATTTATTCTCAACGTCCTTACTTCATGAGCAATAAATCATCTGGTGGACTCAGGCTCATATCTTGCACCAAAGTACTTGCGTAAGGAGTACATGGCAATCTGTGGTCTAAAATGTGGTAGAACGTATTAAGAATAGGGAGACGAAGATATTACTATTGTTCGGGATTTCCCTGAAGGGTTCCCAAGAGCACATCGGATCTTCCTCCCATTCACCAGAACGATTCCCATGTCGACCTCCTGCCTGGTGATACTTCCATTGCAAGTCACCTTATCACCTCATAAACATCAGAAACCCATAAACTATTAATCTTATCTAGAGTTAGTTACCTTCATACTTTTAATCCTTGAGATCCACTCACTCCTCTAAGATTGTTTTGAGTTTTATCCCTCCCAATAGTGATAATATATTTAAACTGTTTTTTTTTTCACATGCGGTATGGATGGTTTGTCTCATGGTTATTTCAAGGTTTTATTTACATCCATAGTTATGTTTTGGTTTTGATTTTCAATCTTCTCAATAAGAAATTTCAAGATATTCATGAATCATATATGCAATCCATGAATTCACTATCGACTTTATGAATGTATTTTAAATCCACAATCAGTTTCTGATCTTGGAACTCAGATTTACTTAAAACAATAAATTTGGGGGAACCATCTTCATTAAAATATTTTATTCGACTTTGAACTCAACTTTTTCCATTTAACTCATGAAATCGACTATTGGTGATTCAATGGTCGATTAACGAACTTAACTTTTTCCATTTAATTTACGAACTCGACTATTGATGATTCAATGGTTGATTCATGAACTCAACTTCTACCAGTTAACTCATGAACTCGAATATTGGTGATTTAATGCTCGATTCATGAACTAATTTTTTTTCCATTTAACTCATGAAATCGACTATTGGTGATTCAGTGGTCGATTCATGAACTCAACTTTTGCCATTTAATTCATGATTTCGACTATTGGTGATTCAATGGTTGATTCATGAACTCAAATTCTACTATTTAACTTAAGAACTCGACTCTTGGTGATTCAATAGTCGATTTAAGAATCCATCTTTTATTGGTAGATGCATGTACTTGATTGTTTTTTCATAGATTCGATTACCGTTAAGTCAGTGTTCTAATCATGAATATGACTTTTGTTTGATCCATTTTCAAACTTTGTCTTCGATTCACATATTTGGCCTTCAATACTCGATTTATGGTTTAAGACACATTTTATCCACTGATCGATTTATTCAATCTATGAGTTTAGAATGTGATTTATTTCATGATTTGTGGACTCGTTTGGTATTGATCAATTTGTGAATTTCATTTGGGATACCCGATATTTAATTTATGTTCAGTTTATAATAATCCTTTCATGTATTGGGATTCGTGAGGTCCAAACATGTAATTCAATGCATGATTTTCATGATGTTCGAATTGTGTTTTCGACTCATACTTCCCGATGCATGGTATTTAACGCATTTCATTTTGCTCGATTCTTTTTTTCATTGATTGATATTAGATTGGAATCTATTTTGCTCACACTCTATACCCTATCTTCACATTTGTATGTTATTTGTGGATTTTTCATTTACTATCTCATGTTTTAGGTTTTTGTTTTCACTCTCTCATGCTCTAATCATTCATCATTCTTGTTAAACCGAGACCCACGTGTGCTATAACAAACGATTGCGTATGATGCTAGCTACAACATACAGTTGGTTTTGGTCGTAGGCACCATGTCTTAGGTTTTGGCAAGGATTTGTTTGGATTTTGTATAGGCCTCGCATTTTGTGTGTGGACCAGATGTGGGTCGCTACCCATCTAGCCTACTATAACTTGATGAGTTGTCCTATTAAGAGATCCACAATCTTAAGTTTTTTTTTTATCATATGAAACGATTCCACTGATTTTGATTTAGTCTATCATTTTTTTGCTTTTTAAATGGTACATGTTACAACCGCCCCCTTATATCCCATTCTTATCTTCTCTCTCCTAAAGTTGGGGAGACTGTGGCTTTCATCTCATGGTCCAGTTGCTATGTGAAATTGCTTGAGCGTGTGGATCTTCTACTTAGTCGTAATGAAATCAATGTAAACAAGTAAAACATGAAGAGTAAATACAAATATGCTTTATATTAACCACAGAGAACCACAGAGTACACTCAGAGAATATGACAAGGAAGAGCTACTGAATTCTATACAAGACGATGTATTTATACTAGCTAAATCACGAATGGCCGAACCCCAGGTTCGGACACAAGTTCGGACCTGTCCGAACTCCAAGTTCGCTGAGAGTTCGGACCACAACTATATTGCATGTTTCGTTTTGTATTCAATACTCCACATGACGATCAAGGACCATGTATCAACAAACTCCCCCCTCGGCATGTGCAGTATCATCTCCTCTATTAAAACTTGTATCTTGTATCTTCAATCAAACTCTTCCTCGATCTAGACAACGAGTTCAATCTTGAATACTTGATATTGCATCGTGTGTAATCTCTTTATCAACAAATTTCAGAAGACTTGGAGTGATGATGTTCTCTTTCCACATAGAAACCTGCCAACATAAATAATCTTGGCGGAAAACGTCTCTTAGAGACTCCAAGATATTTTGATTTTGAAAGTTGATTTTGTATTTCGTGTTGATCAATCGAAAACAAACAAGAAACAAAATCTTTTTGGCTTTTAGAAACTTTATATCAAAACACACTAAAAATCTTTTTGGTATTTCCTGATAAGAAAAGAAAACGCATTACAGAATCAGACACTATTTTTGTCTTTTGCGAGAAAGATCACAACTTGGGATCATATTGGTCATAACATGCTGAACTACACTTTAATTTCGATTATTGAAGCACACAAACAATGCCGACTGCAGATATAATTTGTCCAACTTTAAACTCTGGCACAATCATACTCATAACATCTGGATATGTTAAGATATTGATTAGTTTTGCATTGACCAGTGTACCCCACACTATCAGACATACTCAGATATGCTTTTGCTTATCACATTTTGTTATTTCATTTGTGATTTTAATCACACAATGATTGTAACCATGATATAATCAACTGCGTTCCATGCAAAAAGAAATAAGAACGTTAAATCGTCTACCTTAAGGTCGATCTTTCGATACACAGATAAGGCCTCGGATTTAACAAAAAAAGAAAATAAAACAAGTTGAAGTTGTATAACTCAACAAATATCAGGTCGCTACTCCCGTACACGCAGAGAAAGTCCGATGAGTTATACGAAACACAAACGAAAATAAATCAGAACGTCAAACAAACAACAATCAGGATAATCTTTCGATACGCAGAGAAAGTCCGATTGTTTGACAAAATGAAGAAAATCAAACAAGTTTAAATCTTTGCAAAATAAACACATGTATACACAATGACTTCTCATTTTATTTTTTACATATCTTTTTCTTGATATATCATGAGATATGCATCAAGATGTTGTCCACTAAGTCAAGCATCAGATTTAGTGTATATCACATTTGTATACTTTCTGATTTGCCAATGTACCGTCATTTTCCAATCATGTCAGATACAATTTCTCATTTTTCAAAGTTTTTGGCTTTTTGCATTTTCAATGTTTTTGTCTTATTTTTTTCAAATTTCTCCCCCTAAAAATCACAACTCTATTTATAGATATTTATTTTTACGATTTGAAAAAACAACACACTAGTTTTGTATTTTTGAAAAAACAAACTTCCCCTCAGAATGAGACGGAGTGAAAAACCAAGAAAAATTGATCAACCAACACAAATACTCTCAGTGTAGCATTTTGAAAACAAAAGGTGATTTTGAAATTCAGGTTAAATTAGCACAGATATTCCACAATCAGCAATATTCCAATCACCGAAAGGTCTTCCAGAAATACCTGCTTGACACCAATTAAAACATTAGTTGCTATGGGATCGACCCGATTCAAAAGCGTCGGGTGCCCGGTGTCTTCCACAAAGTCATTGTTGGCCTTGAAAACAACTTTGGGTTTCCAAATTCGTAAAAGTTTTAATTTTTGATCGGAACAGGAATCAGATTCAACCGACGTACTAGGTTTAGACCAAGACAACTTACGAGGGGATTTAATCGTTGGAGACCATGGGTCATAAAAATTTTGACCTTTATTATCCACATATTTAGCAGTTTTGTGGATATATGCAGTCGTCGGACAATCAGCAGCAAGATGTCCCGGTTGACGACATACATAACAAAGTCTTTCTCTAAAATTGTTTGAAATTTTTTTTGATTTTTTAAGACCAGATGAATGTTCAGAACTAAAATTATCAAAGAAACCATCAGAAGAATCATACCTAGGAGATGGACTCCTTAAAGATGACGATCTTCCAGAAGAATAAGAAAATTCCTTCAGAGATGGTGATTTCTTTGCAACCTTTGCTTTAGAAACCTTCTCAGCCTTTACTAGTTTCTTAGCTTGAACAGGTTCTTCCTTCACTTTGTAACCCAAACCTTTGTGTTTAGATCCTTGATTCTTTGAAGAATTGGAAGAAGAACTTGAAGCTTCTCGTGACTTAGCTTCACTAGTGAATTTAGCTTTGATATCTTTCAGCTTGTTCTTATCAATCAACCCTTTTTCTTCTTCAGTTACAGTTGAAGAACTTGACACAACATTATCAAAAACTTTTTTATTTTCCAACAGGACAGATTTGGAAACAAATTTTGGAGCGACACCCAAAGGCTTCTCCTTCTTAGATTTGGATTTGTTCCTCTTGGGTGGAGTAGCAAATTTTGAATAATCATTTAATTCAGCTTTTGGATCAATTTGAGCAGAAGTAACTTCAATCAAATCCACTGGTTGAGGAACCGAGTGAACATCCTGCTTCTGAGAACTTTCTGAACTCTGATCCTGTTTGTATAAGAAATTTAGCAATGTCGAAGACAAATTACAATTCTTCACTTGTCTTTTTAGCTCTAAAATTTCCAATTTCAAATCATTGATCTTTTGTTGAGCCTCAAACACCTTTTTCTGAGACTTGATAAACTTTTCATTGAGATCATCATATTCATAAGTTTGCAGCTTTCGAATCTCACATTCTGCATATAATTCTTCAAGCACATTTTCTCTTTTCAGCTTATAGATCTCAACATCCTTAGTTAAGACTTCATTCTTGTCTCTATAAAGAACATTCTCATCTTGAAGCATAGAAATCTTGTTTTGTAATTTCTCAACAGTAACAACAGTCTTAGCAATAAGAGCAGTAGCTTCCTCATACTTTTGCTGAACTAGATAACTTTTCGCAAATAAATTCTCAAAATCTTGAGCTGCATCGAAAGCTTCAGCTTTAGCTTTTTCACATTCTTCAGTCAATTGAGACTTTTCCTACAAAATATCTTCATGAACATGAACCAACTCATAATACTTCTTTTGAAAATCTTCTAACTCTTTCTTGAGCACCACAATCTCTTCAGTTGATAGTTGACAATGTTGTTCAAAACTGGCAACCGTCTGGAGCAATTTCTTACATTTAAGACATTCAAACTCGTCCACTTTTGAACTATTAGAAACTTTGGTCAAATCATCTTGAACTAAAGATGCACTCAAATACGAATCAGAATCAGTCAGAAAACTGTCATCATCAGCATGACGAGCAGGCAAAGCAACAGTAATTGTAACATGATTTTTTGTAACTTCTGAATCTGCATTCCATGCAAATTCATTTGAATGAAAAGATGTATTGGTCCAATCATGAGCAAAAGTAACAAATTTCTTCTCAACCTTTTCAGCTTCATTTGATGGTTGAAAAACTAAATATGCATGTTGACCAGTCTTCAATTTACTTTCCGCAGAACTTGGACATTCTCGAGCAAAACGACCATAAACTGAACACTTATAACATTTCACTTTTGACTTATCCAAACCAATTTTCCCTTCCTGATTCAGTCTCTTCTTACCAGTTCTATTGAAAAATTTCTTTGTTCTTCGAACCAACATAGCATATTGCTAGTTCAGATCCATTTCCTCCAAATGATCAGAATCAATTTGATCATAATCTTCATTTGCTAATTCAGCATTATTCATAGCACCAGTGATAACACCAAAATATGAAGATACTAATGCAGACATCAAAGCATTACAATCATCAATAGTTTGAACACACAATGCACTTTGAATTGAAGAACTAGGACTCGAAACAGTACAACCAGTAGAAGAATAACTTGGAATTTTAGATTTACCTGCAATAAATGTTGTAGGAGGTGCAGGATTTTGAACTTGCTCAGGAAGTGACTTGTTCAACGTTAAGTCCATATCCCTTGCTTGGATTCGTTGAATCAGATCATTAAAAGACATTTTTGAATAATCTTTATCATGAGAAACCATCATCACATAATTCTCCCATTTCTCTGGTAGGGCTTCCATGATCTTGTCTTTCTTATCAGCTTCATCTTTTGTAAGATTCACCAATTTCAAGATCACTCATTAAATGAGCAAACCGTGCAATCAAATTTGAAATCGATTCATTGTGATAATTTTTGAAACTATCAAATTCCTTCTTCAGCACCTTTTGTCGACTTTTCTTGTATTGGTCATTACCTTCACATCTCTTTTCCAAAGCATCCCACAA
>JBCNJP010000024.1:10189483-10233483 GCA_039602395.1 Deinandra increscens subsp. villosa | reverse complement strand
TTTATCGCTAATTGTACCATCGACCTTGTATTTCCCTTTTTACGCATTGAGTAAACTAAGTTATCCATACGTTTTGTATGTTTATTTATGCTCCTGTCATAACAGCTATCAACAAATTTCTGGTACATGGATCCTCATCATCCTTTTCAAGAAACTTTCATTGACGAACCCCGATTGAACTCAAACCAAATGGCCTGTTTTAATTTTCAGATCCCCTTGAAATCCAAAGCGTTATAATATTCGCACTGCGCGTGCGAAACCCTCGGCGACCTTCACCAGAATGACAAACTCTACGTATCCTACTGGTCTTGTGAATGGAAACACCTACACCTTTTGTTTGCACAGCATATTGAGGTTTTAACCTCTCGTCCCTTTTACATTCTAAAGTATGGGAGAAAGTTGACATACTCTATCTCCGTTAAAAATATCCAAAGTGGTTTGACTAATGGCTAGTAATGGTCGACAATTGGTACGCTTTTAAGGTGCTAGTATTGTGGTGGGTTAGCTGCGGTACACCCTATATATAAACATTAGTGGCATGTTAAATGTGGGACCAGTGCCGGACCAAGGATTAAATTTAGAGTCGTAGACAAGAGCCCCACCTTAAGAAACTTCATCTAACGGGACTATATCCTCGATGAAGCTGCTTAATGCTACTTTCTCCGAGGTTATAGATATCTCTTACGTATTTCTACCAAAAGGGACATATCCGAAGTAATCAAACCTCATGCTTGCAATTGTCCGGTCCTAGAAGGAAAATTATTCTAAAAGCAAAAATCCCTGCTACGATTCGGATGTGAGTTCTGACTCAAATGATCATCAACGCTTTAAAAGCAATACATTTTCCCTTATGAATAACAAACCACATGATCGGATGATCGACTCCAACTTTTTGGAAGTAGGTTGAACTCCCTATAAGGGAAAGCTAATTTTGAATTGACTGTCCTTTTTTTTTCTTTAAACTTTATGGCTATCACTAAATAGATAGCCTCCCGAACCTTTTCTATGGAACACCGGATTAGATCTTTTGACCCGCGGTAAACATGCACTGAACCCTAGCAAAAACGCATATGTACAGGCAACCCAAGCCAAAGCCACTTTTGAACATCCTGATGTTTTGTGTTTCGCAGACACCCTTTTTATAACACTTCCGTACTTTATCATACTTTTAAAGACCATTTGGACTGATGTTTTGACAAGAAAGGAAGAATGACGCATGAAGCGCAAGAACACCAAGGAGATTGGACGCACTGGTGAACTTAAACAATGAAGATTTCTCTAACGAGATGTTTACTCTACTGGATTGTATAACCGTACCACATTCATTTCGATATCTATTTACGCGAATTCCCTGCAAAATCCTGTCAAGCATGCTATATATTTCTCTCTGAATCTTATACCATCCGTTATGTTATTTGCATCCTCCCTACTGGTATCTTCACTAGTGCCAGTTTAAACTCACATGTTATCCTTCGAATGTGTAGTTACGACTATCATAAGCTTGCTATCTCGTCTACTATAATTCACGAGCTAAGCCGTTGGCGCTCTTCATCTTAAATTTGAAATTCTCATGCTTGATGATCACCGTCGATTATCGGTACTTCATAGTTTACACTTTTATTTTGTTAGATCTTAATTCACTCTAAACTTTTGGATTCTTTAGCAAGGTAATGTGCATAATGATATGTTGTATGATATTGAACTGCAACTTGATTTTGAACCTAATTGTCTATGTGATTCTTGAATAATTTTTAACAGAATTGAGTAATTCTTCTCTAAAACAAACTGTTACGTGTTACCTTTTAAATGCCAATGGGCTCTTGATTGGATTTTTCTTTAGACCTCAGTCCTTTTGTCATAAAATCAGTATGTTACCAGTTATATTTTAACATGTGAGCATTGCTGAACCATTTTAACCATGATAAATAGTTTGTTTTCTTTTGACCTTCTCATGAAAAATATTTCAAAACATATTTGTTTATGCATGCTAAATTTAAGAATCTAATCCTATGTTTAGGGTTAGAAACGGATTAATTATTGAAGTGCTCGATTAAACATAAGTTGTGTAGAATTGCATTATTAGTCATGTGTATGAAATGTGTTAGGAACCAGAAAATGACATGTTCTGAATGTATTAATTTGATTGAGTATCAAAACCATACACCATACAAGGTCCTAAGTCTCCTACCTCGGTGGGAATGACAAGACTGTGTGGAGTTGCCCTGTAAACTTTGCACCGTATGGGTTGTGTTGGTTAGTGTATGAACTTATATGCTAGAAATATGTAATGTTATGGTCGTATGCTAGTATATATGGTGATGGGACAATTGTATGCGTTGTATGGTAAATGTTTCATGATAGGTTGCATGCTAGTATGCGTTGACCATATAAACCACTAAAGGAAGCCTGCATAGGGACTCAAACGCTATCTAAATTGTTATTGCATGAAAGGTGATTTTGAATTTTATTAAGAATCATGTGAACTTAATTGGTCATAACTGCATAAGGTACTAAATCAACCAAGGGGTCCTCATGTTAACTTACCAGTCTTGTCTAATTCCATGCTATTTGCCAGTTAGTAGGTGAATTTAGATGTTTACGCTTTCATTAGACAATGGGCCTATTAGACAAACATTGATTGATTTGATGCACACACATATTTTTTTTGCTAATACCCAAATTCCATTCTCACTGATTCACCTGGGCTATTGGTGAATGCGATTGCCTTATGCAAAAATTTAAAAAAAAAACGAGACATGAAATGAAAAGCTCACTCCTAGCATTCGGTATGATAGCTGAAGGCTACATGGACATATTATTGTCCCTTCTTCACGTAAAGTTTTGCCTCCAGACACTTATGTTATCATATGTTAATCTGATAAGCTTTGTCACTTGACACGATCCCCGTAATACAGTCAATCGACTTTTCTCATAGAAAAGCTTGATGAGAAAATCATTTTCTATACTTATAGATTGAATTTCTTTCGAAACCTTTTAAACTTTCGACATCTGCTCACAATGTTGTACACACTCTGGGACATAACGTCAACCTAAATTTATTTGTTATGTATTCTGATTTGTCAGTGATTTAAATTTCGGGACGAAATTTCTTTTCAACTTGGGGATGATGTGATAACTGGAAAATTTTCTTTTCCCTTTTTCCTTTTCCATCATTCCAGCCAACTAGTCAGCACACCTTAAGCATTACCTCAATTTTCGGGACGAAAATTCATTCAACTTGGGGATGATGTGACAACTGGTAATTTCTAGGTTAACTCCGTTAATAACTTGTGTTATCTTTTAATAGATTCCGTTATCTCAGTTAACTAGAATGGTTATCCGAGCATTTCACTTGAATCTTGATGTCGATGAATTAACCTAACAAATGTGATCAATATGCACAATCTATGATTTCATGTGAATTAGATGTTTTATGATTTTATGAATTGCATTTCATGATTTTATGTGATTCATGTGCGTACAATGTTATAAGTTTTAATTCTAAATACGTGTGTATTTATTTAAAAATACAATATCATACGTGTATTAATAGTAGCCTTTCGTAATGATAGTATTTTATTATAAAGTATGGTTAGTTAAATATTGGTTTAGTATTTTAAGCTTGAGGGACCGGTCTCGCCATCTGTAGAAACTTGTTCCTAGTAAAAAAACATAGATGGACCTATTTTGTAACTTTTAAAACCTGATTTTCTTTTAATTTAAACCTAGAAGGACCAGTTCCGTCATAGGCTAAACTTGTGTAGAAGCATATTCTTATGCTACGTTATGTCTCGTGTATTGTATCTATACTAGAGCATATGTGTGTGTGACTATGAGGGCAGCGGACCAGTTGGTCCTGCGTACCAAATGGTCTTCTCGGACCAGATGGTCCGGATGTGGTCCGCATCTCATTTAGTCGTACCTATAAAAAGGTAGCATGTATAGAGAGTCTAGTACTTCTGGTCATATTCTACATTTCTGTGTGTGTTTCTGTGTGTGTGCTCTCAAGTCTCATTAATACAAATTTCATTTGTATTTACTTGTTTGATCTCGTCTTCATCTCGTTATCACGTGATTAGCAAACGATCCATCGCTCCTTGCGTCTACAAGTGGTATCAGAGCTATCTAGTTCCATTTGCTGATCATATTCTGTGATTTTGGAGATTTTTAGAGAGAGAAAGTTTGGGTTTTCTTCATTTTTCATTAAATTTCCGCAATTTCGAGTGTTTCAACGATGGAAAATGATTTCTGAGTGTTGCTGGAGTGTTTTCGCATCATACTAAAGCAATTTCCAGCTCCAAACGTCAAATTTCACGAAAATCAGTGAAATCAGCCTCGAAATCAGTTGGTCCGCCGGATGAATTTTCTGGTCCGCCGAATGAAGTTTCTGGTCCGCTGGTTGGTCCGCCCGTGTATCTTCATCAGCATTCTGGTCCGCTAATCTGGTACGCGTAGGCAATCTTCATATTTTTGATCCGTGGCAGTTTCAGCGTACCATCTAATCCGCGGCAGTTATTTCAGCGTATTATCTGGTCCGTCGTACGAAATCTGGTCCGCCGGACGAAATCTGGTCCGCCGGACGAAATCTGATCCGGATTTGGTCCACAGGTACAAATCTGATCCGCTGGTAGTATTTTGGTCCGCTGAAAGTGTTTTGGTCCGCTGGCAGAAAAGTGTTCATCACTAAAACTGACGTAACTTGAGAACCGTAAAGAGTTACGGAACCCAATACCAGTCAAAACGTTCGTCTCGACGAGATCTAGGACTTGTACCAGCCTATGGCCAATACCATCAAGTTTTGACCCACTAAATCCGCTTGGAAGACCTCCGTTTTTTAGTTCGAAGTTTTTGCAGTGTCATATTTCGGAAAACATGTCAGATTTTCAAGCGTTTTTCTGCGATTCAAAACACGATGCAAGCTATCATTAACTATGATAATGAAATAGGAACAAGTCAGAAAGTTCCGAAATTGCTCAGATTGGAAGATTATCATAGTTGGGTGAAACGATTCAATGCATATGTTGGTGCTAATGATGTTGATTTTTGGATATCTTACAATAATCTATACGATTATCCAACAGGAACAAATGGAAGGCCAGTTTTGCAACAAAGTCTTACTGGTGAACAAAAGAAGGCATATCAAGCAGAACAAAAAGCTTATGGTGCTTTAACGATGGCATTACCTTCAGACTTATTACATCAATTTTCTGCGTATACTTCTGCAAAAGAGTTGTGGGATGCAATTCAGAAACGTTGTGAAGGAAATGATCAATTCAAGAAAAGCAAACAGAAGGTTCTAAAGAAAGAGTTCGACAATTTTAAGCATTATCCAAATGAAAATATTTCAAAGCTTATCACTAGATTTTCTCATTTATTAAGTGAAATGGCTTTAGTTGGCATCAAAAAGGAAGAAGCTGATTTGAAAGAGAAGTTATTAGAGGCATTACCTAAAAAATGGGAAAACTATGTGATGATGATTACTCATGATAAAGAGTATTCAGGAGTGTCATTCATCAATTTGATTGAGCAAATACAAGGAAGAGATATGGAGTTGAGTGTCAACAAGTCCATGCCTGCACAAGTACAGAATCCAGCTGCATATCGTGGTGAAAATGATTCTACCATAAATGCTAAAAAGTCAAACATTTTCAGTGAAGGTCCTCCTACTGCATTTCTTGCTGGAAAATCTGAGACTTATAGTTATTCTCCAGGTTGTACTCCTACATGTCCAAATCAATCATCAAAGCCTACAATTCCTGACAAGGCATCTGAGGATTTAGCTTCATTGTTATCTGCTTTTATATCATCGTCAAATGGTTCAATTTTGGGGAAACTGGGAGAAGTTGATTTGGTTGCAAATGACTTAAGTGAGTTGGATGATGATCATTTAAACGAGTTAGATTTACATTGGCAATTTGCTATGACTGTTAAAGAGGTAAGAGATACATGAAGAAGCATGGTAAACAATCTTTTCTTCCAGGAGGAAAACTTGGATTGGATAAATCCAAAGTTAGGTGTTTCAAATGTTCACAAATTGGACATTTTGCTCGTGAATGTAAAAATCCGAAAATATCCGTCTCTTCGTCCTCAACAAACAATTCAAACTCGCAAGCCTTGATTTCACAAAGGGATGAAGATTATGATTGGAATAAGGATATTGAAATAATGGAAGAGAAACAGAAACAGTTGGCATTAAATGCAACCAAACCTGCTTTGGTTTATGATAGTTCTCTAAATAAGTATGTCGAGTGGTATCCTGATGAATCTGCATTTCTTGCCGACGTTGTAAGGAAGGAGGTAAGTGATTCTAATTCAGAAACAAGTTCATGTGAAACAGTACTGGAAGATGGAGTTGCTGAACTTACAAAAGGGGTACAAAAGAACTGTGAAGCATGTGTTGTTGCAAATGATAAATTTGAAATTTTGTTGAAAGATTATGGTTTAATAACTGAAGAACTCAAAGTTGTGATAGCTGCTTTGGAATGTTCAAAACAAAGATCAGCTGATTTAGAAAAAGTTAATTCAGAGTTGGTAACAGAAAAGGATAAATGGATTGCTGACTTTGAGAAAGAAAAGGCTGCTCATCTTGATGCAGTTCAAGATTTTGAGAATCTATTTGAAAAGAGTTATCCTGTTCAACAAAGGTATGAAAAAGCAAATGCAATTGCTGTTGAAGCTGCAGATAAAGTTTTAGAACTTCAAGAAGAACTTTCAAAGCTTTGAGATGAAAATGTTCAGATGCGTGAGAAGAACGACATTTTAACAAAAGATGTTGCTTATTTTACTAAGAAGTGGAAGAAGGTTCATGCTGAGCTAATGGAGTTATGTGATACCAAAAGGCAACTGAAGGCTGAATACAATGAATTATCAGATGACTTTATTGGTACTCAGAAAGATTTGTTGGCTGCCCAAGTCAAAATATCTGAGTTAAAAGTTGAGATTCTCGCTCTTTAAAAGCAAGTAAAGAATTCAGCTATGTCTCCTACATTACTGAATTACATTTACAATCAGGAAAAGAGTGACGAAAGTGTGAAAGAAGAGGAATTACATTCTGTTCCAGCTCCGGTGGTTATATTAAATCCTCCATCTGTGTCATTTGATCCAAGAGCTGAATTGCAAGATTATTCTAAATTTGCAACTCGAACAACGAAGAAGAAAAACAAATCTAAGAAAAAGGAGTAGAAATTGGGTGAAGCTCCAAAGTTTATTTCAACCTCCAAAGTTTTGGCAGAGGAAAAGACTTGTGAGACAGTTGATTCTGTTTCTTCTTCAGCCCATGAAGAAGAAAAAGCTTTGATTAAGAATAACAAATTGAAGGCTATTAAAGCTAAATTTACTAGCGAAGCTAAAGGAAGAAAAGCTCCAGAGTTTTCTTTAAATTCTTCAAAAGTTCAGGGGTACAAGCATAAAGGTCTTGGTTATGACGCTAAAGAAGAATCAGTTCCTCGAACACAACAAACAAAGAATGTTGCTGGTTCAAATCAAAAGAACAAATTCAAACAGCAGAAGAAACAAACGGTGTTCAAATCAAAGGATGTTGATTACTATTCTGGAGGATCTTCTTATAGTTCTGATAATTCTTCTCGAAGTCCACCTCCAAGGTATGATTCTTCAGAAGATTTCTTTGATTATTTTGGTTCAGAAAATATTTTTGGTTATCATGATGTGTTCAAACAGGACAAGAGAAATCTAAAGAATTTTGTTGATAAAAAACAAATTTTTGAATCAAATCTGGGTAGCAGTTCCCTTAATGTTTTTCAAAGGAAGTGTTATGCATGTCGTAAACCAGGGCATCTTGCTGCACAATGTCCTACGAATGCAAGCATCTTGTTGAAGATTTGAAGGATTTTGGAGTTTACGATCGCTGCTGCTGCTGTGTTCTTCGTGTTCTGGGCGTTTACGACTGAAAGTTCTGGGTTTTGGTTGAAGATTGCCTGTTTACGACCCGGAGAAAGGTGTTCACGATTGTACTTGTTGGTCGTACTTGTGTTTACGACTTTGCAGAATCGTAAAGGGTGTTTACGACTTTGTTTTATCGGGAACAGGTGTTTACGACTCCGTGATCGTAATCATTGAATCGTAATCGAGTTTACGATTTTTAAAGGCGGTTAAGTGTTTACGATTAGTGGGTTGATTGGAAACGGCGTTCACGATCGTAATCGGGCGTTTACGATCGGAAACTCATTATTTTGCGGCAAAAAGTCACTATTTCACACTTTCACGGAAACGGGCGTAACTTTTGACTCGTTTGGAGTTAGAGGCTCAAATTTGAACACGACGTTCGTGACATCAAGCCCCAGAATTACCCCAGACTAATGTCTAGGGGAGCTCGTTTGGACCCCCAAATTCCACTCCGAAGGCCTCCGTTTTTCAGTTTTAAGTTTTTGACACTATTCTTTGAATAATACTTTTGCCGTTTTTGCCGTTTTTGCAGATTTTTCAAGATTTTCAGAAGCTGCAAAATGAGTTCAGTGGTTGAAGAAAAGAATATACTTGAGGACGATGATGCTGAGATATGCCCCAATCCTACTTGTGCTCGTATAATTCCTGAACTTAGGCAAATCATTAAAAATTTTCAGTCAGAATTGTTTAAGACAAAATGCGAGAAGAGCTCATTTAAGGGTAGATGGCAAAAGAACGAAGAGAAGGTTAAAGCTCAAAAATTAGATATAACAAAATATAAGAACCTTGCAACTGAGAACGCCTATTTGTATGACAACGCTAAGTTAGAGATAGCTGAGCTAAGTAAGCAGGTAGATGACCTGAAACACAAGAACAATGAGATGCAGGTTAAGCTTGATATGAATCAAATGAGGAGCAAAAGAATGCTTGAAGCTGGAAAGGAATTGTCACATGCTGTTGTGACTGGTCAAGTTGGGAAACACACACCTGGATTTGGATCAGAAAAGACTGATAAGGCCTTGGCTGCAAACAACATTATTCCTCCACCAGTTCCCAGAGACATTATAGGAATACTTCTTAGTGAGGATCAAGTTGAACGAACCAAGTCAGATTATAAAGAAGTTGCTCCTCCTATTGATAGTGTCTTGGTTGGAACTACACCATTGACTCAAGAGGAAATAGACAACGAGGCAAACATGACATATGGTGAAGGGAGAATAGAGGACGTATCAAGAGATGATGCTGAGTGCCAGGAGTATAACAGATGTCATAATTCCAAGTCTGATGATGTTGGGGTAGAGTTGAAACCATACCCTAAAATTGAAACCCCATGCTTGAAAGTTGTTGACGAAGTCAAAAGGGAAAAGGTGATCTTGACGAAACGGCATGGGGGGAAGATCTTTATGACATCTGGATCTATGTTTGACCAAGAACCAGATGTTGGGTATGACTTACCATCCTTCTCCTCCAAGTTCAAGGGAATAACTGATGGAGTGGTCGGTGAAGCCAAAGTTGAGAAGCCAAAGATCACCATTAAGCATCCAAGTGTGTAGTTAACAACTGTGGTGAAGAATGAAAAACTCAAGGGAGTGGCTGTGTCTCCCATTTCTTCAGTTGGATCATGCAGTTGTTGTTGTAATTGCAAGAATGGTGCTTCAACGTCAACGAATCAAGGAAGCACAAAGACGGTTAAGACAGGTTCGACACAGGCTTCGAGGAACCAGCCAAGAGTCAATCTTGGATCAGCAAATGGACCAAAGAGGCAGACACAGAGCAAACCAGCTCCATATCAGCCACCAAAGACAAATGGGTACACGTCTGACTTCTATCTAAAGAAGCAGACTTGCTTTAATTGTGGCATCGCTGGTCATATTGCTAGAAACTGCCTGTATCGCCCCTATGAACCCTATTTTCCGAAAAATCAAAAGGTTTCATCTCAGGAGTCTGTGAAGTCTAAGCCGATGATGGTGCAGAAATCTAAGGCAATGAAGACTGTTACTCCTAAGGTTAAACCACGAGCTGTTTCCTTGGCAAACAAAGACAATGTTGAAGACACCGGGCGACCCGAGGCTGTTAACTCGGGCTGATCCCAAAACCACTAATGCTTTATCTGGTGTCTGCAGGTTTCTTCAAGAAGACCTGTCATGCGTGTGTTGCTGATAGTGAAGAACTTGCCTAATTTAGTGTTTCAACGACATATCATTTTCAAATGTTTTTCAACCGACTTTTTCAAAACTAGAACTGCAAAGTGTCAGTGTTGGTCGATCAATTTTCTTTCTTGTTCATATGTTTACATTTTGTAATTGTCCATATTTTTAGGGGGAGAAAATTAAAAATTCAAAAAATAGTGTTTGTTTGAATTTTAGGGGGAGAAATTGGAAAAATATAAAAAAATGGAAAATTGAGAAATTGATCCGACAAAAGCGAGAAATGATAGTACATCAGCATATACGTTATCTGCCATGAATAGATTAAGTCTAAAAGCTGTAGGTAGTTGCATAATCTGTGAATGTGCATGACTAATCTGATATTTGCAAGTAAGATATAAACATAAAGCTTGCCTGATGATCTTTGGTTATTTGCTTCTTGATGAATGTTGTGTGATGATTCCAAAAATAGAATAAAGAGATATCCTGATGAATGAATGTTTTTCATTTTGCAAAAAATTTCAACTTGTTTGATTTTCTTTATTTTGTCAAACGACCAGCCTTTCTCTGCGTATCGAAAGATCGACCTGATGGGTGTTCGTTTGACGTTCTGCTTTATTTTCTTTGGTGTTTCGTATAATCCATCGGACTTTCTCTGCGTGTACGGGAGTACCGACCTGATTGTTGTTGGATTATACAATTTCTGCTTTATTTTTATATTTCTTATTTTCCTAAACAATCGGACTTTCTCTGCGTGCTCACAAGGCCGACCTGATTGTTGTTTGTTTAGGGTTCTGCTTTATTTTTGCATGACTCATCAAGGATGATTAAATCTCTAAGTAAGTTGGTTTTATATGATAAATATGATGATTTGCCAGTATTTCTGATAGAGTGGAGGCCGAGTTATCAGTGCATGATAAAATTACCTTAAGCATATCTGAAAATGATAAAAAATGATTGGTGCATGCTGAAATAAACATAAAGGTTGTATTTGCGATTATCTTGGCTTGCATGCTGATTAAGACCGAAATTGAAATGTGCTAGATGCGTTATGTCTGATATGATCTTGTGTCGTGATCTTTCTCGCAAAATACTAAAAATAGAGTGTAATTTTGTGTTGCATTTATATTTCCATTTTAGTAAAATTCAAAAAGATTTTAGGTGTGTTTTGATCTAAAGTTTCTAAAAGCCAAAACGATTTTATTTCTTAGTTGTTTTCGATTCATCAACACTTGATACAAAATCAATATTTCAAAATCAATATCTTGGATTCTCAAAGAGAAGTTTTGCACCAAGATTAAATTATTTTTGGAAATTCAAAGAAAATCCGCACTTTTGTCTTCTAAAGTTGCAGGTTTTTGTGTGTCAAGACTCAAGCATGGTGAAAGGAGGAGTTTGTTATATCTTTCACAAGTGGATCTTGAAGGTCAAAGATTTATTCAAGAATGATCCAGCCATGCAAGCTCTATTTCTGACAAGATTTCAAGTTGACGATCGGATGCAACATTGTTGAAGATTGAAGACTAGAGATTTAGTTAGAAAAGATACACTACACGTTTAGGGGGAGTTTGTAGAAGCATATTCTTATGCTACGTTGTGTCTCGTGTATTGTATCTATACTAGAGCATATGTGTGTGTGACTATGAGGGCAGCAGACCAGTTGGTCCTGCGTACCAAATGGTCCGCTCGGACCAGATGGTCCGGATGTGGTCCGCAGCTCATTTAGTCGTACCTATAAAAAGGTAGCATGTATAGAGAGTCTAGTACTTCTGGTCATATTCTACATTTCAGTGTGTGTTTCTGTGTGTGTGCTCTCAAGTCTCATTAATACAAATTTCATTTGTATTTACTTGTTTGATCTCGTCTTCATCTCGTTATCACGTGATTAGCAAACGATCCATCGCTCCTTGCGTCTACAACTTGATTAACTTTAGTAAAAAAATGGAGGGACTAATTGTGTCATTTCACCATACTTGTTTTTGTATTGAAATTAAAAACCGTCGACGGCCGTTCATTATCGTCTCCACCGCATTCATAATTGACTAATCACCACCATCGGTTACGAATCTCAATCGGCCGACCATTTTCTTCAACCAGAAACTCACAATCTATCAGCCACTTAAAGCCTCCCAAAAATCTCGGTTGCTCTCCCTATCGTGAACTCTCTCTAAACAAAACACCACTGTAACACCACCTCCTATATCTGTTTTGCAGCGCCACAGTTACACCATCATCGGACCTGCATCGATTTTGTACTCACACCACCACTCAGTCACGAGCACAGCAGTCATCGGAGCTATCGGTTGTGCTCGGAACTTATTCGCACTAAGGTATTCCTAAAAATCCGATGTAATCAATTTTTCGTAGTCTTAGTCCATCGTTTTCTGTAAAAAGATTATGTAAACTACTGGCTTCATCAATGGAGGTCGGGTACACAATAGGGTTTGGGTGAAAGAGATGACACCCAATTCGTATGTTTTATATATTTTGCTTGCTGATTAGAAATCAGTAACGGTGTGCGGGTCTTGTCGTGCTTCAGTCGCATTTAGCACGAACGCTTTTCCACGTGCAGCATCAGTTCCTGGCTTCTTCAGCTTGGGACAGTCGCCTTTGAAGTGACCAGTGTTCCCACATTCGTAGCAGGTGTTAGGGGTGTTCGCGGTCCGGTTTTTACGGTTTTTGGGTCAAACCGTAAACCAAACCGTTAGTTACGGTTTTTAATAATCGAAAACCTAAACCGAACCGTTCAAAATTAAAACCGAACCAAACCGAACCGTTACTTCCGGTTTGGTTTCGGTTTGGTTTCACGGTTAGGATATTTAGGCTTTCAATATAAGTTCATAATAAAAAATTTAAATTAAAAGAAAATTCGAAATCAATTTTATCAAATGTGGGAATGAGAATATGAGTTAGTCTACTATACTTGTCATCTTTAATTTGTTAATACAAAATCCACCTCTAAATACACATGTAACCTCCAAAACATGATGCAAATACTAATGTTCATAATATAAACAATAGTATACTAGATTTCCAGGATAAAAACATGTCTAAATATCTAGATTTTTTGTTATTAAACGGTGAAACACAAAATCTCATTATAAAAAACAAGTCAATGTAATTTATATATATATATATATATATTTATATACTATATATTATTTATTATATGTACATGGTCCGGTCCGGTTTTTCACATAAACCGTAAACCAAACCGTTCACAACGGTTTAAAATTTTTGAAACCGACCGACCGTTCGTTAACACAAAAACTGACCGCGAAACCAAACCGATGACCGGTTTGGACGGTTTCACGGTTTAAAACCGAACCATGAACACCCCTAGCAGGTGTTAGTGGTCTGAGCTTTATTCGTGCGACTTGGACAGCCCCGATAGATGTGACCTTTAGCTTTGCAATTCTTGCAGTAAATGTTACTGCAGTCTAGAGTGCGGTGCAGGTTACACTTGTTACACAAGGGCAGGTTGCCGGTGTAACCATTTCTCTTTGCATCAGCGGCAGGTGCAACAGCTGCATAAGCCTTGATGGCTTTTGGAACTTCAGTAGCATGGGTTTCTGCAGGTCTCTTCTTCTTCCAATCATGACCACGTTTGCGCTTGTTGTCTGGTTTGACGTTACCCGAGGAGGTGGGTGGAATAACAACAGACTTAACTTCGGAGGCTTTCTTGGTGAACGACGCACCTTGGCGGGCAGCTTGGTAGGTCAAGCTGTGGGCCAAACGTACGACGCTCTGGAGGGTAGCGGGATTAAATGGCATGACATTTCCCTGGATGAGAGGGGAAGTCCCCAGATGTACCTCTCTATCTTCTTGTATAGAGGGGTAACCATAGTGGAGCACAGGTGTGCCAGTTCATGGAAACGTCGAGTGTACCCGGCTATGTCGGCACCGACCATGGTGAGATTCCAGAATTCAACTTCCAGGCGTTGCAGTTCTTCTCGAGGGTAGTACTCATCTCTCATGAGTACCTTTAGATCTTCCCAAGACATGGAGTAAGCTAGATCCTGACCCAAGGTTTCAGCATAGGAATTCCAACAGGTTAGTACACCTTCGCTGAAGACGCAAGTGGTGTACTTGACCTTGTATTCATCTAGACAGTTGCACATACGATAGACGGATTCAGTTTTCTCGAACCATCGGATCAGTCCGACAGCACCTTCAGTGCCTTTAAAATGGATGTGACAACCGCCAATTTTCCAGGTTAACTCTGTTAACAACTTGTGTTATGTTTCGATAACGTCCGTTACTTCCGTTAACTTTCATACCTACACGAGCGATGCACATGAGTCTAGACGTCGGTTAACTTACTTGAATAGTTATATTTTATGATTTTATATAAATCATATTTTATGGAACGTTTTGTCATTTTATGTGACAAATATATCTATGATTTTATGTGAATTTAAACGGATAATTAGAAGTTGTTATCTATAATTTTATTTGGTCATTTAAGTTCATATTTCTCATAAACGTTACACGTTATATGGTGTTGAGATGCATACACTCGTTTGGCCATTGTTTACGTTTTTCGTTAGTCCCGTTAGCCTTTTATAAACCCGAGGGACTATTCTCGCCAAGTACTAAACCCTTTACTTTGAGAAAACTTGTGTGACCGTTTATGTAATTACCCTAAACCTTGTGTCACCTTGTAAATTGTAGAGGGACTACTTATGCCATTTCTCAAAACTCACACAATGTCATTTACGAGCTGTGAATGAGTCGGTTTCGTCCGACCGTCACCCTCATCACCGGTTTTAATTCGAACTAATCAATTCCTCATAATGTTCGTTTAACAGAAACGTACCCGTAACGGTGTTCGGGTCTTGTCGTGCTTCAGTCGCATTTAGCACGAACGCTGTTCCACGTGCAGCATCAGTTCCTGGCTTCTTCAGCTTGGGACAGTCGCCTTTGAAGTGACCAGTGTTCCCACATTCATAGCAGGTGTTAGGGGTGTTCGTGGTCTGGTTTTTACGGTTTTTGGGTCAAACCGTAAACCAAACCGTTAGTTACGGTTTTTAATAATCGAAAACCTAAACCGAACCGTTAAAAATTAAAACCGAACCAAACCGAACCGTTACTTCCGGTTTGGTTTCGGTTTGGTTTCACGGTTTAGGATATTTAGGCTTTCAATATAAGTTCATAATAAAAAAATTTAAATTAAAAGAAAATTTGAAATCAATTTTATCAAATGTGGGAATGAGAATATGAGTTAGTCTACTATACTTGTCATCTTTAATTTGTTAATACAAAATCCACCTCTAAATACACATGTAATCTCCAAAACATGATGCAAATACTAATGTTCATAATATAAACAATAGTATACTAGATTTCCAGGATAAAAACATGTCTAAATATCTAGATTTTTTGTTATTAAACGGTGAAACACAAAATCTCATTATAAAAAACAAGTCAATGTAATTTATATATATATATATATATTTATATACTATATATTATTTATTATATGTACATGGTCCGGTCCGGTTTTTTCATATAAACCGTAAACCAAACCGTTCACAACGGTTTAAAATTTTTGAAACCGACCGACCGTTCGTTAACACAAAAACTGACCGCGAAACCAAACCGATGACCGGTTTGGACGGTTTCACGGTTTAAAACCGAACCATGAACACCCCTAGCAGGTGTTAGTGGTCTGAACTTTATTCGTGCGACTTGGACAGCCCCGATAGATGTGACCTTTAGCTTTGCAATTCTTGCAGTAAATGTTACTGCAGTCTAGAGTGCGGTGCAGGTTACACTTGTTACACAAGGGCAGGTTGCCGGTGTAACCATTTCTCTTTGCATCAGCGGCAGGTGCAACAGCTGCATAAGCCTTGATGGCTTTTGGAACTTCAGTAGCATGGGTTTCTGCAGGTCTCTTCTTCTTCCAATCATGACCACGTTTGCGCTTGTTGTCTGGTTTGACGTTACCCGAGGAGGTGGGTGGAATAACAACAGACTTAACTTCGGAGGCTTTCTTGGTGAACGACGCACCTTGGCGGGCAGCTTGGTAGGTCAAGCTGTGGGCCAAACGTACGACGCTCTGGAGGGTAGCGGGATTAAATGGCATGACATTTCCCTGGATGAGAGGGGAAGTCCCCAGATGTACCTCTCTATCTTCTTGTATAGAGGGGTAACCATAGTGGAGCACAGGTGTGCCAGTTCATGGAAACGTCGAGTGTACCCGGCTATGTCGGCACCGACCATGGTGAGATTCCAAAATTCAACTTCCAGGCGTTGCAATTCTTCTCGAGGGTAGTACTCATCTCTCATGAGTACCTTTAGATCTTCCCAAGACATGGAGTAAGCTAGATCCTGACCCAAGGTTTCAGCATAGGAATTCCACCAGGTTAGTACACCTTCGCTAAAGAAGCAAGTGGTGTACTTGACCTTGTATTCATCTGGACAGTTACACATACGATAGACGGATTCAGTTTTCTCGAACCATCGGATCAGTCCGACAGCACCTTCAGTGCCTTTAAAATGGATGTGACAACCGCCAATTTTCCAGGTTAACTCTGTTAACAACTTGTGTTATGTTTCGATAACGTCCGTTACTTCCGTTAACTTTCATAGCTACACGAGCGATGCACATGAGTCTAGACGTCGGTTAACTTACTTGAATAGTTATATTTTATGATTTTATGTAAATCATATTTTATGGAACGTTTTGTCATTTTATCTGACAAATATATCTATGATTTTATGTGAATTTAAACGGATAATTAGAAGTTGTTATCTATAATTTTATTTGGTCATTTAAGTTCATATTTCTCATAAACGTTACACGTTATATGGTGTTGAGATGCATACACTCGTTTGGCCATCGTTTACGTTTTTCGTTAGTCCCGTTAGCCTTTTATAAACCCGAGGGACTATTCTCGCCAAGTACTAAACCCTTTTCTTTGAGAAAACTTGTGTGACCGTTTATGTAATTACCCTAAACCTTGTGTCACCTTGTAAATTGTATAGGGACTACTTATGCCATTTCTCAAAACTCACACAATGTCATTTACGAGCTGTGAATGAGTCGGTTTCGTCCGACCGTCACCCTCATCACCGGTTTTAATTCGAACTAATCAATTCCTCATAATGTTCGTTTAACAGGAACGTACCCGTAACGGTGTGCGGGTCTTGTCGTGCTTCAGTCGCATTTAGCACGAACGCTCTTCCACATGCAGCATCAGTTCCTGGCTTCTTCAGCTTGGGACAGTCGCCTTTGAAGTGACCAGTGTTCCCACATTCGTAGCAGGTGTTAGGGGTGTTCGCGGTCCGGTTTTTACGGTTTTTGGGTCAAACCGTAAACCAAACCGTTAGTTACGGTTTTTAATAATCGAAAACCTAAACCGAATTGTTAAAAATTAAAACCGAACCAAACCGAACCGTTACTTCCGGTTTGGTTTCGGTTTGGTTTCACGGTTTAGGATATTTAGGCTTTCAATATAAGTTCATAATAAAAAATTTAAATTAAAAGAAAATTCGAAATCAATTTTATCAAATGTGGGAATGAGAATATGAGTTAGTCTACTATACTTGTCATCTTTAATTTGTTAATACAAAATCCACCTCTAAATACACATGTAACCTCCAAAACATGATGCAAATACTAATGTTCATAATATAAACAATAGTATACTAGATTTCCAGGATAAAAACATGTCTAAATATCTAGATTTTTTGTTATTAAACGGTGAAACACAAAATCTCATTATAAAAAACAAGTCAATGTAATTTATATATATATATATATATATATTTATATACTATATATTATTTATTATATGTACATGGTCCGGTCCGGATTTTCATATAAACCGTAAACCAAACCGTTCACAACGGTTTAAAATTTTTGAAACCGACCGACCGTTCGTTAACACAAAACCTGACCGCGAAACCAAACCGATGACCGGTTTGGACGGTTTCACGGTTTAAAACCGAACCATGAACACCCCTAGCAGGTGTTAGTGGTCTGAACTTTCTTCGTGCGACTTGGACAGCCCCGATAGATGTGACCTTTAGCTTTGCAATTCTTGTAGTAAATGTTACTGCAGTCTAGAGTGCGGTGCAGGTTACACTTGTTACACAAGGGCAGGTTGCCGGTGTAACCATTTCTCTTTCATCAGCGGCAGGTGCAATAGCTGCATAAGCCTTGATGGCTTTTGGAACTTCAGTAGCATGGGTTTCTGCAGGTCTCTTCTTCTTCCAATCATGACCACGTTTGCGCTTGTTGTCTGGTTGACGTTACCCGAGGAGGTGGGTGGAATAACAACAGACTTAACTTCGGAGGCTTTCTTGGTGAACGACGCACCTTGGCGTGTAGCTTGGTAGGTCAAGCTGTGGGCCAAACGTACGGCGCTCTGGAGGGTAGCGGGATTAAATGGCATGACATTTCCCTGGATGAGAGGGGAAGTCCCCAGATGTACCTCTCTATCTTCTTGTATAGAGGGGTAACCATAGTGGAGCACATGTATGCCAGTTCATGGAAACGTCGAGTGTACCCGGCTATGTCGGCACCGACCATGGTGAGATTCCAGAATTCAACTTCCAGGCATTGCAGTTCTTCTCGAGGGTAGTACTCATCTCTCATGAGTACCTTTAGATCTTCCCAAGACATGGAGTAAGCTAGATCCTGACCCAAGGTTTCAGCATAGGAATTCGACCAGGTTAGTACACCTTCGCTGAAGACGCAAGTGGTCTACTTGACCTTGTATTCATCTGGACAGTTGCACATACGATAGACGGTTTCAGTTTTCTCGAACCATCGGATCAGTCCGACAGCACCTTCAGTGCCTTTAAAATGGATGTGACAACCGCCAATTTTCCAGGTTAACTCTGTTAACAACTTGTGTTATGTTTCGATAACGTCCGTTACTTCCGTTAACTTTCATAGCTACACGAGCGATGCACATGAGTCTAGACGTCGGTTAACTTACTTGAATAGTTATATTTTATGATTTTATGTAAATCATATTTTATGGAACGTTTTGTCATTTTATGTGACAAATATATATATGATTTTATGTGAATTTAAACGGATAATTAGAAGTTGTTATCTATAATTTTATTTGGTCATTTAAGTTCATATTTCTCATAAACGTTACACGTTATATGGTGTTGAGATGCATACACTCGTTTGGCCATCGTTTACGTTTTTCGTTAGTCCCGTTAGCCTTTTATAAACCCGAGGGACTATTCTCGCCAAGTACTAAACCCTTTTCCTTGAGAAAACTTGTGTGACCGTTTATGTAATTACCCTAAACCTTGTGTCACCTTGTAAATTGTAGAGGGACTACTTATGCCATTTCTCAAAATTCACACAATGTCATTTACGAGCTGTGAATGAGTCGGTTTCGTCCGACCGTCACCCTCATCACCGGTTTCAATTCGAACTAATCAATTCCTCATTCAAGTCCCACTTGATTACAAGAATCATATCACCATTCAAACCATTTAAATGCAATCACGCGACCCCCCCTGACCGTCCTATCCCTTCTCTCTTGTTTTTTTCTAATTTTCCGGCGAACTCGACATCTCCGGCCAACCAAGCACCGCTTCACCCCCATTCACGCATCACGGTGATCGTGATTCTCTGCTGAGCAACTCAGAGGCGACGATTTGGGAAACGGAGCACCATCAGGCGGTCCGTGTCAAGGTCTTCGGTTTCGTCCCGGTTTTAAAAACTCACCAAAACTCATCATTGATTTGAGGTAAACCATAACCTATGATAATCGCATGTTTCTAGCGTCTCGCTTTCAAGTTTTACGTTTTTCCGGTCACCGGAAAATATCTCCGGCGACATTAGGGCTACATGAGGAAGATGACATCAGTTCACGATTGGTTAAATATTAAAGATGTTGATTGAAACTCGTCCTCAGGGTCTGGCCTAACGGTCAGGCTTTTGATTTGTAACGAATAGGTCGCTAGTTCGAATCCCCCCAGCCCCAGGTCCTTTGTTGTGTTTTTTTTTAAGCCTGATCCGATCTCCCTGTTGTTGCTTGAATAAAATCAATAGCTGCGAAAGCTGTTAACAAAACCAGTCCTAGCCCAACGGTTGGGGCACTGATCACACAACGGGCAGGTCACGGGTTCGAGTCCCGTGACCCCTATTTTTGTTTTTTTAATTTTTTTCTAGTGATTTCAAGCATTTCTTGTCCAAAACCCGAAACTACTATTACTTATCTATAGAACCTTGACTCGTGAAGTTTCCGTAAACCCGTTAGGGAACTCGTTGAAATTTTTATTACGAAAACATTATAATTTAAAGGAATTAAAGTTAAATGTTATGCTCTCTTCAACATTAATAAAAATATGCCTTAAACAAAGAAAAATAGAAATAATTGATTTATTGTCATGTACTTATATACATGCGAACATTTTTAAGATTTTCTTTAAACTCTCGATATTTTAACACGACATATAAATATATATGTTGGACGATTTATTTTCACACGTGTGACTACACCTCGATATACATGTTTATGAACACATATATATTATCCGATCATCACTAAATTATTTTATTTGGAATAATATACGCGTATTGATTTTCATAAAATCTTTGTTTCCCGGATCTAAGTGTCATCTTTAATTACTCTCGATCAAACGATTTTTATCCCGTTTTTGAAATATATCATCTACATCACATATGGAGTTACTTGTCAAATTAAACCGTCGTCTAGGCTATGTTACGCATGTTCGGACACACACTTACGTATGTAAATTCAATAGGTGCTTGGTAGTTACGCAAGACTCGAAGTCTTACTAAATTGTAGTAGCGCACCCTAAGGTGAGTTACACAACCTTTACGTTACGTCCGGTTTTGGACGATAACACACGCAAACACGTTACGCCCGGGTTAGGATGATAACACAACGATTTTTATGTTTGATTAAAGTAGAAATCCAGTATATATCACATGTTCACGTAAAATGCTTTATCTTTCAAGTCCTTACTTATCAAACCGTTAATAGCGTATAGCGAGGGGATATTGGGTAGTACTACTGGGGTCTGACAAACCCCACTCAGCGGGCACGAGATGCACCACCCGACTGACGGTCGGACTGAGGACAATGTCAGCCTAAACTTACCGTGATCGAGTAGACACGAGGAAGGCAAACCACGTAAGGAATTATTCCTACAACTAATTGGTCAGCTTCGGTTGCGAACATTTTAGTGACATGAACTTAGGCTCGCTACCTACGATATGGATTGTACTGTTAATATACATGCTTACATACGAATAAAAACTGTTATATTCGTTTTTAAAACCCTATACTTGAACTTTATTTACTTATCGGGCGCTTGTTTTGCGCAACATAACTTTCATAAGCTTCCGCTAAACTTTAACTCTGGTTTGGTATTTCCCGTTTGGAAATATATTTACATTTCGAACCCTTAACTTATGTTTGATGTAACTAATGACTCGGGTCCTGGTCTGGTTCACACCCCACACGGTAAAACTCCGTTAGTGGAAATTGGGGGTGTGACAGATGGGTTTGCAGTTCATAAAGTCTTTATAGCTGCAGTCCTGAGTACCTGTAACGAGAGATCAAAAGCTTCTTGAAAATAATCCTTCGTAATTGTTACTTGCTGATCTTCAATCAAATCGTGGATTTGACTTACCGGTAGGTGAGCGACGTCCGTCGGAGGCAGTGGAACGTTCTGCGTTAGCTACAGCAAGGGCTTCAGTCACACGTTGGAGTACTAACTCTTCAATTGCAGTAGCACTCATAGGCGGCGGCGGAGGTGTAGGAGGGTTAGCTCTTATGGTACATCTAGGCATGATTCTAATTTCACATGGGTAAAACAAGAGTAAGGCAATCATAATAACAACCAAACATATCATGACATACATCAATCAAACACATACAAGAAGAAATATAACATCACAACACAATCATAATAGCGAATCAACACATACATCATAATGTTCATAACTGTGACAACTGGTAATTTATAGGTTAACTCTGTTAATAACTTGTGTTATCTTTTAATAGATTCCGTTATCTCAGTTAACTAGAATGGTTATCCGAGCATTTTACTTGAATCTTGATGTCGATGAATTAACCTAACAAATGTGATCAATATGCACAATCTATGATTTCATGTGAATTGGATGTTTTATGATTTTATGAATTGCATTTCATGATTTTATGTGATTCATGTGCGTACAATGTTATAAGTTTTAATTCTAAATACGTGTGTATTTATATAAAAATACAATATCATACGTGTATTAATAGTAGCCTTTCGTAATGATAGTATTTTATTATAAAGTATGGTTAGTTAAATATTGGTTTAGTATTTTAAGCTTGAGGGACCGGTCTCGCCATCTGTAGAAACTTGTTCCTAGTCAAACAAACATAGAGGACCTATTTTGTAACTTTTAAAACCTGATTTTCTTTTAATTTAAACCTAGAAGGACCGGTTCCGTCATAGGCTAAACTTGATTAACTTTAGTAAAAAAATGGAGGGAATAATTGTGTCATTTCACCATACTTGATTTTGTATTGAAATTAAAAATCGTCGACGGCCGTTCATTATCGTCTCCACCGCATTCATAATTGAGTAATCTCCACCATCGTTTACGAATTTCAATCGGCCGACCATTTTCTTCAACCAAAACCTCACAATCTATCAGCCACTTGAAGCCTCCCAAAACTCTCGGTTGCTCTTCCTATCGTGAACTCTCTCTAAACAAAACACCACCGTAACACCACCTCCGATTTCTGTTTCGCAGCGCCACAGTTACACCATCATCGGACCTGCATCGATTTTGTACTCACACCACCACTCAGTCACGAGCATAGCAGTCATCGGAGCATCACAGGTCTTCCCCGATGTTGGTCCATGTCCTCGGTTCTGTTAGAGAAACAATCTCAATGCCTTTCTCATTAAACCAAGGATACAATATATACCAGACTAGTCTAACAAACCCTAGAGCTAAATAAGGAACAAATACAGAATAATAAATACAAAAGATATACACAATAATACATAAAATATATGACAGCTAATACGCCCCCGCAGTCCGAGCAATTGGAAGAATACGAAGACTGTCCTTGAATCTCTGAAATAAAGCTGGTGGGTGGGAGAGGAGGTTGCGGAGTGGGTGGGTGTGGAGAATGGGGTGGTCGAACTGGAGGTGGAGGGGGAGTTGGCGGACGACGAAGGAGGAGTGGTTTCGGCAGAAGGGTGGACGGGTGGAGGGTTGGTACGAGTGGGTGTGGAGAACATTAAGGGTGATGGGTCATCAAGAAATGAGTAATCATGAGACGGGGGGTCCGGTTGCTCCGCAAACGGGAAACTAGACTCATCAAAGATTACGTGTCTAGATAAAATTATTTTTCCGGTTTTAATATCATGACACCGATATCCTCGATATTCAGGGGGGTACCCGAGAAAGACACACCGCGTGGAGCGGAGATCTAGTTTATGTGTTCGGGTAGCAGTTTGATTAGGAAAACAAGCACACCCGAAAACCCTTAGGTGGTCATAAGACGGATGTTTAAGGTAAAGTGCCGACATTGGTGTGCGATTGTTAAGGACTTTAGTCGGAAGAATATTATGTAAGTAGACGGCAGCGTGAAGGGCTTCTACCCAATATTGAGGTGGGATAGAAGCGTGAGTGAGAAGACATAGCATGACTTCGTTTAGACGACGAAGCATGCGCTCGGCCTTACCGTTTTGTTGAGACGTTTGTGGACATGAGAACCGAAATTGGAAACCATTTTGAATGGCAAATTGTTTAAACGAATTGTTGTCAAACTCACCCCCCATGTCACATTGGAAAGACTTGATTTTACAATGAAACTGTGTAGTGACAAAGTTATGAAATTGCTTGAATTTGGTGAAAGCTTCAGATTTTAGTTTTAGAGGAAACACCCATGTATAATTCGTAAAGTCGTCAATTAAGACCATGTAATATTTATAGCCACTATGGCTATACAATGGTGAAGTCCACAAGTCACAATGCAATATATCAAAAGGCATGATAGTATTAGACAAAGAAGTAGAAAAGGGCAAACGCTTATGTTTAGATAACTGGCACGAAGTGCAAACCGACATAGTTGTCGTTTTATTACAGGAAATCAAATTAGAAGAACGAAGATAATCAAGGACATGAAGTCCCGGATGGCCGAGACGAGCATGCCAAGTAGAGCCATGAGATGTGGTGTGCAACGAGACAGCAGGAGAGGTGTTGGTGAATGGATAAAGATGACTGGAGCTATCATGCCGACTCAGGGTCTTCCCACTCTTGTAATCCTTCACAGAAAAACCATAGGGGTCAAAGACAACAGAAACAGAGTTATCAATGGTAAATCGACGAACAGATACGAGGTTTTTGATAATGTTTGGTGAATAAAGTACTTGATTAAGGTGAAGGTTAGAGTTGGGTAAAGTACTGTTCCCGGACCCATGAATTGGTATAGCATTACCATTACCCACAAGCATAGTTTTAATGGAAGAAACACTAGAGGAAGTCATACCTGGGTCGTTGCTTAGGTGATGTGTAGCTCCAGTGTCCATAAACCATTGATTCTCCTGATGGTCCGTGCTCAGAGCCTCAAAAGCATAACCAAGTTCTGTTGGCTCCAAAGGGTTGACATCTGCTAAGTTAACTTGAGGAGCAGAGGAGGAGCGGTTGGAGGAGCGCTGCGGACCCGCTGTAGGTTGCCATGGAGAAACCCACCCTGGTTGGGTGGGATACGGACACGGTGGGGGAGGTCCCCAGTATGGAGGCCAGTATGGCGGCATGGGCCACGTGGGCTGAGAGAACCGAGAAGGGCCAGCCGCTGATGGACCTGGGCTTCGGTTGGACAGCTGCTGCTGAGATGAACTCGGCCCGGGGGAGTTGCGAGAAAAGGCCCTGCGGGGCTGTTGTTGTCGACGCTGACCCGAAGAGGCACGAGGCTGGCCTCGGTTTTGTGTGTCACGGCGTGGAGCAGTGGGCCAGGGGTTGGGATCAGAAGCATTAGGGGCGGCAGCGGGTGGCTGTGAAGAGGCAGCGGACAGGGCAGCAATAGGAGCGGTGTCACGAGCTTGTTGACGTTGCTGTTCCAGTTGCAACATACTACAAGCGGTCTCCCAGGCAGGCAGTTGTTGATTGATCGTGGAGCCAACCGTATCATACTCAGGCGGTAAGCCACGAACAAGTTGAAGAACAAGCCTGTTGTTAGACACCGGACTATCAACGTCAGTAAGCTTTGTGGATAAGTCCTTAAGTTTCTGGAAGTATGCCTCAAGAGAAGGCATGGAATTCATCTTGAGATTAATGAATTCATATTCCAGAGCTGCAGCACGGGAGCCTTTGTTGTTGAGAAATATTTCTTTGAGACGATCCCAGGCTTCTTGAGCGGTTGATTCAGCCTCCAAAATTCGAACCAAAAATTCGTCTGCCAGGGTTCCGTAGATCCACTGTAAGACAATAGCATCTATCTTGCACCATGACTCATATTTGTCGTCGGTCTGGTCTGGTGGCGGCGTACCGTCAATGTGATGGAGAACATCGTGGGCTTTGGCGTTGAGAGTAAAAAGCTTTACCCACGTGGAGTAGGTGATTTTAACACCGTCCAACACCTTGACACGAAGTTGGATGTTGGTTACGGTGTAGACCGTGTGCAAGGAGGGGTTGGTTGCAGGGTTGGAGGGGCTGGTTTTGTCTGCATTATCGTCAGGCATGGTGTAGGAGAGGAGGATCAACACCGAGCAAACACTAGTCGGCGGCGGTGAACAGCCCGAAGGTAGAGGAGGACGGCGGCGGACTAGGTTTAGGAGAGGTGAAATAGGCGTGATACCATGTTAGAGAAACAATCTCAATGCCTTTCTCATTAAACCAAGGATACAATATATACCAGACTAGTCTAACAAACCCTAGAGCTAAATAAGGAACAAATACAGAATAATAAATACAAAAGATATACACAATAATACATAAAATATATGACAGCTAATAGGTTCGAGTTCGCTATCGGCTGTGCTCAGAACTTATTCGCACTAAGGTATTCCTAAAAATCCGATGTAATCAATTTGTCGTAGTCTTAGTCCATCGTTTTCTGTAAAAAGATTATGTAAACTACTGGCTTCATCAATGGAGGTCGGGTACACAGTAGGGTTTGGGTGAAAGAGATGACACCCAATTCGTATGTTTTATATATTTTGCTTGCTGATTAAAAATCAGTTCGGCTACCTGCCCCAGTGGGTAAATCTTCGGGATCTAACCTACAGGTCTCAGGTTCGAGACCCACAACCCTAATTTCCTTTTACTTTTTCGTATTTCAAGTTTTTCTTCAGCCTGTTATGAATTAAATGCATACAAACGATTTTCCTAACCAAAAAAAACACTTGTCCTAGCGGTTAAGTCACTCGTTTATGAACCTAAGGTCATGGGTTCGACCCCACTAACCTCCAAATCTTTTTCAAGTATCTTCTAAGTGTTGGTTTTTACTTCCCATTGTCATATATTTGATCCTCGATCCCTTCCAAGCGCATTTCGAGTCCCGTAACCATCAAATTATTTTGTTTGAACCAACCCTCGTAATATGGATTTTCTAAAGATTAAATTTAGTGTTTAAATTGGTTTACTCGTTAGTTAAGAGTTGATTTCACAACCGTTAGGTGTATATACGTTGGTGAATATACACGTGAAACTTGACGAATAGTTAATTGAAATTTCTACTCATTTGAATTAACTTATCAATATCTCGTATCATTTTAAACAGTATATATATATATATTGGAATGTGCAAAGATATATATATATATATATATATATATATTTTATATACATTTAACCAAGTGTATTATCTGGAAAATCACATCATACAATAGGACGATTTCTGATCATATAAGCATTAATAAAATAAACAATCTTAACGGGCAATTTGGGTTAACTATCATCGTCATATGTCGGTTTAGAAAACTAACACACACTTCAAGTCACAAGCATATTGGTCAAACACCTTCGTCTAGGTTGTGTCATTATTAATTTAGACACGCACTTACAAATATTTGCTCGTTAGGTGATCGGTAGATCCGCAGAACCATGACGCTTGATTATTTTGTTGTGCACCCTAAGGTGAGTTACACAACCTTTTACGTTACGTCCGATTATGGACGATAAAACATGCAAACACGTTACGCCCGAATTAGGGTGATAACACGACAACTAATATGTATGATTAAAGTAGAAATCCAGTATATATCACATGTTCACGTAAAATGCATTATCTTACAAGTCCTTCCTTATCGAACCGTTAATAGCATATAGAGAGGCAATATTGGGTAGTACTACTCGGGTCTGAAAAACCCCACTCATCGGGCACGAGATGCACCACCCGACTGGCGGTCGGACTGAGGACAATGTCAGCCTAAACTTACCGTGATCGAGTAGACACGGGGAAGGCAAAACACGTAAGGAAATATTCCTACAACTAATTGGTCAACTTCGGTTGCGAACGTTTTAGTGACATGAACTTAGGCTCGCTACCTACGATATGGATTGTACTTGTAATATACATAACTGAACTACGAATAATAATGTTGTATTCGTACGGCATGTCTATACTGGTTATAGACATGTGCTTATGTGAACTCACCAACCTTTTGGTTGACACTTTTTCTTTTTACATGTTTCTCTCAGGTCGCAGGTGTTCGAGTATCACGAGTATGCATGCATGAGCCTTTAAAACCCTTTTATGGTTTTCTATACAAGTTATGTCATTTCAAATGACAACGTGTTATGTAAATACTAAATCTTTTGTCTATGCTTCCACATTTATAAAACTCTGAATTTATATTATATTTTAATATAATGCAAATCTTTTGATAATTAGTGGTTGTTTGGTGTAACTAATGGACTGGATCCTGGTTTGCTCACACCCCATACGGTAAACTCCGTTAGTGGAAATTGGGGGTGTGACAATAACCGTGACTGAAAACAATCCATACAAGACAACATTGTTTTTGATGGATAACATGATTCCACAATAGTAAAGTACAAGTTACAACACATTACAAAAGTAGGGGTAAAACAGATTCCCAATATGTCAATACTGCTAATATCATGGGTGCTGGAGTAATGTCAAAATCTCTCCAATCTGTGTCATGACCGAGAGTGTCAGCTGGAGGGCGTCATTGAAATCTGCAAGTGATGGCGTGTTGGCGGAAAGGGCTTCCACAGCAGCGAGGGCGGCTCCGGCAACACCGTTGACTTCTCCCAGAAGTGTATGCAGAGTGTCCAAGGTGTGGACATAAGAACCAGTGAGGCTACGGATTTCTAGGGCAGCTATGGGGGTAGGTGGGAGCTGAATGATAGCCTGGAGGCTGTGCGTCTCGGCATCATGGCGAGCAATGCCATCAAAGAGGGAGGAAATCAGAACGTCTATGGCAACACCATGAATGAGGATAGTGTTGGATTTAGGTGTCCAGACCCGACTAAATCAAGTGCCCGACCCGGTCAAGACCCGTAAGAGTTACACCGGAGGCAACGGGTATTTAAGACCGCTTACTTAATAACCGGCATATTCGCAGAAAGATTATTTATGTGTTTATTAAACAGTTTAATGAATACATAATTAAATCACTGTTAATCTTTAGATTAATCAAGCGACGAAAGGACGTTAAATATTGTTAATGTCATGGACGAAAAATAGACGATCTTATTGGTTCGTTTATTATCGGCAGAAAGATAAACATTTAAAGGGTTTAAATGTTAATCTTGGAATTTAAATGGATCAACGAAAGATCAAACAAACACAAGGGACTTAACGGAAAAATTAATCAGATATATATATCTGATTAATGGAGAGGGTCGAAACCCTAATCCTCCGGAAGAGAATTTTCGCCCCCCCCCCCCTTCTCCTCTCCCTGTTGTTCGACGCCGCCAACCTCCCGCCGCCGTCCCCGTTTCTCCGTTGATCGATTCAATCGATCGCGAGAACTTTGATCCGTCGTTGCCACTCTGCCGTGCCGCCGCAGCCGCCAAGCCGAGCCACCGCAGCAGCTCAAGCCGAGCCGCCGCAGTAGCTCGCCACCCTCGCTCCGCCGCCGCCGCCGTTCCGCAAACCGCCGCCGCCAGCCGCCGTTCCGCGAACCGTCGCCGCCGTCCTCGCTCTGCCACCGCAGCCGACCGCCGCTCATCGCTGCCGTCACCGTCGCACATCGCCGCCGCCTCGACAACCGCCGGCCCTCCTCGCCGTCGCCGGCTCCGCCGCCGACAAACCCCAGTCGCGAACCGCGTATCACGCGTGTTCCGCCGTCGTCCGCGAAACCCTAGTTCGCGCCTGATCCGACGTGCAAGATTTTCTCGGTGCTTGATTCACCGCGTTGAAAATCCGCATCTGCGAGGAAAGCTAGATTCGTCAGACGAATCGCGTTCTGCGAAACCCTAGCGTCACCCGTTGACTTTCGGTGTCTCGAACGTCTGTTTGAATCACCGCTCAGGTATATCTAAACTCGTAGTTAGTTTAGATTTAATTGATTGTTTATTTTATGTTATGTCGCGTTTCTGTTTAAACGCGTTTTTGGTGTTTGCGCGTTTTGGTGATTGTCGAATCCTGTTGTTTTAGGTTTACGCTAATTATCTGGTTTTCGCGTTAGTAAATTAAAACGTTTTCCGCTGCCTATTAAATTAATTGTTAATTTAATTATCCAAATTTAATTTACTGTTTATTCGGTAATCGTTTGATAATTATTTATTGTAAATAATTATTTCTAAATAAAAAAAAAATTGCTATTACCGAGACCCGAATGCCACTGTCGTAACCCAACAGTGGTATCAGAGCCTTGATCACCACACGCAAACCCAGGCCGGTCTATTTTAAACCGGCATACTTTCGCGAACTGGGGTTCTGAACTCGAAAGTCGCGAAATTGACTGAATCGCCCTTTGTATATATTTAGTCGACATGGTTCCACTAAACATAATCCGATTCAATACAATTGGTTGAATTATCTTTCGTACATATTCGGCCCGACCACATTTGTTTTGTCATGAATGCGTTATGGTTTGGCCCATTAGGCCCATGTAGTTTTGTTTTGGTTTGGCCCACTTTTACTGGGTTCAAAGTTGTAATTAGTTAAAATAAAATAGTTTTATTTTAAATTTGTAATCGCTCACATTCGCCTGGACGAACGAGACGAGCTTGATACAAGACCCATTTGGTATTATCCCTTTATGGGATTTTCGAAAATGGCTAGTAGTCAAAACAAGACCGACGTTTTCTGGATGAATCGCAGGAGCTTGTTAAAGCCAGTGGGAGCAACTACGTCAATCAGGGAGTTTTCTATTCACGTGGTTGATTTACCTTATGTCCCTTGCCCTATTTGATGTTGTCATAGGCTCTGACAATATCGAACGCCCTGCATGGCCGAATATGTACATGTGTGTTTGCTTGTTTTTCGTTGCTTGTCTTAATTAGATTAACACGCCAACTTAAAACCCAAACTTAGTTTTTTTTTTTGAAACTAATTTTTCAATCGATTAATAAAAGTCCTAATTTTATTACGGCTTCATAAAAATTTTATTAACCAATTTAATTCGACATTAAATTCGGATTTTTCGATAAAGTAATCGAACTTCAAAAGAAATTGGTTATCGTCTCGCGACACGTAGATCATTAATACTTAGGTTATTCAATTGATCGTCTCGAGTGAGATAGGATTCATAAAATCTGTCGTCACATTTAATATTAAAATATGACCTAATAATCCTATCTGGTAAGCCTAAAACCGGTAGTCTATGCCATCCTAAGTCGCGTCTAACTTGGAACATATTTACCGATGCATCCGTGTTGGAGTATTTCAACACCGCACGTGGTGTTTAGGGTATCTTCCAAGGTGAGCGTATTGGAGTATTTCAACACCGTACGCTCACACAGACCGCTTAGGACAACTACTATTTTCTTTACATGCACCTTTGGTATTGGAGTATTTCAACACCGTACCTCTGGTCGGCTTGTAAACAAAAGGGGCATAGATGGGGCTAAACGTATTTCGTTGATCCATTCGCGAAAGCCCCATAACGGGAGTTGTGATAGTCACAAGTGACAATCGTTGTCCATTCAGTTACTTAGAAGTTTTGAAAGCACTTTACGCTGTCTGGAGAAATTATCTAACTAACTGAATTCCCAATTCCTATTCAAGATTAGCTTGCCATCCTTGAATACGAATCAAACATCGAAACACTAAAACATTTGCCTGTTGTTTCAGATGGCTAACCGCGCAAACCAAGAGATTTTCCATCTCAAGTCTCTCCTTGAGAAGGAGAAACTTAATGGCGCCAACTTTCTCGATTGGGAAAGAAATCTGAAAATCGTCCTGAAAATGGCTAACATGGAAACCGTGTTAGATGCTGAGGTTCCTGAGGAACCTGAAGCTGACATGCAAGCGGCGCGAAACGCCCATAACACATTGCGTACAAATGCCAAAAATGTCGCATGTCTTATGTTAGCCACCATGGAATCTGAGATTCAGAAAAACATGGTTGACAGGACGGCTTTTCAGATGATCGGTGATCTGAGGGGCATGTTTGAAACTCAGGCCCGACAGGAACGCTATGACACCGTTGTGACACTCATTAGTTGTCGCATGGCCGAAGGCGCTCCTGTCAGCCCTCATGTCCTGAAGATGAAGAGTTACATCGACCGTTTAGCAAAGCTGAATTACGTCATACCCGCCGAAATGGCGACTGACCTAATTCTTCACTCACTGTCCAGTGCCTTCACTCCTTTCCGGGTGAACTTTAACATGCATAGCATGGTAAAGTCAGTGACTGAGCTTCACGGTATGCTTAAAACCGCTGAAGTTAATTTTGTTAACGGCAAGGCACCCGATGTCCTCACCATCCGATCAGGTGGCGTCAAGAAACCCGAGGTAAAGAAGGGTAGGCGTGGCAACAAGAAGAAAGGCAAGGCAGCTGTCCCCAGAGCGTCTGGAAGCTCCCAGAAAAGCAAGTCTAAGGCAACCAAGGCACCACCGCCTGAACAGCGCGAGTGTTTTGAATGCCACAAGATGGGGCACTGGAAAAGAAACTGCCCAGAATACCTTGCGAAGGTGAAGAACGGAAAAGCCCAACCGGGCAATTCCTCAGGTATACACATAAGTTCATGTTGTATGATGCTTCACTTATTCCTACAAAATATATGTTTGACATACTTTACATTTTGTAGGTGCATGAAGCTGAAGGAAGCAAACCAAAGCGACACTGAGCTGCTCTGCGACTTTCGCACCTAAATAAAGTTCGTGTTTTGAGTTTGGTTAAAACAATTCTTGGTGTTTTAGAAACAACTTGTTTTTGTTTGGTTTCCCTGGCTGTTTTCCAGGATGAACAAATTGCTTTCTCTGGATTTTGATTGTGACATGTTTTGATAATGGTTGATTTTCGAAACATACATGATTATTTTAATCTACTTTGAATTTGATTCAACCTTTTGTTAGATTAAATTTAAAATCCCATAACAACATACCTTATAGCCTGGTGCACTTGATTTAATTAAGGCTAGCTTAAATGCAACATGATAACTCTATAATTATCACGTCTCATCAAAGCTATAATGCCTTAAGCGTATATCGTAATTGTTACGAGTCTACGCACGATGCAATAATAGTTCATAAAGTCTCACGACTTTGAACCATATGACGTCAAGAATATTAAATCAAAACGAACAAATTGTAGATCACCCTTTCGATCTACAACCTAGTGAACATATCAATCCTCTGCTTCTAGCAGACGTTTGTTCATATGAGTTCGATGCACCAGCCGAGCTGCTACAGGAATAATCACCTGATGATTACAATATTTTAGTATGGTCACACCAATTCTGGTGCACATTACCATTAAATGTATATACCTAAACACATCTTGAAAGTCTTAAGACTACAAGAGTTGTACTCACATGTGTTTTGAATCCGACATACACTAAGTGTTATGTATAACGATTCAAAGTTTCATCTTGAAACTAATAAACACAAGACTAATGACCTGCCACCACCAAGTCCTTTACATTTTGTAACCATAACGCCCCTTCAAACATCACTTGCATATCTGACTTCCAATCCCAAGACCTGTATCTTGCGAAAATGGAATTTAGAAGTTACATGTCCAAAGCTAGATCTCTAAATATCTGAAATAAAGTGACTCAGATAAGTCGCTGGACTATGTAAAGCAACTCTCGCATCTAAACGAGACGAGCCAGATAAATAATGATTCGCCAACAATGGATTGTTGCGTAGCGGAACATATTGACATTCCAATTAGAGTTGGCATGTTTAACCTTACCTGAATAAGGAAACATCCTCTAGTGTCGGACCCCTGGGTCCAATAGAATAAATCATCATCTCGATCATCACGAGACACTTTCAAACAATCAAAGACGAACGCATCTTCATGCTATCAAACTCTGAAAAGACTTTGACAATCGTTTTTGAACTTATGAATAAGTCATAACATCTGGATATTAAGCATTCGAATTCCGTACCGCAAACTACGGAATCGAGCTTTTTCCGTTCTGGAGAACGGAAATTGATTATCGCATTTCTGCGTAAAATCAGTATCCACACGGTTTGGAAGAAAGATGAAGATAGGAATGTCAATCTGCCTCAAGCAAGTGGGAGCATCGCCATAGATCCTTACTGGAATAACGATCAAGTGCCGATCCAAAGATCATTTAAATTTACTGGGTTGGAACTTTAAATGACACCTCAATCGATTATAAGTTTCAAGATAATGTTAAGTATTGATCGTGATATGACTGAGCAACCATACGCGATCAATCTCTTGAAACATTTCAAATCATACTAAATATGATGTAGACATGAATCCAATACTTGAATATTGCATAGAATGTTGCCGTAAGATGTTACGCCATAGATGGAAAATCACATCATCACTGCTGAACACTGATGAGGGAATATATGTTCATCAACCGAGTACGAATTATATTCGTTGAACATTAATAGCCAACTTGATTGAATCTGAACTAAGAATGCTATAAAACATTCAAAGGGTTAATTCGACTCTATAAATAGTCGGTTAACATGCTCACGTGATAACACAGTCATACGTGTGCTTACCAAGGGCACTCCATTATCACAAGTTCGATTCACTTAAGAAGATTCTCTGTTCAAGATAAACGCTGAATCTCAAGAAACAACAGATATTGGCAATTCTAAATCGAAATACGAGCATTTGATAGCGAATCCACAATTTCCGCGATCGGGCCAGATCAGCGAAATTAGTCTACTACTTAGTACACGAATTCTGCATCACTTCGATATTCGATTCTAGTGTTGGATGTCGAACACTGTCGTTTGCACCATATCATTCGGCCTCCTCTAAGTTGTTAGAAGAGAGTCTGAATTCTGCGTAACGCGTTCGAATTTTATACGTTTTATCATCCATGAATATTTCGTTAATATTCTAAAAGTCCGTAGTCGATCAGACATTGCGGGAGCAACGCCTGAAGCAAGACTACTCTGACTCTGGACTCAAGCTGTTGACATCCAGACTCACAAGGCCTCGTTGGAGAATGACGTCGGGACGTAACTCGTATCAGAATGTCTTCATGGATCTTAGTATAAGACAAATCTGATTAATGGTATACTCAACGGTATCCTTAGACCTGAGACACATGAGCGACCTCCCGTTTGCCAAAGAACATTCTTTGATTGTAGCTTAACGCTGTCGCGTAACTGCCAGCCATAACGGTTGCTTTTGGGAATGGATCTGAGGCTTAGTGGGAGCTGTATGTAGTCAACATGGGATTCTGTACTCTTGCATTTTTCAATGCAACAGGTCGACATCATGGGCCCTCTCGTTAGTTCCAAGTGTAAAGTGTAAGGCCTTACCCAAACTTACTGTGTGTTTGATTGGACCACTTCGAACAGTAAAACGAGGAATACAATAATCGAACACAAAGAGAATGAAAAGATCCATGTCTCTGGTTCGATTGATGTCACATACAGAAAGGATCTGATGACTTTACAAATACCATAAGTCTAAACTATATCACAAGTTTAATGATATGCCTTGGTTGTTTTGACTTGAAGCGTCATGACTGGTTGGGACAGCCACGTGTAGCTAGAGCACCTCTGACTGTAACTTGATTAATAGTCGCGATCAGTCCAAGTGGGAGACTGTTAGATTTAGGTGTCCAGACCCGACTAAATCAAGTGCCCGACCCGGTCAAGACCCGTAAGAGTTACACCGGAGGCAACGGGTATTTAAGACCGCTTACTTAATAACCGGCATATTCGCAGAAAGATTATTTATGTGTTTATTAAACAGTTTAATGAATACATAATTAAATCACTGTTAATCTTTAGATTAATCATGCGACGAAAGGACGTTAAATATTGTTAATGTCATGGACGAAAAATAGACGATCTTATTGGTTCGTTTATTATCGGCAGAAAGATAAACATTTAAAGGGTTTAAATGTTAATCTTGGAATTTAAATGGATCAACGAAAGATCAAACAAACACAAGGGACTTAACGGAAAAATTAATCAGATATATATATCTGATTAATGGAGAGGGTCGAAACCCTAATCCTCCGGAAGAGAATTTTCGCCCCCCCCCCCTTCTCCTCTCCCTGTTGTTCGACGCCGCCAACCTCCCGCCGCCGTCCCCGTTTCTCCGTTGATCGATTCAATCGATCGCGAGAACTTTGATCCGTCGTTGCCACTCTGCCGTGCCGCCGCAGCCGCCAAGCCGAGCCACCGCAGCAGCTCAAGCCGAGCCGCCGCAGTAGCTCGCCACCCTCGCTCCGCCGCCGCCGCCGTTCCGCAAACCGCCGCCGCCAGCCGCCGTTCCGCGAACCGTCGCCGCCGTCCTCGCTCTGCCACCGCAGCCGACCGCCGCTCATCGCTGCCGTCACCGTCGCACATCGCCGCCGCCTCGACAACCGCCGGCCCTCCTCGCCGTCGCCGGCTCCGCCGCCGACAAACCCCAGTCGTGAACCGCGTATCACGCGTGTTCCGCCGTCGTCCGCGAAACCCTAGTTCGCGCCTGATCCGACGTGCAAGATTTTCTCGGTGCTTGATTCACCGCGTTGAAAATCCGCATCTGCGAGGAAAGCTAGATTCGTCAGACGAATCGCGTTCTGCGAAACCCTAGCGTCACCCGTTGACTTTCGGTGTCTCGAACGTCTGTTTGAATCACCGCTCAGGTATATCTAAACTCGTAGTTAGTTTAGATTTAATTGATTGTTTATTTTATGTTATGTCGCGTTTCTGTTTAAACGCGTTTTTGGTGTTTGCGCGTTTTGGTGATTGTCGAATCCTGTTGTTTTAGGTTTGCGCTAATTATCTGGTTTTCGCGTTAGTAAATTAAAACGTTTTCCGCTGCCTATTAAATTAATTGTTAATTTAATTATCTAAATTTAATTTACTGTTTATTCGGTAATCGTTTGATAATTATTTATTGTAAATAATTATTTCTAAATAAAAAAAAATTGCTATTACCGAGACCCGAATGCCACTGTCGTAACCCAACAGATAGGTGGGAATCAGCCTCAGCGGGTGCAATGGGTGCTACGGGGGTAATAGGTGCAGTGGGGTTAACTGGGACATCAGGGGTGACCGGAGTAACAGGGGTGACCGAAACAACAGGGGTGACCGGAACAACAGGGGTGACTGGAGTAACAGGTGTGACTCTAGCGGCTGCGACAGATGACATCTCGCCAAACTCGTAGGTGTTATCATCAAAATGCACTCGCTTCTTTAAGGTAAGCAAGGGCGAGTCGGTAGAAGCAATGGTAGGCTCTGGGGTACGTGATCTCTTGCGAGGAGATCCCATGCGAGAGGCAAGGCGGGTCCCATGAGTGGGGCGGCGAAAGACGGATTTCCGTGCGGTATACATGCGGAGGGGTCCAGAGGGAGTAGTCCTAAATGGGCGAAAAGATGGGGCACGCACATGCGAGGCAACACGAGATGAGCTCAAGGTGACCGTAATGGAGTCTCCGTCATCGAGGGGGTCGTCAGCAGTGATATCCACATCATAAAATGGTGGCTCATCCGGATCTTCCTCGGAGTCCATCTCCTCATCGTCAGTGACTCGGTCGAGCACGCTAGTAGGTGAGGTCGGCGTGACAGTGGGTGGAGATGCTGGAGCTGGCGAAGGTGGCATCGTCTCAATCTCCACTTCCGAGTCCGAAGATAGCTCGACGGGGGTAGTCATGCTGTGACAAAGTTTCCAAGTCATAATAACAGTCTTAAGTTAGTGTAATTATAATAGTTAAAAGACGCAACAAGTAAGGCATGTATGTAATGCAAGCAAGTAATGCATGGGATGGGGCTAGCAGAGCGGTAGGCTATAGACTAAGTTCTAGTATGCAACCTAGTTCTCTATAACCTTGGCTCTGATACCAATCTGTCACACCCCGGTATTTATTGTGTCGGGTGCGAGCGAGACGGATCACAGTCAAGATTACATAGAACAACCTCTGGATGATTAAACATCTAGATTCGTTTAAAAGGTTAAGTTAATTCAAAAGGTGGAGTTTCATTCAAAGCTACAGCGGAAATAGTAGTGAAAGTATATTTGTCTTAATTGTTACAAAAACAATTACATTTCAAAAAGATTTGAGAACATGACACCGTTAGGTGTTATGCAATGAAATCTCCAAAAGTGCAACTCGGTTTGACCATGACTCCAGAATAAGAAAATGCAGGTCCTAAATGATATGATGTCCTGATTGCAGCAAGTTTCAATCACATGAGAATTCATATACTAAAACGAGTTAACGTAAAGTTGGTGAGTTCACAGATTTAGATAGCATGCATGTAAAGTTTGATAAACAAGTTTGATTAAATCAATCCATCGTTAGACAATTTATTTAGATATTGTTTTATAAATTACCATGAACCTTGAATACCGAAACTAACTGATTACCCACTCATGATACTATGTCCAACAGTAACGCATGGCCAATTATAACTGTATGTAGTCTTTAGACTATTAAAACGGAGTCAGGATCGGAGCTACCAATCAGAGCAGGGGCATTAACCCAATAGATCTATCCACGAGTCATCGTTTGTGTTTGTAAATTAATCGGATTTAACTAATAGCGGGGTTTCATCATAACATGAACAAGCATGATACAATATGGTTTGGACTAGAAAAGCTCATGTAATCAATAAGGTAACAAGTAATCTATTTGTCAAGCAATGATTTATGTTTGTAATGAATTCTCCCCCAAGTATTAAAACTGTAAAAGAAAGGGGCCGTGAAAACTCACCTGAATTCAGTGATTCAGTAAGATAGGCAAGTAAGCAGTCCTATACAATGTTATAAGACAACTTATAATACAGAAATTGGGTTGACATCTAAGTCACTCCAATTTGGTTGGTCAAGTCTTGGCGTTATGGTAACTCGGTGTTAAGATACGATATCGTTGACCTTAATGAAATATTTATTGAAAATAAAAATTTATCGTGCATTAAATAATATATTATTTATTTTCATGATAATAATTAGTTTAGAAATATTTTATATTTCCCAAATAAATGTCATATGAGTTTAAAGGACTCTTTAAAAAAACAACGACAATTTCAACGGTTAAAGTCAATAATGCACGTTTTGCCGGTTTTAGCAGTATTGCACGATATCTCTAAATGTCACTACGGCAAATGATCTAATAAATAAATACACATTTATTTTCATCATAGAATCATATCAAATCAGGAAAATTCATGTTCAAAAGTCCAAGTTCCTAGTCTTGTCGGTTTTGCCGGTATGTGTCCGATTTAGCCGGTTTTGATCCTGTGACTCGTTCTAAGGCTTTGTAAACTACCAAAACACTTTGTAAACTTATTATAAGTCATCTTAAGTCCCTAAAAGTTCTCAAGATCAGTTGTAACATTTATTTGTATATCTTTACAAAAACGGGTTTTCCGGGCCCGTAAAGTGTTCGTTTTTTGTCCCGTTTTCCCCCAAATTTAGCTATTTTCAAAAGGGAATATGTACTAGAATTTTTATGACTAAAAACATACTTTATAACCACTTAAGAGGAGGTCTAATTTTCTGTCCTAAAATGGCCCTATTTTATCTATGGTTTTCGAGACTTTTTAGTGGTTTATTTTTATAGATTTAGACGTCCAAACATATCAATAAGTCGTATGGTGCTATCCATAACCTTCTAATATGTTAAAAATTTCGGATCTAGGGTTCCAAGAGTCACAAATTTCGGATCTAGTGGTTTGTTCATAAAACCAAGGCATATTGTACACATACTAGCATCATAACACTTGTTTTTCTATAGATCTATACAATGTAGTGTATGAGGGGTTCAAAATACATGTAATCACTAGCATAAACATAAGATTCACTAGATCTAACAATAGTATGAACAAACATGTAGGTTATTATCATCATAGAAGAAAATATAAGTTTAAAGTCACCATTTTAACCAAGACTTGTGGTTGGAGTTCTAGATGGAAGATATAACTAGTTAACATGAATAACTAGTGAAAATCAAGAAAATATTATCTACTAACTTGAGAAAAACGTGGAGATGGATGGAGGATGGTAGATCTTGCTTCATTGTTGCTCCCAGTAGCTTTGATCTTCAAGTATTCTTGTGTTTTGGTGAAGAAAAGCTGGAGAGAGAGTAGAGAGAGAGGGCGATGGGTTTGAGGGGAGAGGGAAAGGAAGGGTGTGTTTTCTTGTGGTGGGAGAAAATGAAATGTAACCTAGGGTTTGCTCTTTAAGTTCTTTATATAGTATATGTAAAATAAAGAGAAAAGGGTTTGGTTTAAAAAGGAAAGGTGGTGGTGGCGGTTTGTTGTCAAAACCGTGAGAGGGAGAGAGGGCAAGGGAGGGGGCGATTTTTTGGAGCAAGGAGGGAGGAGGGTGAGGTTTAAGGTGGTGGTACAAGTAGGTAGTTTAGGGTGGTGTTGCACGGTACTCTTGATGGGAGTGTTAAGGTTTGTAGGTTTGTAGGTTGAATAGTGTAGATTCCTTTGGTTGGATAATTAGTAAATAGGTTAGGAAAGGTAAGTAAAGATGGTGGATTAAGTCCCTAAAAATTGATGGGAGGTGGTTCGGTGTCGGTTTGAGCCGCAAATGAGGGACGGGTCAAGTTAGGCTCAAAGGTGACAAGGAGTTGGATCATGCATGGCGTGGACATGCATGGTGATTAACGGGTCGAGTTCAAGAAAAATAGAAATGATAACAAGTCTTGTTTAAAGTCAAATGGTGTTAACCGGTGAAAAATATTTACGTTGATTGCTTTATATAAAAACCTAATGATGTTTCGTTATAAAAACACTAAACATTCAAAAGGGTTTATTATTTGACGTAGTTGATAAGTAAATGGATAAACTCAAGCGTTCATTGGATATTTTTACGTTGAAGTAACGTTACGAACTTTGCATGTGATTAGAATACTACACAAGTGACAAGATAATATAAAAATTCTTATTATATTAAACCACATAGTTGTGGTGAAATTTCTTGTTATTGAAATTCTATCGGATATATATATCTATATATATATATATATATATATATATATATATATCATTGTTTTTAAGGTCGATCGTCGAAATGTTCATTTAGGGTTACGCCAAGACTAACGGATAGTTGCATAATACGTTATCTACGTTAACTAAAACACAGATTTATGCACATATGAACAGTTAATTACACGTATTATTACATGATTTGACTTAGGAAACTTACGGGTTGCCACAATCGGTCTAGTGTGGACTCAACACTTGTTGGTGTAACAATGTTGTCACCAGGAGCAGTTTGCTTAGGAGCAGTCCTGGCCTTAGGCATAGGGTGTGATGTGTCTTTACCAAGAAAAACAGTTTTGTTCACTTGCATGTTAGAAAATGTTTTACTTGTAAAAGATTTAAGTTCAAGATGTTGATCAGAGATTTGCAAATATGAAAATTCACAATTGAGAATGTGTTGGATGAATCTGGGGTACATGTAAAAGATCCTTTTAGGTTTTAGATTTTCCAGCATTCCATCAAATATGATTTTTGAAAAGTTAAAGTTGAACCCATTTACCAATCCATGAAAAGCGGATGATCGAGGTGCAGCAAGTTCATCCCACGCAGTTTTCTTGTGAGATAGGCAGTGGAGAATGGTATGATCAAGATATCGCCAAACATAGGGTAGTTATCCCTTTTTGATGGTCCCATAAGTTAAGTCACCCCCATACCCAATTGCTTCGTACGTCTTCAAGTATAATTCAGACTTGTAATTAGGATCACCTCGAGCATCATTGAATTTAAGATGCTTCCAGATCATTTCTCCAATCACACTAATCTCATTCTCATTGACTCTAGAGTGAATTTTACCAACCCCGTTGTTATCAACAGATTTTTTGGCTGAGTTCCAAAATTCAGCAATTCTCTGTTTGCATATTAAAGGATTCACAGTTAAAGCAAATTGAGTGTTGGATTTTTCTAGGAAATCATTTATTTCATCAAATAGCTTTGACTTATCATACTTCTCAAAGTATGCTACAACATTGTGTTCAGCCAAGAACAGTTGACTAGGCTTTGATGCAGCATTTCCATTCAATTTGGGTGCCATTTGTGAGAAATTACAGAGTAAGGTTTAGGTTTAAATCGCCAATTAGAAACCTGGAGAGAAATAGAGAGTAATTGTTTTTTCAAAAATGCAGCTTTATACTACCGGTAGTTCTTCTGGATCACAATGAACCCTAAGAATTGAAACAGAGGAAGTTATTGGAGTTTGCCCATTTAGTTAAAATGGGATGGGGGAAATTTTTAATAATTTAATTTGTTTAGAATAATATTATTAATTTATTTGAATTTAATCCACATCAATTAGGGTCGATTAGGACTGATGAGGACCAATGAAGATGAAGTACGACCAATTAGGACCAACGAAGTCACGAGGCCCAATTAGGGTAAATTAGGGTCAATTTGGGTCAATGAGGATCAATTAGGGTCAATGATAAAGACCAATTATAAATAACGAGGGTCAATTTTGCTCAATGACGCCTTATGAGGACCAAACATGACCAATTAGGGGCAATTAGGGTCTATTAGGCCGATTGAGGGCCAATTACGCTCAATGAGGACCAGTAGACTGAATTAAGGTCAATAATGGTCATTTATGACAAATGAGGACCAATGAGGACCAGTGAACACTCAGTTAGGATGAATTAGGACCAATGAAGGTCAATTATAGTCTATTAGGCTCAGTTAGGTTCCATGAAGATCACTTACGGTCGGTTACGACCAATTAGGCTCATTTAGGAACAATTATAATCAATTAGGGTCAATTAGGCCTAATTGACTCAAAATTGTTGTACTTCAAAGTAACTGGCCCTCGATGAGTCTAGTTGGTCCTTATTGAGGCTAACTGATATTAATTGGTCCTTTATGGTCCAAATTATGCCAAATTGCTCCTCATTAACCCGAATTGAGCCATATTGGTACTTATTCTATCTAATTGGCCCTCATCGGTCCTAACTGGCCCTAATAGGTCATAATTCATACTTATTGGTTCTAATCGAGCATATTCGACCATCATTGGTCCTAATGGGTCCTCATTGATCCTAATTGAACCTAATTGGTCTTAATCGACCATCACTAACCCTGATTTACCCTTATTGGTATCATTGGTCCTCATTCAAACTAATTGGCCCCAATTAGTCCTAATTGCTCATACTTGATCCTCATTAGTCATGTTCCTTCATGCTCCGTCCTTATCGGTCCTATGAGCATAATTAGCCTTCTCATTGAATTAAACCTAATTCGCATTGACCATATTAATTGACCATAACTAGTCTTCACTAAAGTATCCTAACTGATGCTAATTGTCAGTATTTAGTCCTCATTGAGTCTAGTTGGTCCTAATTGCTCCTCACCATCCTAATTGGCCGTCGTTTAATATTTTTGGAACATGGCGGTCTTTTCGTATTTTTGTTATGAATTGCATAGTAATTTATCATTTTTCATTTTTGAGTTGTGTTTTAGTAATGTCACCGTTTTTTGTAGTTGCGTTATCCCGACCACAAAGCACGTGTTAGTAAAATATTGTTTAATATATCTAAAAGAATATAATAAAATTAATATTAAAACATAATTTTTGTTAGGGCTTTTAACTCCTATCATCGTCCAGATCTGCTTAAAGGATCACATTTACGTCAACCATAATTGATTTACTCATACAATTTCACAATCTCATTATTTGAACACCTCAAGAGGATGAAGCTCCTGCTCAAGCTCAGGGAGAAAGAAGCCTTATGGAATTGGGCGTTCGATTATTACTTGCCCGGAAATCCACAAGAAGAGGCACTTGAAGACTTTTACGAACTGGATGATGAAGTTCATCTTGAAGAGGAACCCGCCGCAACAGCCACGTGGAGACATTTAATTAATTAATTAATTAATTATGTTTACGTTTAATTTTAGGTTTAATTATGTTTAATTATGTTTAATATACATATTGTTTAAATTAATTTTGGGTTTTATTATCAGTTTGAACAATTCCCCACCATTAGTTCAAATTTCACCCAAAATTTCGAACTAAATTTACTTATTATCGATTCATCAGATACTTTTTCCCTCTCACTTTATCAGAAAATATTTAGTTAAACGCCTACAGCGAATAACTATGTCCTCTTTCTCATCCATATCATTCTCATCTTCCATGGAGCTTCAACAACGAATAGCTTCAACAGACAGCGCTAGCTATTCTTCAGAAGTTCCATGTGATTTGGGATACCAATCAGTCCAGAAAACGGTAATTGTCAAGTTATTCCGTATCATTAATTACAATCTGTATTCATAAAATTGTTTGTTTTGTTTTTTATTGATACACGTTTAACTAGGATCCTTGTATTTGTATACAGTTACAGATCGATAAAATTTCGTTTCATACAAAATTAATTAGGAAGGGGTATATATTGTAGAAATCCCCTCCATTCATTTCAACCCATTCATT
>JBCNJP010000024.1:10107511-10188983 GCA_039602395.1 Deinandra increscens subsp. villosa | reverse complement strand
TATACACTACCAGAATTGATGACATTGTACCTAAGTCTCTAAACACAGGTTGATCAATTAAATTCAACTTTTGCTACGTTGGTCAAGGCTGCTCCCACTGAAGCTGAGGCAGGTCCTTCGAACCCAAACAGAGAAGCTAATGAAGCTGATATTGTCAAATTGGGGGAGAAGATGACTTCAACACCTGCAATAATTGAAATTGAAGAAACTGAAAGAATACCGGCTGAAGTTCGAGCCACAGCCTGCAGGAAACTTGGCATTAACCCCTTCATAGTGGAATAAAGTTGGGTCAACATGAAGTGCAGTCAACTGATTGCCATTTCACCATTTGAAGACCCCAACCTCACTGAGCTTGTACAATCTCCAATGCTGATTGCTGGTGCTCTCCCTGAGTACATCAATATGATCACAAGTTTACTGAAGAATATCATCTTTCTGGCTGAAAGAGCCAGTGATCAAATGGAGAGAAACACTGCTTCCACAAGCAAGGCAGCAGATGATATTGAAGAAAGCACTGCAACTGTTGCAGTGGATACTATGTCTGAAGGAGGAGATGAAATCTGATTGGTGAAGACGAAGGCACAAAGGTTTTGGAGATAGTGGATAAAGAACCTGAAGTCACCCAACCTCAGGTGGTGACTGAAGGTTCCAACATTGTTCAACCAGAAGTTCAACCGGAAATCCAAGCGGAAGCTCAACTGGTAGTTCAACCGGCAATTCAAGCTGAAACCCAGGTGGAAGTTATTCTTATAGATGAAAATTCTCTTGATCCAATCTATGGTCCTGGTCAATCAATCTTTGGGTCTGATCAGCCACTTGTGGTTCAACCGGAAGAACAAGAGGCTGAAGATATAGCTGCAACTTTAATAGCTATGGGGAGTACCGAGCCAGTTCAAGCTGAAGAACCTGTTCAAACTGAAACTCTTAGAAGCATTCAGCAGGTTGTTCAAACTCCTGAAGCTGAAGCTGTACTGAAAATGGTGGAAGATGCTAGAGGGTAGCAGAAGATGAGAGGCTAGCCCAAGAACATCAAGAGGAATTTGATTTGTATTTACAGGTTGAGGTTGTTGAAAGTTTGTTGGAAGAAGCTAAGATAAGATCCTTTAATTGGAGAATGAAGGACTATAATTTGGAAGAAATGACTGATGCTAAAAGGCAAAGGCTGATCTCAATTGCCTCCCAGATGCCTACCAAACTGATAAGGAATGATGAGAATTACCTGCTGTTGAAGAAGATAAAAAGGGTTCTTGTGGTTAGAAACTTGAAAATAGAAGAAGAGGTAGCTCAGTTGAAAGTCAGGGAACTTTGCAACTTGATTGACAAAATCTTTCATGAGCTCAAAGGAGATACGGCTGCTGTGAATCCAAAGCTAGTGGTGCCTGCACTCTGGGAATTCACTTCAGGTACATCATCTAACTTATATGTTAAACCTGAGCTTGCTGATGATGCAGATATGCAACCTCCACCTTCTTTTATATACAACCCAAACCCCATACCTACAACAGTTCCATCATTTCCACAGTCATTTGCCATCATACCATACAAACCACCTTCAATCTCTAAAAAGGTAGCCACCAAACTTGCCAACCCAAAATACAGAACAAACAATTTCACACCAATTGTCCCTCTTAAGAAGAAGCCTCCACCTACCATTGACTTCTCTGATATTTTCCCACCTACTCCACCTTCAAGCCCCACACCAGAAGCCAATAAACCACCATCTCAAACTTCCCTACCTCCACTTACCATCAGAGAACCATCAGCCACTATCAATGCTCCTACCCCTCCTGCAAAACCCACTGAAGCTCAACTTGGCCGCTCTTCATCCTCTGCAAAAGGCAAAGCACCTGTTGTGCAAGAATCAGGAAGTGATTCTGATGAAGAGAGGAAAATGAAAAAGAGGAAGATGTTGCATGCCAAAAGGAAGAAAGATCAAAGAAAAAGAAGGAAAGGGCCACCCAGAAAGAACAAAATCATTGGGTGGACAGTGAATGAAGAAAGTTTTGATTTCTCCTTCTAATTGGCAAATGGCACAACCCAAGTATTGAATGCTCACAAAGCTACTACACTTCTAACTGGACTACAAATGACTAACATCATTCTAAACTTAGAGAAATTCGAAGTCCTTCAAGAGCTGAGCACATGTTAAGGCTTCTCATTGAACCAACAGTGCTAGATTGTGGAATGCTCTACAGGAGCAGTTTAGATGATGACTCAGCTAAAGAAGAAGAAGAGCCTGTTAGTGAGATCAAACTTATCATTTGGGAAGAAGCAGAGAAGTTTTTTTACGTATACAGAGCCGGTGGCACTTTGACTGTTCATGAATCCATTTCAGTTCAGACTGAATGGAGTGAAAGAGATTGGGCAACATTAAAACATGTGAAGGTGACTAAAAATAACTCTAAAGAGCTTGCTCAAAATCCAGATGCCAACATCAAGTCTGTTGACAAGTAGGTCAAGGAGAAGAATTTTTGGGTATAAGTCAATTTGTGAAGATAAACTTTGAAGTAAAGAATAATTTGACAGCATCAGCTTAGGGGGAGATTGTAAGGAATAATACGCTTAGAAGATTTCCGGCTGAAATCCAGTTTTGTTAAGTTCCGGTTGAAGTTGAAGCGGAATTCTCAACTTCAAGTGGAACTGGGAATTCAAGCGGAAGAAGCAATTTTGTCAGCTAGCAAATATTCCGGGTGAACTCGATTATCCACCAGATAATGAGTTCAACTGGACTTTCCCTGAGATATCTTTTTAGCAAGTCCAATCCTGCAAAAGCTTCTCGTTTACTTCTAAATCTATCCAAGCCGCTCTCCAAAAGTAGTATGATGTTGATCACACGCAAGTTATTCCAATCGTCGAAGTTTATGCTTTTGGTAGTTTATATTTGACTTTGTATTAAACGGTTTTGATAAGATCGTTTGAGATCAATGGCTGTCATTGATCTCATCTGCATTATATATAGCACAGTTAGCTCTTAGTTTTACACACGGTTCTTGATCACCTTGTAATAGTGTAACTTTGAGTTAATGCAAATAGTGCCGAGTATTTCTTACTTCGTTGTTACTATACTTATGCAAATCAAACACTACCTAATACAAGAGAACTAAATCTGCTAGAGTAAAGTGAAGTATAACTTTAATTCCACAGGGTTATATTTACAAGTAGAGGGTTCTTGTTTTAGTTTAATTATAACTATTAACGATCCTACAGAAATGGTGCATGTCTTCCAACACTATTTGGTCATGATTGCCTAAGTGTTTAGGCTAGCTAGAGTGAGGAGGTGGTCAATTTGATCATCACTTGTTTACTACAAAAAGTCTCCTACTCAAGTTTTATAAAAAAAAATGGATGTGTAGGTGATTGTTTTTATAAATCATGACTTGGTTTATAAAAATGTTGGCATGTTTTATAAACTATAGCATGCTATGTGAAGGTTTATAAAACATATATATATATATTAGAGGTAAAAAATTCTCAACTTTTATAAATAAGTAATGTATAAAAATTATACATGTTCATGACAAATTTTTATAAAATTAATAAGTAGTAACAAGTTTTATAAAAATCTATGCAAGTTCGATGGGCCAATATTATTTAAAATTAACCCATTGGTCTTGATTTTGACATTGGGCCTAAACATTTAAAGGACAAATGTAATTGGGCCGATTTGTCGGTTTTGGGCCGTACGGGTCCAAATGGGGCGCCGGTTCGAGGCCCGGGCCCGTTGTGTATCGGTTGGGTTTACGGATCACCACGATTGTTTGGTTAATCAAGGTTGTGTAACGGGTCAAGGTTTCGGACTCGGTTTCATTGTTTTCAGGTCATTGGGCCTAGTTTTGCCCAATCGGGTGATCGGTTAAGGTTTGTCTTAAGTCTTGACAACGATTTCAGTTTGTGATGTTTTTATTTCGTAAAAAAAAAATTTCACGTAGGTTATAATAGTTTTTTAGAAATCAGTTATAGTTTTCAGTTTTTCGCATGGGTTATGGTTAACGTTTTCAGTTTGTCAGTTCGTGACAGTTTTAAGCTCGACCGTTCAGATTGTTTAAAACCGAATAGTTTTAGACATACGATCGCTTATCAGTTTGTCATGTCGATTATATAAACATACGACCCCAGTTCCGGATAAAATATAAAAATAAATTTTATATTTAATTTTCTCGTTATTGAAATTCCATGATTAATCCATGGAATCTCTATGCATTTTACGGGTATACGCTTCTAGTACAAACACGGGATTATGTTTATGTCATCAGTTAAAAGTCAGACACTGTAATTAACAGTTTAAGCAGTAATCAGATCAGTTAAAGCACATTAATACTTAATCTAAAAGTCAAAGTAAACGGTTTGATTTGGGTTTTTGGATGAGTTGTCACATTCTCTCCTTGTTAGAAGAATTTCGTCACGAAATTATGTTCTTGATCATTGGTTGACTGCGATATTTCTGAAAAGACGGGGATACTTCCAACGCATTTGATCCTCGCATTCCTAAATGTACTCTGGACCTCGTCGAGAGTTCCATCGCACTTTGACAACGGGAATGCGGCTATGCTTCAGCCTCTTGAGTTCTCGGTCAAGTATCTCGACAGGTTCCTCAATAAAGTGAAGTGTTTTGTCAACTTGAACTTCGTTAAGTGGGATGACAAGCGTTTCATCAGACAAACATTTCTTAAGATTACTAACGTGAAAGAAATCATGCACACTACCTAGCTCTGCAGGAAGGCGTAGACGGTAAGCTACTGGTCCGATCGTCTTAGTGATTTCAAATGGACCAATGTAACGAGGGTTAAGCTTTCCTCATTTGCTGAACCTGGTGACACCTTTCAAAGGTGACACTTTAAACATGACTCGATCACCCTTATCAAAGGATAAGGGTTTACGACGGTTATCGGCGTATCTCTTTTGTCTATCCCTATCAACTTTCAGTCGGTTACGGACTTGAAACACTTTCTCAATCGTTTCAAAGATTAACTTGGGACCAGTCAATTAACTGTCACCAATCTCAGTCTAGCAAAGTGGAGATCTGCACTTTCTTCCGTAAAGTGCTTCGAACGGAGCGGCTTGGATGCTAGTGTGATAATTGTTGTCATAAGAAAACTCAGTAAGTGGGAGATGTTCATCCCAATTAGGTCTGAAATAAATCACACATGCACGTAGTATATCCTCAAGCGTTTGTATCGTTCTCTCGCTTTGACCTTCGGTTTGGGGATGGTACGCGTACTCATGTCAAGGCGAGTACCCAACGCTTTCTGGAGGGACTTCTAGAAGTTCGCAATAAAACGGCTATCGCGATCGGATATGATAGATATAGGTACACCATGACGAGAGACGACTTCTTTCATGTAAATCTTAGTCCGTCTTTCCATACTATCGGTTTCCTTAATCGGTAGGAAGTGAACGAATTTCGTCAGTCGCTCCATTATTGTAACATCCGTATTTTTCAAAAACCCGAAAACTCAACCCACATCAAGATCCAAGGTTTAAGCCCAATTCTCAACACCATAAATGGTAGATTACTCTCTTCCATATGATAGTACTCTGAAAATGGTGAATGTGGGCGAAAACCGTGCGCAAAACGGAGTTATAACGAAGCGAGAATCGCGAATACAAGTTTGGTGTTATTGTTAATTGCAAAGACGCGATTTTCCTTCTAAACTCATCCCACATCGCCCATTATACTATTTTTTCCTTCATTTCACACCTATAAATACCCTCCCTTGATCCCTAATAGCTTGCAACTCCTAGTTTGAGTATAAACAAGTGGAATAACCAATTTTTGGTGGTTCCACAACTACAATACCCCTTCGGGTGTCGTGCTTAGTAGTTTTTATGTTCTCGGCGAAGAGGTGTTGCCTTTCAAGCTCGTCTCGTTTGAAAAGCTTCTTTGAAGGTAATTCTTCTTATTTTTCTTTCTTTGTTTCCTTTCTTTCCTTCCTTTCGTTATTCGTTTATTTATCGCTTTATTAGTTTAATTAGTTTAGTTTAGGTTCTTAGTTAGGTGCTTTAGGCTCGTTTAGGTAGCCTTGCTAAGGCTCGTTCTTAGAACGCCTAGCATTGCTAAGGCTTGTCCTTTGGACGACCTAGCTTTGTAAAGGCACGTCATTAGGACGTGTTGCCTTGCTTAGGCCGATTTGGGCTTGTTGTAGCCTTGTAGAGGCTCGTTAGGCCCAACGAGTCTAAACTATCATGTCCAATTTCATCTATATTCCTCTAATCCAAAAGTCAACGTTTTTATGCATGAACAATGGGGATTAAGGCTTGTTTTTCACAAATCAACAAATTAAACTAATTCTTAATCATTATAAAATGTAATTCAGGTTGTGAACATAAACTCATTTTTAAGAATTTCAAATAAACTTAAAATCGCTCTCTGTTTAATAACATATTTAGTGATGGTACTTGAGACGCGAATGACATGTAGTAACTGGAAGGGTGAAAACACCGGTAGTTGGGGTCTCTGTCAAAGGATAAGTGTTCGCATAAATCCCATAGTCGGACTTGGGTGCTTACCTGGGATGCCCCGATGAGAGTGTCATAACCTATTAGGCCAAAGCATGTCTAGTAACGTTTAAGGTACTATTGCTCTTAAAAGTTAACAGGTTTTCGAACTTCAATTTATAACATTAAAACCCATTCCCCAAATGCATAAGAGCTTAAAATCTCATATTCCAATATTCATGTCGTCCCCTTCTATTCTTTTAGGATGAATCTTCGGGACTAATCCTTTCACCTTCACTTTTTCGCTTCGTGGACTTAACTTCTAATCCAAGTGAGTAGTCCTTGCCCCTTTTTCTCTTTTTCTCATTTTTAGGGTTGCAACATGTATCATATTTCAAAGTGTTGTCTTTCAAGTTTATCATTTATCATGCGTATGTGATCTATGTGTGAATTATGTGTTATGTGACTTCTAGCATGATTTGTCAATATGTGATTTTCAAAGGCTTTCATGTTTATCAAAGGTTTTCATGTTTGTCATCGGATGCCAAGTATGTCATGGTTGTCATGTCTTTCATTTGGCATAAACATTAACGTAAGGCCCGGGGTAACAAAGGTAGATCTATCGGTTGACAACCCACTCAACTTGACCGGTTCGGCGTTGGGTGTTTGGAGCCTATTTCATTGTTTCATATAGTCTAACCTGCGGGTTAGGGAATCTATCATATGTCATTGAGGTTTGTTTATGCCTACTCTTTCATGTTGTCATTTTATACTAGCAATTTTGGTTATGCCTAGTCTTTCATGTTGTCGATATCTTCTAGCATGTTATAATTCACTTATTCTATCATATGACACGTAACACATGTTTTTCAAATATATGTTATGTATCAAACTTGTGGTTACTCACCAACTATTTATAGTTGACCCCCTTTATTTTATACATGTTGCAGCCTATGATTGATGTTTCAAGATATCACATAGGGCTTTTGGACCTAGTTTAATAAAGAAATTGTATATGTTATTAATATGTGATGTATTGTTTTATTTTTCAATGTTATCAATAAAATTTATTATTTAACTATTGTCACTAAATTAGTTGTCATGAGCTTATGGGCAATCTAATCATGCCCTGACGTTTCCGCCGTCGGTTGGGGTGTGACAATTATTACCCAAATAGCATCACAACCTAATCTAGCTCTACGCAGCTTGGTGATAAAGTCCATAGATATTTCTTCCCATTTGCATTGTGGAATGACCGGTTGTGTCAGTAGTCCGAATGGTTTCTGGTATTCCGGCTTTGACCTTTGAACATGTCAAGCATTTACCGACATAGGTAGCTACCTCGGCTTTCATGTTTGGCCATCGCAGACCATGATACATTTTGTCCGATCCTGGGTGGCTGGAATATCTTGAATTATGGGCTTCAATCGAACACTAGCTTTCTCAAACCTCCAAAGATAGGTACCCATAGTCTATCCATAAAGTTCATGGTTCTATCAGGATTTTCAATCAGTTGTTTCTCCATGCCACGCAAGCTTTCGTCCTCCAGATTCTCAGGCTTGAGAGCTTCGATTTGAGCGTCATGAACTTGTGACATGAGATTCGAGCATATGGTCATACTTAATGCTCGAACACGACGCGGTTTGGCATGTTCTTTCTTGCATAAGGCATCGGCTCATGTTAGCCTTGCCCGGGTGATAACGGATCTCGCATTCGTAATCATTAGGCAGTTCAACCCATCTTCGTTGCCTCATATTTAACTCCTTCTAGTTAAAGATGTGCTGTAGGCTCTTGTGATCGATGAATAGGATGCACCAAGTCCCATAGAGGTAGTGCCTCCAGATTTTGAGGGCAAAGACTACGGCTCCAAGATCTAAGTCATGAGTCATATAATTCTTCTTGTGAATCTTCAGTTGTCGAGAGTCATAAGCGATTACTTTCTCATGCTGCATCAGTACGCAACCCAAGATTTGATGCGTAGCATCACAGTACACAACGAAATCGTCGATTCCGTCTAGTGACGATAGAATTGGGACGTTACAAAGTTTTTGCTTCAACAACTAGAAAGCAGCTTCAGTTTATCATCCCATATATACTTCTTATCTTTCTGGGTCAAGGTGGTAAGAGGTGTCACACCCCAACCGACGGCGGAATATGTCGGGGCGCGAAGATTGTCCAAAAGCACACAACACTAAAATTAGGTTGCGATATTCATAATAGTTACCTATTTCAAAACAAATAAACAAACATAGAATCAAAAGTCATAACATATGATAATCAGACATAATAGCATAAACTAAACACGAGAGTTCATTATTTAATTAGGTCTCTCTAAAGCTGATGTAACCCTATGGTGACGATATCCAAGTCAAACTGCATTACCTGCAACATGTTTATAAACAAAGTCAACTAAAAATAGTTGGTGAGAATTCATAGGTTTAATGATAACGTCCAAAATCATGCGTACAAGTTTAACAAAATGATAATTGATAAATAATTTTAACGTAATCCAACCCTTGACAATTAGGCTTTCTATCACAAGGCGCCACACGCGAGGCAAGCCAAGTGGGCTTGTCAGGCCAATAGATCTATTATCGTAACCCCGACATGTTTAATGTTAATAATTACGTTCATCGTTCAATCAGTCATCGTTCCATCGTTCATCGTTCATCATTCAACCAACCAATCAAAACAATCATACAAGTTTTAAGTAATCATCGAACATAGAATACGCATGTGAAAATAGAATTTGATAAATGATACATGTTGCACCCGAAAAACGTTTAAGTAAAAAGGGGCTATGAAAACTCAAATGATAGCGAAGGCGTCAAGAATAGAATCAAAGAATAGCGGCGCGAATCAAACCCGGAGACCACCTTTATGAACGAACGTGATGGAGAGAATACCGACAAATAGATAAATAAATATATAAGTATCTAAGTGAATAATCGTACGACTCGTCATGACACGACGGACTCGATCAGATACGCGACACGTTGGTGATTTAATTACGTTACAATATGAGAAGTTAACTAATCAAAAAGTCAAACTTAGATCTAGGCCAAGCATTTAGCAAAATAATTATTTATTTAACTATTAAAACATTACGACGTCTCAAACCTTGATTAATTTCTATAAAATCAACTGGACCATATTTAGTACTCAAAAATTAATTTAGGGATGATCTCAACATATTTATACACCAAATAAAATTTCTAGTCATAATTCCAACGTTAACCCAACGATTTACTCAAAAAAAATTATTTTTTATTTCGATAATTTTAGTAAATTTAATCTAAATAAATAATCAACAAAGCTTTCATTCTAGACATGGCCTAACCCTAGATCTAGGTCCAAAATCATGTTCCATACAAGGAACAATACACTAGTTTAGCATTGTCGTCATCTAATGAAGATCTAAATAATGTATATTCATGAAAAACAAAAAAAATTCCACAAAAACCATATCTTTTTTTCCATAAAACCATAGATCTATAATTATGATGGTGATTACTTCATCCGAAACCCTAGATCTATCATTAAAATGGTGTTCATATCAAGATCCAACAAAGATGATTATGAAAACTTAGATCTAAGAAGATCCATGAGAGAAAAATAAGAAAAAACAGAGCTTTTTATATAAAAATCAAGTTTTTACCTTAAGAATAACGGATCTATCAAGCATGATGTTTTCCCAAGACAAAATATGAATAAAAATGAAGTCTTTTTCAGCCCCAAACTAGATCTAACAAGATCTAACATGATTTCAACAAATAATGTCATAAAAGTTTATAAAAACCTATAAAAATCAATAAAAAAATCCATTATTTTGTTCAAAATCATTAGATCTAGGCTTAGAATGCAATATCTAGGTTTAGAAATGCATAAAGGTTAGATCTTGATGATGGGGGATGTAGGATTCAAGAAGATAGATGTTGGGTTTGATGAATCTAACCTTTTTTTTTTCAAAACCCGACACTCTTTAATGCTCGAAATCACCAATCTTTGCTCAAAACTCTTCAAAGAACTTGATCTAAGATAGCTACAGCCGTTCTAGGGTTTTAGAGTGGTTAGGGATGAGAGCATGGTGGCTAAATGGAGAAAAAGAGCTTAAATAATCGAATTTTAGGGTTTTGGCCCGTCTGAACCAAATGAGGATCGCGAGAGGTGAGCAAGGTCAGGCGCGCGGTCCTCCTACCCTCCTGACCGTGCTCCCTCTTGACGGTCCACCGTTATCGCGATAGTTTCTTCATTTTTAAGTGTTTTCGGGCCTCTTTTTTTCAAATTTCCCATTTTACCTTCCCAACATGCTTAAAACATTAAATCCATTCAAAATGAATATAAAATATGTCCCATAATGATTAACGGTTGATAAGATATCATAACAGTGTATTTTTGGTCGGTTTTGTCCTTTTTCTCAATTTTAAGCAATTCACCAACGTTTTGCGATCCAATCAAGTGTGTGATAACTCATGACATGGTAAGTGATCATATGACTCATAAACATGATAAGATTGATATACGAAAATCAAAATTGTGGTCTCCCATTTAAAATCGAAATCGTGCGGGATTTACCAAACTTTCACCGTTTTCATTCTAGACCTTGAATTCACACCAACCTTCACTTGTATTTACTTGTGTGTGTAACTAGTATTACACACAAGGTTCATACATGTTCTGATTGATCAAATTCCTGGTTGAACGTAATTCAGCGACGTATTCGCGTAAGATCCGAGATAAAGGTAATCGAACATCAAATCGATCGATAAATATGATAATGAATCCAATAACATAAAATTAGGTTAATAAACATCAAAATTGATCAATAACCACATATTTGATTATCAATCATCGAATTGGGTTACAATACGAGTAAAATCAGACAATCGGAAAAACCCGAAATGTTACAGTCTCCCCTACTTTAGGAAATTTTATCCTGAAATTAGAATCAAGAAGACTTAACGAACAACTGGGGGTATTTGGCTTTCATCTAGTCCTCACGCTCCCAAGTGAACTCTGGTCCACGTTTAGACTCCAACGAACCTTGACGATCGGGATCCAACTGCGCTTGAGTTGTTTAATTTCACGATCAATGATCTCAACTGGTTTCTGGACGAAGTGCATAGACTCGTCAATCTGAACAGCCTATAGCGGAACATGCAGGTTCTCTTCAGCCAGACACTTTCGAAGATTCGACACATGAAATGTAGGGTGGACGTTGACTAGCTCAGGAGGAAGATCAAGTCGATAAGCCACTCTACCAATCTTATCAAGAATTTTGAACAGGCCGACGTATTGAGGTGCTAGTTTTCCCTTCTTTCCAAACCGAATGACGCATTTCCAAGGTGATTCCTTTAAGAGGACAAGGTCGCCTTCTTTGAACTCAAGGGGATTTCGTCGTCTATCAGTATAACTCTTCTAATGACTCCTATCAGCGAGCAAATGATCACGAATCTGAGAGATTTTGTCGGTCGTCTCCTGAATTAGCTCGGGACCGGTGATTTGAGTTTCACCGACCTCGCTCCAACATATAGGGGAACGACATTTTCGACCCTAAAGAGCTTCGAACGGGGCCATACCAATGCTCGAATGATAACTGTTATTATAAGAAAACTCGATCAGTTGTAAAAGAGTATCCCAACTGCCACCAAAGTCGATGACACAAGCGCGGAGCATATCCTCGAGAGTCTGAATGGTGCGCTCAAACTGAACATCAGTCTGCGGATGGTAGGCAGTGTTGAGATCCCAAACGAGTTCCCAAGGCGGATTGGAGAGATTGCAAAAAATGGGAGGTAAAACGACCATCACGATCAGAAATGATAATCAAGGGAATACCATGACGTTTAACGATCTCGTTCACATAAATTTTACCCAACTTATCAGCCTTATCCTTCTCATTGATCGTGAAAAAATGAGCAGATTTGGTCAAACGATCAACAATGACCCAAATACTATCGTGACCTCTAGGGGTTTTTGGAAGTGCCGTGACGAAGTCCGTCGAAATGACCTCCCACTTCCAAACTGGGATTCTCGGCTGCTTGAGCAACCCGGAGGGTCGCTAGTGCTCGGTTTTGACTTTTAAGCAAGTCAGACACTTAGCTACATAGAGTGCAATGTCTTTCTTCATATCGGGCCACCAATAAAGCTTTCGGAGATCAAGGTACATCTTCTATGAACCAGGATGAACAGAATAACGAGATTTGTGAGCATCGTCCATGATAAATGCTCGAAGATTGTCTCGGTCAGGAATCCAAAGACGATCCAAGAAATAGAGAAGACCATCCGACTTTGTCACGAATTGAACTTCAGCGCCACAAGATAACTCATTATGCAGATTACCTCCATTGACCGAGGTGCGTTGGGCATCAAGAATACGAGCTTTAAGATTGGTCATATGATGAGAACTCTGAAAGAGGATAAGTTTGGCAAGCTCTTTTCGACTCAAGGCTTCGGCCACGACATTCGCCTTACCAGGATGATAGCGAGTCTCGCAGTCATAGTCGCTTAAGAGCTCGACCCAACGACACTGGCGCATATTAAGATCCCTATGATTGAAAATGTGTTGAAGGCTTTTGTGATCAGTATAGACCACACACTCGGTACCGTAAAGGTAGTGCCTCCATATTTTTAGAGCAAACACGACCCCACCAAGCTCGAGATCATGCGTTGTGTAATTTTTCTCGTGCTTCTTAAGCTACCTCGATCCATATGCGATTACCTTTCCTCGTTGCATGAGAACGCAACCGAGGCCTTGATGACAAGCATCGCAATAAACCTCAAAATCTTCTGTCCTATCAGGAAGAGTTAAGATGGGAGCTTCACACAACATCTGCATAAGTGTTTGAAATGTGCTTTCCTGAGCGGAACCCCACACGAAGGGTTGACTTTTCTGAATCAAGGCAGTAAGAGGCACGGCAATGCGAGAGAAATTAGCAATAAAGCGTCGATAATAGCCCGCTAACCCAAGGAACGAGCGGACTTCAGTAGGTGTAGTAGGGGTACACCAACTCTTAACGGCCTCAATTTTGGCAGGATCGACATGAATACCCTTGTCGTTGACAATGTGTCCCAAAAAATGAACCTCTTTTAGCCAAAATTCACACTTGGAGAACTTGGCGTAAAGTTGTTCTTTCTTTAGGAGTTGAAGTACCAAACACAAGTGTGTTTCATGTTCGGCCTTAGACTTTGAGTAGATCAAGATATCATTAATGAAGATGATAACGAATTTATCGAGATAGGGTTTGCAAACACGATTCATGAGGTCCATGAATATAGCAGGAGCGTTTGTCAACACAAAAGGCATAACAGTGAACTCAAAGTGGCCATAACAAGTGCGGAAGGTGGTTTTGTGAACATCCTCCTTCGCGACTCGAAACTGATGATAACTGGAACGAAGATCGATTTTTTGAAAAACAAGTGGCTCCCTGAAGCTGGTCGAAGAGGTCATCAATACCAAGCAACGAATAACGGTTTTTTATGGTGAATTTATTAAGCTCACGATAATCAATGCACATACGAAGAGAACCATCCTTCTTCTTGACAAATAGAATGGGTGCTCTCCATGGTGAGGAACTCGGTCGAATGGAATCATTATCAGAAAGCTCTTGGAGTTGTTTATCTAACTCTTGCATTTCTGAGGGTGCGAGGCGATATGGCGACTTAGCTACCGGAGTAGCTCCTGGAACAAGGTCGATATGGAAGTTAACTTGGCGAACGGGAGGAAGACCCGTAATGTCATTGGGAAAAACTTTCGAAAAGTCTCTCACGATCGGGATGTCTTCGGTTCCCCTTTCTTTTTCTCAGACCTCCATAACATGCGCCAGAAATGCCAGATACTCCTTGCGTAAGTACTTATGGGTCTTTGTACAAGACATAAGCTTGAGCCCACTAGATGGTTTATCGCCATGAATAATCAGAAGATGGCCATCCGGATGAGGAATGTGAATGATTTTATCAAAACAAACGAGCTCGACACGATGATGAGATAACCAATCCATGCTAACATAATGTCAAAACTCCTGAGACCTATTAGAATAAGATCGATAGGGAAGATATGGTGCTTGAAATCCAACTTGCAATCACAAATAATAGAATCAAGAGCAATAGGTTTTCCGTCCGCGATCTCAACCGTGAATGGATAATCGAGCGTAGTGCGAAGTGTATCAAGTAAAGGCTCAAACTCTAACGATACAAAGCTACGATCGGCACCAGAATCAAATAATATAGAGGCATAATGGTTGTTTATGAGAAACGTACCACTGACGACCTCCTGGTTCGACTGAGCCTGATTAACATACAATTGAAAGGTTTATGAGTATAAAACCGATAACAGAAACTGATTACAAATATAAAGAGACATGATAGCAAACCTAATTTGCATTGATGACAAAAGCATGAGCTAGAGCACCACGGTTAGCATTAGCAGCAAGCGGGTTGGCAACCGCAAGAGCAGGGAAAGCGTTCCTCAGATGGGTGCTGGATCCATAATTGTAGCAAGCCTAAACCTGAACCTGAACATTTGGAGCTTGGGCTATCAGTGGTTGGGTAGGATACTGGGCTCGTACAGGCACTCGGCATGCATGAATGGGATGACCAAAACATCCACAGTTGGTGCACTGCCAACACTGGGCCTGAATAAGATGATGATGGTTACACTGGGCACAAAGAGGATGGGTGCCCGTGTAAGGTTTCTTAGCTGGAGGTGCACCAGGAGCCCATTGTGCAATAGGAGTGGCAGGAATAGCAGGCAGGAGTAGCTGTTACCGCAAAGTTTTGCCCCTTACGTTTCTTTTTGTTACTTTTAGCAGCAGAGGACTTAACTTTGAACTCCTTTTCGGCCATGGGTTCGGCCTTTTCAGTACCCAATTCCTTCTTAGAACCCCTTCTTTTTACTTTGCCTGCTTTCACATGGTTGTCGGTCAAACGCGCAGCAAGGCGGACAACGCTGTCAAGTGTCACAGGATTACTAGCCCAGATAGAATCCTGTATGTCCTCAGGTAACCCACGGGTCTAACATTCAATAGCTCGAAATTCAGGAGTGACAATTTTAGGCACCTAGATTTTCAACTCATAAAAACGATCGGTATAGTCCTGATTTTCCCCCACTGTATTGTTTCAGCGCCCGGAATTCATCCTCAAGTTTCTTTAATTCAGAAAGAGGACAATATTTTTCCCTCATGACCTCCTTTAGTTCATCCCAAGATAGAGCCAAGGCCTCATCGGACCCCACGAATCCGTTTCTCATCGTTCCACCAAGTAAGAGCTTTTTCAGTGAGAGTGCTGGTGGCACACGGGACTTTCAGATGATCAGGACAGTCACTGTTAACGAAGGTTTTTTCCATCCCCTCGAACCACTGAAGTAAACCAATAGGACCCTCGGTCCCCTTAAATTTGGGAGGATTACAGGAGTTAAAGTGCTTGAATGAACAAGTAGTCGTAGCATTAACATGGTTAGCATTTACACCCTGCTGGAGTTGAGCCACGATACCGGGAAGGACCTCAGCCATCTATTTGGCTATAACAGAAGCCATTTTGCGGCCGCTATCCCCCCCCCCCCCCCTCCCCTTTGCGTCTTTTAAAATGAATCGACATGCTAGCATTCAAGAATAAATAATTATAAGACATGATGTGATGTGATTGATAATCAAATTTTGAGGGTAAAATGGTTAAGTGTAAAACTGGTGTGTGTTATCGAATCGTGATATCGTGTAACTCAGATCATAGTTTATCGAAATCGTTTGTTTAAACATAATCGCGCGTCAAAACGTGAAATCGAGCATTTGAGTTAAAACATAACGGAGCGGTTCTCACCACCTGATTGGAAGGCTACAACCGAGACTAATCGGACTAAGATCCTAGTGGCAGAGACGTGCTTTGGCCTAATAGGTTTCAACACTCTCATCGGGGCATCCCAGGTGAGCTTCCAGGCCCAACGGTTGATAGGGTTTATATGCAACGCTTTTCTTGACAGAGACCCCGACTACCGGTGTTTCCACCCTTCTAGTTACTACATGTCTACCACTAGAACCCTAATTCCGACGAGATTTGAAAATCATGAAAATCACATTTTACCTAAATGGTATGTAAGGCACCATTTTCTAAGGAAGAGGATAGGAATCCTTAGTGATTCGTGCTAAGTGCGTGCTGATTAACGGGAACAAGGTATTTGAAATAGATAACAATTAAGAAGTAATTTACTGGACAAAATAAGCATTTAGGCACATTGCGCATGAGGCTCTCATGCAGGACACCTAAGGCGATAGTCTAGGTTAAACCAGTTCTAATAACCTAGATCCCTATAGTCGTGGCTCTGATACCAATCTATCACACCCCAACCGACGGTGGAATATGTCAGGGCGCCAAGATTATCCAGTAGCACACAACACTAAAATTAGGTTGCGATATTCATAATAGTTACCCATTTCAAAGAAAATAAACAAACATAGAATCAAAATTCATAACATACGATAATCAGACATAATAGCATAAACTAAACATGAGAGTTCATTATTTAATTAGATCTCTCTAAAGTCGATGCAACCCTATGGTGACGATATCCAAGTCAAACTGCAATACCTGCAACATGTTTATAACAGTGTCAACTAAAAATAGTTGGTGGGAATTCATAGGTCTAATTATAACGTCCAAAATCATACGTACAAGTTTAACAAAATGATAATTGATAAAATGATAATTGATAAAATGATAATTGATAAAATGATAATTGATAAAATGATAGTTGATAAAATGATAGTTGATAAAATGATAATTGATAAAATGATAATTGATAAATAATAAGTTAACGTAATCCAACCTTTGATAATTAGGCTTTCAATCACAAGGTGCCCCACGCGAGGCAGGCCAAGTGGGCTTGTCAAGCCAATAGATCTATTTTCGTAACCCCGACATGTTTAATGTTAATAATTACGTTCATAGTTCAATCGTTCATCGTTCCATCGTTCAATCGTTCATCGTTCATCGTTCAACCAACCAATCAAAACAATCATACAAGTTTCAAGTAATCATCGAACATAGAATACGTATGTGAAAATAGAATTTGATAAATGATACATGTTGCACCCCAAAAACATTTAAGTAAAAAGGGGCTATGAAAACTCACATGATAGCGAAAGCGTCAAGAACGGAACTGAAGAATAGCGGCGCGAATCAAACCTGGAGATCACCTTTATGATCGAACATGACGGAGAGAATACCGACAAATAGATAAATAAATAAGTATCTAAGTGAATAATCGTACGACTCGTCATGACACGACGGACTCGATTGGATACGCGACACGTTGGTGATTTAATTACGTTACAATATGAGAAGTTAACTAATCAAAAAGTCAAACTTAGATCTCGGGCAAGCATTTGGCAAAATAATTATTTATTTAACTATTAAAATATTATTTATTTAACTATTAAAACATTACGATGTCTCAAACCTTGATTAATTTCTATAAAATCAACCAAACCATATTTAGTCCTCAAAAATTAATTTAGGGCTGATCTAAACATATATATACACCAAATAAAATTTCAAGTCATGATTCCAACGTTAACCCAACGATTTACTCAAAAAGAAATATTGTTAATTTCAATAATTTTAGTAAATTTAATCTAAATAAATTATCAACCAAGCTTTCATTCTAGACATTGCCTAACCCTAGATCTAGGTCCAAAATCATGTTCCATACAAGGAACAATACACTAGTTTAGCATTATCATCATCTAATCAAGATCTAAATAAGGTATATTCATGAAAAAAAAATCCTGTCAGGACCGATTTCTAACCATTTAACATCATTTGATTCATCACACGAGTGCGGAAATCACGTGTGATGATCATTCTTGGTTGAATCAGCAACATTGCATTGCCATCGCCTCTGAAACTCAAGGAAGAACACCAAGAACACACACACAAACACACAGTGCTCCTCAGGAGGTTCTCTCAAGGCTTGATTAGGGTTTCCTAAGGATTCCTATTTATACCCATTGAGGAGCACAAGTGTCAATGCACAGAATACAAGGAGAATTACACGTCACATCAAGAAATCATTAAATTCGTCTAACACTTTTGTCAGATCGTTAACATGTCCAGGTCTGGTCGTTAGACTTAATAAGCAGATCGTTAAGATACACAGTCCAGATCGTTAGTTATCATAGCTGATCGTTAAACAACTTGGCAGGTCGTTAATCAACAAGGCAGGTCGTTAATTAACGACTTGGTCTTGGTCTTAACGACCTGGTAGGCAGATCGTTCAAACCTAACGACTTTTGTTTCTTGGTTTTCATTCGAGACGTTTTCAAGGGTGTTGGATCGTCCAGATGAGTAGAGCCTCGAACCAGGATCACGGGGATATAAAATTCGTCATTTTTGGTCGATTATTATGCGAGTTACGGTTGGAATATGCTTTTCCAGCGATATCTCGTATTTTCGACGAGGATTTCCGGCATATTAGGGTTTTGCAGGGATGAGGGATGATGACGCTGACGTGGCATCTCGCTATTGGCCACATAAGAATGTCTGGTCTCTCTCCTCTGCAGGTTTCTTTGTCAACCTTAAATGGCTGTCGAAATCTTATTGGAAGAAAGGAAAGCGAGTGGGGCCCATCTGAACATATGAGACGTTGGAGACTTTTTCCTGTGCATCTCCCATTGGCTGCATGTAATTTCAGTGGGACCCAGACGTGGATAAAGAGCTGTTGGTTCGTCCTTTTTTGTCGCCTGCCTCTTTTTTATCACTCTTCATTGGTTGAAAAATTCAACGTGGGACCTGCCTCACAAGATATTCGTTAGAGGCACAAGTTCTGTCGAGATTTGATTGGCCCAGGCTATCTCACGCGGATCACCATTCCCACTGTAGGATCTCTTGAATTTTGTCCGTTGGATGAGTTTTTATTCAATTCTGATTGGTCCGAATTTATGCACAAGGATTGTGCTTTTCATGGGATTTATTTTCTAATAAATATTTTTTTTTGCATGATTTCGTTAAAGACGGGTATTTTCTTATTAGTTTCTCAATGAGACTTACGAGATAATGCCCGAATGGAATTGCGAAAATTTTTATTAGTCTCGGATTTATTCTGATTTATTGGGATTCTCGTTTATTGATGTCGCGCAACGTTTGCTATCGATCACTGACGGGTTAGCTTTATTATCCGGTTAATTACTCAGCTTTCTCGTTATATCTTACGATTTTGTTTGTAGCTGATGCAGCGCTGATGTTAGCGAACCGGATTAACTGGAATCTCAGTTAATTATTGGAATTTTTCCGTTAAATCTCTCGCAGAGCCGTTACTTGACGAAAATTGACGGAATTTTTCGGATCGCGCCGTTTTCGCCCGTTTAATTCAGAATTCTTCACATAATTTATTTCCGAGCTCGTTTTTCTTCAACCAAAATTACGAAGACTCCGGTTATGATTATTTTCGCTCGGGATCTCAGATTATCTCAGATTTGATGCTTATCTTTAATTTTCGCATCCAACCTAGTCACGCGGATTATTCACAACTGTCAGCATCCGACTTCCGGTTTTTCGCGAGATTGTCCGATTTCAAGATTATTTATCTGGTTTCTCTAGGCAACCGATCGCGTTGGTTCGAGTCTCCGCATCTGTTTTTACGCTTCCGACTGGATGTTTTTGGAGAGATTTAGAGAAATAGGAGGAATTATTATGGAACTGGATATCGGGTCGACTATCAGAAGTTAGAGCATGTTCGGTGTCAAACTGGTTTATCTGATTCAGTCTGTTGCGGTTTGGACTCCGAGATGTAGCATTTTCTCAGTATTGTACCCGACCGTGTGAACCGAGTGAGCTGCAGCACTTGGATCTCGAACTGGAGAAACGAGAACAGAAGAAGCTTATTCAGAGGGGGAATCTCTACATCAGATTGTCTCCGGTTTATCAGTTTCTCATTGAAGATGTATGACAGAGTGATTCTTCAGCAGTTGAACAGATTTGAAAGCATCAGTCAAGGGGGAATTGTTGGAACTTAAAATCCATGTGACTGACGCCATTAAATCTGATTACTGAAGCATCCGACTGAAGAATCCATGTGAATTGATTCAGAGACGCGGGTTGTGATGCTCGAGGCTTGCAGTTTGGACCGAAGACCGTTTTCTGGAAAAGTCAACCGTTCGGGTCAACGGTCAACGTAAAAGTCAACGGAAGATCGGTTCGAGTGAGTCAAGGTTCAGATTAATTAAATCAACTTTGATTTAATTAATATTTTATGTTATTTCATTTACTTGTAATTCTGTTCAGTTTTTATGTTTTTACCATTGTTAGTCACCCTCACTATATATATAGTGAGGGTGCCCCATTCAGGAGTCTCCGAATGGGGAGATGATGAATTTCTTGTAGAGTGTGAGATTTCCATTCTAGAGAGAGAGTGAGTCATGGATTCTAGAGAGAGAGTGTGTTCTTCATGATTTCTTGTAACTAATCATTCGGTTATATGAAATCATTCGATATGTTCTTCATCTTTCTTGTTTATGATTATTCATGATTCATCATCATCATCTTCTTCATTTGTTTTGAGTTTTCGAATCCGAACTCGTTCTTGCTCAAGATCGAGATTCTCGTAGTGAAAATCGGTCCTAACACCCATAGCATCAGCATGGACATTGTGTGGTGCAAGTCCCTAGATGTACCATTCAATCTTCTTGTACGATGGAGTGATCATTGTCAGAAAAAGGTGAGCAAGCTCACGGAACCTCTTAGTGTATCCAGCAATGTCGGCTCCATTCATGGATAGATTCCAGAATTCAGATTCAAGATTCTACAGTTCCTCCAAGGACAGTACTCATCACGCAGCAGTTGTTTGAGTTCATCCCATGACATTTCATAGGCTAAGTTGGTTCCCATAGCATCAGCATGGGAATTCCACCAAGTCAGCGCACTATCAGTAAACTTGCAGCTGGAATACTTCAACATGTACTGTTCGGGACAGTTGCTAATGTGGAAGACAGACTCTAGCTTTACCAACCAACGAATTAGACGAACAGCGCCTTCGGAACCCTCAAAGTGAGTGGGTTTGCAGTTCATGAAGTCTTGTATGGACATTCACGAGGGCCCGCAATGTTAGGTGAAAACATTGATCACAATTTTGCGAAATTGTAGTCTAGTGTTTTCTAACATTGGTTAATTCGTTCTTACCGCGTGCTCCAGCGTCAGCTTGACATTGGGTAGCAGCAGCAGCGATGGCTTCTGCAACGCATTGAGCAATCATCTCCTTGATATCAGCAGCGCTCAAAGGCGGAGGAGCTGAAGTGTTTCTGGGGGCTCGGCGTCTAGGCGGCATGTTTTCGCTTTAAGTTATCAATGTTCAAAGTCAACATAAAGGAAAATTTTACATCACATGTAAGTGGGGTTATTACATGCGCAAAAATAACAGCCACGCCATACGTCTACAGTACCATGATATGACACGCGAAAGCACAACCAAGAAACATGAGATAGCAAAGAGTATTGTTCGCGAATGAACAACACGACATAACGATAATAACAATAATAGCACTAATCATAACCATGGAAAATATAAACAACACGTCATAAACATAAACATACTACCATTTCATTCCACCATAATTGAAAAACCGTAAGACGGATCTTACTAAAGGTTTGCTTGATCGTAGAGTGAACACGAGATGTAAATAAGGTTTGTTTTATTGAAATCAACAAAGATTCAATTACAAACACTCAATAAAGCTCTCTAGAGAAACACTACACTCTCAAACACACATAGTTAAGAAGTGGTCTCTCTCAAGTCGTCTCTCTCTATTTTAGAATACAAGACAAATTTCCTATATATACACGACTGGGCCGAACCCTGTCCGAACCCCAGCTTCGGCCAGTCCGAACTTGAGGTTCGGACCTGGTTTGGCAAGCAGCTTGACTTTGTCATTGAATCTTTACATCATCTCGTTCAGATACTTCACATGACGCACAGATTAGGTATCAACAAACTCCCGCTCGTCATGTGCAGTATCTGTTTTCCAGTTAAAACATGTTCTACGAACAAACTCCCCCTCAACTTGATGGTAGCTTGATCTTGAATTCTTGACAATGTACGATTTCTTTCATCCTTATCAACAGCTTCTAGAAGACTTGAAGTTGTGATAAACTATTTCCTTTGAGTAACTGGCCAACACAAATAATCTTGGCGCAAAACTTCTCTTTGAGAATCCAAGATATTGATTTTGAAAAATGTTTTTTGTATCTTGTGTCGATCAATCGAAAACAAATAAGAAGTAAAATCTTTTTGGTTTTTATGAAATTTATACTAAAACACACCAAAAATCTTTTTGATATTTTCTGAAATGAAATGAAATGTAAATGCAATACAGAAACAAACACTATTTTTGTCTTTGCGAGAAAGATCATGACGCAAGATCATATCAGACATAACGCATCTAGGACATTTCAATTTCGGTCATAATCAGCATGCAAGCCAAGCTAATCACAAATATAACATTTATGTTTATTTCAGCATGCACCAATCATTTTTATCATTTTCAGATATGCTTTAGATAATTTTTATCACGCACTAATAACCCGGCCTCCACTATATCAGAAATACTAGAAAATCATCATGTTTATCATATAGAAGTAACTTTTATTTGAGATTTAATCATACTTGATGAGTCATGCAAAAATAAAGCAGAACCTTAAATACCTAGCAATCAGGTCGGTCTTGTGGACACGCAGAGAAAGCCCAAGTATTTGAGAAAATAAGAAAGCAAAACAAGTTGAAGTTGTATAATCCAATAACAATCAGGTCGAGACTTCCGTATACGCAGAGAAAGTCCGATGGAGTATACGGAAACACCAAAGAAAATAAAGCAGAATGTCTTTCAAACAACGATCAGGTCGATCTTCCGATACGCAGAGAAAGTCCCATCGTTTGACAAAATAAAGAAAATCAAACAAGTTTAAATCTTTCAAAATGAAAACATGCATTCATCAGGATATCTCTTTATTCTATTTTTGTCAGAATCATTACATAGCATTCATCAAGAAGCAAACAACCAAAGATTATCAGGCAAGCTTTATGTTTATATCTTAGTTGCAGATATCAGATTAGTCATGCACATTCACAGATTATGCAAGTACTTATGCAAGTACTTACAGCCTTTAGACTTAATCTATCCATGGCAGATAAACGTATATGCTTATGTACTATCATTTCTCACTTTTGTCGGATCAATTCTAAAAAAAAAAATTTAAATTTTTTCCCAAATTTCTCCCCCTAAAATTCAAACAAACACTATTTTAGTGAATTTTCAAAATTTCTCCCCCTAAAAATATAAATGAAAGAAAATGAAAATGATCAATCAACACTTGACACATTTTTGAAAATTGATTTTTTTAAAACGAACTTTTCAAATATAAGAACGATGCATTTGAACTTTGAAACCACAAGTATCTCACTGACAGAAATCTCTCGATTACTAACAGGTCTTCTTGAAATACCCGCAAACAATGGAAAACAGTAAGTTTTTAAGACCCCGAACCTCATCCACAACGATGGTAGGTCGTCAAGTGTCTTTTACAAAATCTGTGTTGGCCATAGAGACAACTTTTGGTGTCCACGCTTGTTTTGGTTTTATGATTTCTAGTGAACCATTGTCAACTGATGAATGAAAATCAGAACTACTACCCAACTTGTCTGAAGTAAGCTTCTTTTTCCAGAAAAAGTTAGTGTTGGGTATTGGTTCACTAAAAATAATACCATCAAAATCAACATACATTGTACGTTTGGCATTTGATGATGAATTATTAGTTATCGTAGGATAATTATTTGCATAATGACCCTTCTTACGACAAACACAACAAAGTCTATCACCAGTTGGATTAATTGAAATTGGTTTTCCAAACTGATCAGTCAGACATTCATCGTGAATTTTTGAAAACACGGGTTTTGATTTCTTTAGTTTGTGAAATTTTGGAAAACATTTTGGAGAATCATAAAAACCTGAATCATCTCCATAACCAAAGAATTTATCTTTACGATAAAACCTGTTCGATTTAGCAGAATGAAATGAATCTGAACTGTTACCGCCTTGTGGTGTAGCATCAGATATACAAGAAGACTCTTCAGAAGAAAGCTTTTCATCTGGTGAAGATACTTTCTGCTTCCAACATTGTGATTTCTTATTTGAAAACACCTTCTGCTTCTTTATCTTCTTCTCTTTGAACTCCTTCTTGTTGAAATCCTTAGTCGGCATTTCTTCTTCTTCAAATCCCAAACCACCATTTTTCTGTTTGAATATCTTGAACAGAACTTGATATCTTATGACCTTGTTTGGCAAGTTTCGTAAATTCATATTTGATTCCTTTCAAGCCATTCTTTTCAGAAATCAACAAATCATCTATCACAATCTCAGAAAACTTTGTGTAAAACACGTATTTGATCTTGCTAAGACATGATTATAATTGGTTTCGGTACACAACGAGTAAATAAACTATTCTTCAATTGATTCACTAGCTCGTTTACAATAGAGAGATTACAGAGAGAATACACTAGGAAAACACACAATTAAGCAATAGCTCTCACAACGACTCCTCTCTCTAAACGAACTAAACTATTTATACCAAACCGTCCAGCGTACCAACTAACCAACGTACCAGTTGGTTCGTGCGTACCATCTGGTTCGCCACTGGTACGTTGAGACCAGTTTATATAAAACAATTAATTACAAAGACGAAACACCTAGACCTAGCACTAGAAATCAAAATATGATCTAACAAACCCCCCTTGTCTTGTGCTAGTCTTCAGAAGCTTTTGTCTAAGTCTTCTTCCAATGATGTGTTCGGTTGTTTCCAGCATCAATTCCAAATGCAAAACACACTCTAATCACACGTTGAAACAGCAAGGCTTGCTCAACATGTCAGCATTATAGAAAATATTATTGTGATAGAGCTTGTTTATATCATCTTTTGAAAAATTAATCAACCACGTTGGATCATAAAGCCTGACCACCTTGTTCTGCTCTTTAATGAAAAACCGTATACGGATCGATTCTATGGATGAGACGGAAGTTTTGTCATTGATTCGTATCAAATGATTACATGACCGAAGGAGTATATAAACGTTTAAGCTCTGGGGGAGGTTGGACAGAACCTCCCCTCTCAATCACACAGACACTAGACAGAAACTTACACAGAAATACAAAGATAACACTATTTATACTAAACTTTCTGTCCGAACTGGGGTACCTCCGAACCCGGTCCGAACCGGCTCCGAACCTGGAGTTTGGACCACCTTCGGACACCCCCGAACTTGGAGTTCGGCTAGGGTTCGGACCCCAGATCTTGTCCATTCTCAAATTTGTCTGTTCGTCAATTCGAAAAGTAACGACCACACAAGGTTCATGCACTAACAAATTCCCCCTTGGACGTTACTGTCGAATCCAACCATTGATCTTCTAGCAATCTTCAGTCAGCTTGCTACATCTTGAAAATCTTGATCTTCAGCAAACTCCCCTTGGACTGAAACTTCAGGTATGTAGGAAACGGTTCGAATCTTGTACAATCTCCACAACCAATAAAATTCCCCCTAGCTTCAAGCACAACCATCCAATTGGAACCGGCATGTATGATAATGGTTCACTTCATAAGTTGTATCCGGAAATTGTAAAGACACACGAACATCACTGCATCTTGATATTAATCTTCAATCTTCACCGAATTGTAACACATCTGATCTTTATGAAAACAGACACGATCAGCATCTTCAATAACATAAATTCCCCCTCAGCATCAAATCCATCCCAATATATTACTCCAGTAAACGTATATCTCGTTGCAGACTGGAATCTGACCAAGTCTTCCCACAACTCAAGAAAGTATCGGGCATATGACAGAGAGTTCCAAACCATAATTGAAAACTTTAACATATCAGTTCGCACGAACATCAGAATATACCACCTTTCCATGATGATTAAAAACCACCATCATCCCTGAACTGATTGCTTTTGAATATTCACTTTTTCAATTATGAAACTTTGAAAGTTTTTAGGGTCCCCAATTTCCCCCTAAACAAGTGACATATTCAAATCTTCAGTTTCTTATGATTCCAACCCCGCATTCTTGTAGTGGAATGATAAACTCAAGTGGCCCACAACGGAATCTAAAATCTCATTCAATCTTCAGTTTGTGTAGAAAGATAATCTCCGACAAACATTACCAAGAAATCATAACTATGTCTCCGAATCTCTGTCCATCATCAGAAACACGCTTTCTTGAATCTATGTCCATCATCAAGAACAATGACTACCCATAAACACATTTCTTGAAATTCGATCACTAACTCGTAACAAATATCGTGATCTGGATTTTCTTTAAACATAACACCCCACAACTACCGAATCAAGGGTAAACACGATAGCTGATCCGCTTCTTTGAAATTCCCACCTAACGGGGGTTCGGGGGCCACCACTACCGCTTCTCCAGTATTTTCATCATAATACCACCATCTTAACGTTTTGATAAAATCTTGTTCGAGCTTATTCTATGGAATTTTCTTCATATGAACCGGCTTCTTGTACTTTAAAACCACAACCGGTTTTCCAGTGATTGGATGAGTATCAGTAGGATGTTCAGCATACTTCGCTCTTTGTGGAGTTAAGAATCTAAACTTGCCTTGACATTCTTCTTTCAATTTGTTTTTGAAGATCTCAGCCAACACATTCTTCCATAATTCAAAAATGGCTTTCTCGACAAATCCCGATCATCACAAACCGGCAAAGTATTAAACCTTGTAGCATGCTTCAAATACATAACTCCAAACTCTTTCTTAATTACATAGCACTTGAGTTCTAAGTCATAGATCCAGCTGATTATACCACCAGTAGCTTCTCCACTTTTTCTGTCAAAATATTTCTTCAGATCAAGAACCTTTGTTGGTTTCACTACCGGCAGTTTCTTGGCTCTCTGTTCTTTCAACCGGGAATTAAATAATATTTTCTTTTCTTCTTCTTCTGATAACTTCTCAGACTCATTTGATTCTGGTTGCTCAGATTGTGTTTCAGACTCTTTCTTCTTTAACTCTTCATCCACTTTTTCCTCATCTTCTTTGCCAAGAAACTAAAGCCTCCAGACTGATCATTATTAGAAAAATTTCCATAAACCTTAGGATCATCTGGATACTCTTCAGCAGTCGTATCTTCTACTTCTACATGTTCCTCTTCAAAATCCATATCAATATCTGAATTTTCTTCTTTATAGGGATCAGCAAATGGAACTTTATCAACATCATCCACATTCAATGCAAAAATAGCAGAGCCAGTTGCTCTTTTGAATACGGATTGATAAACTCTCCTTCTCCCAACTCAACCCTGGAAATTGGAGTTACATCATAAATTTCTTTCTCCGAAGACTCCCCCTGAGCTGTAGTAGATGTTCCGGCAGTAGCAGAAGATGTTCCAGCTGCACCACCAAGCCCATCACCACCAACTCCTCCTTCCGGGTCAGGATCCTCATTCAAATATTTCAACACATCATCAACTTCTCTACAACTTTTCTCAGGATTTGGTCTTCTCTCCCCCTGAGCAGGTAAGGCTTTGAGCAAAAGGTTTAACTGCTCACCCAGAGAGAGAGAAAGTTGTTGCAATTTAGCAATCTCCCGATCTTTTGTCTGATCTCTAGAAACCAACTCCTTTACCAGATTCTTTAAACCTCTGATTTCATCAGCTTGCTGACGATTCGTTGATTCCAACTCATCGAGTCTGGTTTGATGTAACGCCAACTTTTAATCAGTAGCAGAAATGGTAGAAGTTGTAGAAGCAGTAGTAGTGGAGGCATAAGCAGTAGTTGAAGAAGGCTTTCGAATAACAAGCTTTCTAACTGGTGGATTACTTAAGCTTTGAACATTTGCAGACTTTGTGGTTGGTTGTTCTGGAATTGAAGACTGATTAGACACTTTCTGCTTCTTACTCGGTGGACTAAGAACTGATTTCCGAGCATCAGCAAGGAACGAGCCCTTTTTTACTATCAAATTTCTCTGAGACATATGTTTAATATGCTTGCCCTTAGAAACCATAGGAGCTTTCCCTTTATCAGCAGTCTTGGACTTCTTAACAGGCTCCTCCAAAGCAGAAGTGTAAGACGGATCATCATCTTTATCCTCAGCCTGTTTGGTTCTATTCTCATACTTTGAAGTATCCAGATTCTTTGACTTCAAGTAATCAATATGTTGTCTAGAACCCTTGTTTACTTGAATTCCTCTGGTATTATGCAAGATTGTGACATAATCACCAGAATCTGAATCTGTATCAGATGAACTCTCACTAGCATCTGTATCGAATAACAAGCTTTCTAACTGGTGGATTACTTGAGCTTTGAACATTTGCAGACTTTGTGGTTGGTTGTTCTGGAATTAAAGACTGATTAGACACTTTCTGCTCCTTACTCGGTGGACTAAGACCTGCTTTCCAAGCATCATCAAGGAACGAGCCCTTTTTTACTGTCAAATTTCTCTGAGCCATATGTTTAATATGCTTGCCCTTAGAAACCATAGGAGCTTTCCCTTTATCAGCAGTCTTGGTCTTCTTAACAGGCTCCTCCAAAGTAGGAGTGTAAGACGGATCATCATCTAGAACCCTTCTTTACTTGAATTCCTCTGGTATTATGCAAGATTGTGACATAATCACCAGAATCTGAATCTGTATCAGATGAACTCTCACTAAAATCATCCCCAGAAACATCAGCATCATCAATCATTTATTCATTCTGAACATTCACAGTTTTAGGTTCATTTACAGCTTCTTAAACAACATGCTCTTGATTTTCTTGCTGCACAGGGTCTGGAACATTTGGATCTTGGTTTACAGGTTGATCTTGATCTTCTTCCTCATTTTTATCCTCTTTAACAGGATAACCTTTATGATCATACTCTAACTCATCATCTGAACTATCCTCATGTCTGGCAGCACCATTTGCAGGAGCTATATAATTAGGGTTAGCTAAGTGACCAATCAAATGTTTAGTAGGAAGAGGTATATTCTATGGACCTTTCCTCTTTTGATAAACCGGAAGCTTACCCACTGCAACTTCATTCATATGCTTTAATACCAAGACATTTGCTAGATTCTTTGGAAGGTTCGGATGTAAATCATTTATGATCATCTGAAGAAACCTGGGATACATAACGCTTTTGTTCTGTTTTGACAATATATTCTCTTTCATGTAACTAATGATCCATCCAGAAAAATTGAATTCACGGTTCATGACCAAAGTATAGAAAAAGGATAGAATCTTTATGTCAAACACATCATGCCCCCTTAACCGATTTCCATAACATTTGATGACCACGTGCATCAAATATTTGTACGGAGGACTTAGATTCGACTTAAGAAGCCAAGAATCATATAAGTATCCATCGTATTTTATCCTTCGAAGCAATGCCACCAAAGCAATCTCATCAAATACCATTGGAAAAACAGCTTGATCATTTAATCTCAAAACCCTACGAACATCTTCTTCAGAATAATCACATCAGTTTGATGAACTTTTGCACGAATAACCGAGGGTTCCACAGAACAATCCACTTGAGCCGTATTCCAGAACATTAACAATAAATCCTTGTATGGAGTACACTCGTGAGTAGCAGCATAGTGAATTCTCGATCTTTCCAAGAAATAAAAAATTCTAAGAAAATGTGGCTTCCATCGAGCCGATGCATTCAGATACGCACAGATACTGTGTTCATCATTTGATTTTAACGCCACCATTTCTGAAAAACATAAACATGGACAATCATTAAAATCATGAGATAGAACCAAAACCATTTTCAACTAATTCTAATTCAATTTGAAACGCTCAAACGATTAACTTTTTGAAAAATTCTCCAACGAACCATCCACGAACCAAATTTGGTCATACGGACCAAATCTAGTAACGGACCAGATACGGACCACTTTTAGGTCACGTACCAAACGGTACGCCGCGTACCATATGGTACGTCGGAAGAACAGTCAACCGAAGAGACATTTTCAATTTTGACACTCCACATAGTTTTTGAATCCAAATCACTTGAGAGAGTTTTGTTCTAGACCAAAAGCCGATCCTATACATGTGTTTAAAATGGATTGAGAATAGCTTTAACCCATTAAATCAACCCCTATTCGGATTAATGAAGAAACCGAGACTTTAATCTCATAAATCTCATGATTTAGACCATTAGAACACCATCCAAGACCACCAGCAGATGCGGAATTCTCAAACCCACCTGTTGCAACAAAAAAATCAAGCAGAGGTTTGTTAAATCTTGAGAAATCGACGAAAAATCTCAGAGGAAAATTTAGGGTTTTTTGATAAAGGTTCGTGGCTGGTATGCAGGTTGTGCGTATCACGAAGCAGAAATTCCTTTTTATGTGAAAAATGGTTCGTCCAGCGTACCATATGGTACGCCGAACCAAAATTTACCATATTGCCCCTGTTCTTTTAACTTTGCAATTTTTATCCAAAAATCACACTTTGTCAAATTAACAATTGATGAGCTAATTTAAGCAATGATTCTGGTTCTTTTAACAACAATTTACCATATCTAAATTCAGTTGATCCAAAAGAAAGCAGAATGAAAATCTTTTTGATTTTTATCAAATTTTATATCAAAACACACCAAAATCTTTTTGATTTTTCGAACTTAAGCTAAAACACACCAAAAATATTTTTGATTTTTCAAACTTAAGCTAAAACACACCAAAAATCTTTTTGAAATTTTTTCTCAGAAATAACAGAACATCTGAAACTAGAAATTTAAATGCAATAAATTATGTTTTTGTGAAAAAGATCGTAATGTGAGATCATACCAGTGATATGCACTTAACACATTTCAATTTCAATCTATTCAGCATGCAAGCCAAGCAGTTCACGAATACAAAACTTTCATGCTTATTTCAGTCAAATCAAATCAATTTTTACTGCTTTCTGATACAATTTGGGTATATTTATCAAGCATAGAAATCGTGGTACCCACAAATCCAAGTAATTTGAGAATCTGATTTTATTATATTTTTGATTTTTCTTTTTCTTTTATTCACTCATGAATATTTATAGATATAAGCTATTCATAGTGTTCGTGCAAAAAGAAAGCAGAACCCTAAACAAACAACAATCATGTCGATCTTTCGATACGCAGAGAAAGTCCGATTGTTTAGGAAAATAAGAAAGTAAAAACAAGTTGAAATTTTATAACTCAAGAACAATCAGATCGGTACTCCCGTACACACAGAGAAAGTCCGATGAGTTATACGAAACACCAAGAAAAATAAAGCAGAACGTCAAATGAACAACGATCAGGTCGATCTTTTGATACGCAGAGAACGTCCGATCGTTTGACAAAATAAAGAAAATCAAACAAGTTTAAATCTTTCAAAAGAACGCATGCATACAATAGAACACTTATTTATTCTGTTTTTGCACTTTTCATCTTTTATCAAGATTACTCAACCACGAGAATTATGTTACACCACAGATTTCAAGCAAGTATTATGTTTATATCATACTGGCTAGTATCAGATATTGATTGACACATTCAATGAAACATACAAGAATCTACAGCCTTTCAATCTATTTTATCCATGGTCAGTAACATTCACTAATGTACCATCATTTCTCACAAGGTTGGATCACATTTCTTAATTTTTGATTTTTCCAAATTTTTTTATGTTTTTGGATTTTCCAATTTCTCATGCTTTTTCATTTTTCAAATACAGATAAACACATATTTTTGTATTTTTTCATATAAATCTCCTCCTAAAAAGCAGAAAAACAAAGACAAACAGTAACAAAAATTAAAAAGAAAAATGAACAACTAAACCAGATTAAGTGGCATTCAATTTAGTAATCCCATTGATTTGCAACAAAAATTTAAAACGAGTTTTGTCAAAAGCTTTGGTGAACAAACCAGCTCGTTGAAAATCTGTATGAATTTTCTGCAAATCAATTAACTTCTTTTCATAGCAATCCCGGATAAAATGATATCGTATGTCAATATGCTTTGTTTTGGAATGCTGAACAAGATTTTTCATGATAGAAATAGCAGCTGAGTTATCAATGTAAATTGGAGTAGTTAGAAATTCAAACCGTAGTCGCGTAACTACTGTTGTATCCATAATATTTGTGAACAACAACTTGAAGCAACCACATATTCTGCCCTAGCAGTAGATGTTGCAACCGAGGCTTGCTTCTTGCATTGCCAAGAGACTAATCTTTCCCCCAAAAACTGACAGCCGGCTGTAGTCGATTTAAAGTTGATTTTGCAGCCACCATAATCCGAGTCAGAATACGCTGATAACTCAAACTTATTATCATTAGGGTACCAGATTCCAAGATCCGAATTACCCTTCAAATAAGCAAAAATCCTTTTTACTGCTAGCATATGTGAAGCCTTCGGAGCTGCCTGGTACCTAGCACATAAACAAACAGCAAACATAATATCAGGACGAGATGCGGTCAAATACATAAGGGAACCAATCATAGCCCTAAACAATGTCGGATCAACACTTGCACCGGATTCATCTGGTTCGATACCATGTGAAACCTGAATTGGAGTACTTGGAATCCGAACATCGCCAATCTTGAACCGAGCCAAAATATCGGACACATATTTTGTTTGATGCAGAAATATGCCTTTGGCAGATTGATGGACTTGAAGACCCAAAAAGAAACCCATCTCCCCCATCGAGCTCATCTCAAACTTTGTTTGCATAACTCGCTAAAATTCTTTGCATAAGCTGTCTTTTATGCTTCCAAAGATAATATCATCAACATAAACTTGAACAAGCAACAGATCCTTCCCGAACTTCTTTGAAAATAATGTACAAACCACCTTGCCACGTTGAAACCCATTGTCAAGCAAGTGAGTAGAAAATGTCTCATACCAAGCCCTTGGTGCCTGATGAAGACAATATAAAGCCTTGTCTAATTTGTACACTTTGTCAGGAAACTCCAGATCATAAAAACCAGGCGGTTGCTTCACATAAACTTCTTCACGAATCTTTCCATTCAGAAAAGCACTCTTGACATCCATCTGATACACCTTAAATAGATAATGTGCCGCGAAAGCTAAAAATATCCTGATAGCTTCAATTTGTGCTACAGGAGCATAAACTTCGTTGAAATTAATGCCTTCGATTTGAGAAAAACCTTAAACCACTAATCGCGCCTTGTTTCTAAAAACGACACCGCGATCGTCTTTCTTACATTTGAACACCCACTTCGTTCCACACGGTTCTTTAGAATTCTTGGGTAAATCCACGAGATGCCAAACGCCCAATTTTTGAAATTGCTGCAACTCTTCTTGCATTTCTTCTACCCAAGAAGCATCCTGCAACGCTTTATCAACATTGGAAGGTTCCACTTGAGATAGAAAACACGAGTGAAAGACTTCATTCTGAACCCCGGAATCTCTGATTTCGGCAATCAAAGCATCAACATTTTTTGACGATTGATGTCGTGTACGTACTCCCGAAGACGGATCTCCAATTATGTTTTCTTGAGGATGAATATTGTGAATCCTAAGAGTTGTTGAATCAGAAACTACCAGATTATCTACCAGATTATTTAAATTTGCCTCTTCTACTTCTGAACTTGATAAATCACCAATTGGTAACGAATTTGGCACAGAAGAACTTGTACTAAGCAAATGAATTTGATCATCAACAGGTGTCAATTCAGCTTCATGAAAAGTACTTTTATCATCATCAGAAGAACTCAGTGTTTCTAAACTAGACACTGTCTGACTAGATGAAGCAGCAACCGTAGTAGAACTTGGAAGCTTAGGAATCCATGACCCTGGTCCTGAACTCTTCATTGAGTGTAGCAAAGCAGCTAACACATCACGATCCTCTTCATCGGAATTAGATTTTGCAGCCGTGAAAGAATCAAGTAAAGACTTGTAATCAAAAGCCCGACTATCAACCGATTTGGGTTGCCTAAAAGTATGTTTTTGGCAATCCACATTCACATGATTCTCAATGGTCTTAGAAGAAGGAAAATAAACAGGTTTCATTGGATGATGATACCCAACAAAAACGCCTTCAACAGCTTTAGCTGCAAACTTCCCACCTTCCTTGAGAACCGTGCATAAACACCAAATGGTTCCAAAAAGTTTAAATTTGGCTTTCGACCTTTAAGCAAGTCATAACTTGTCTTGTTAAATCGCTTAACAATTAGCACACGATTGAGGACATAGCATGCAGTATGCACTGCTTCAGACCAAAACTTTATCGGTAAATGTGCATCGGCCAGCAAAGTTCGAGCCGTTTCAATCAATGTGCGATTCTTTCGTTCTGCTACTCCATTTTGTTACGGAGTATACGGAGCACTGAATTCTTGTTTGATCCCAAGTGAATCACATAAAACTGTCATCTTAGCATTCTGAATTCAGTACCATTATCAGTACGAATGCGACAGACTTTGAATTTATATATTGATTCAAACTTGGATAATAGCTTCTGAATTGACTCTAGAGTTTCATCCTTTGAAGCTAGAGACACCACCCATGAAAAACGAGAAAAATCATTCGTAATAACCAAACAATAATAACTTCCCTCAATACTACGAATATTCACAGGACCAAAATGATCCATATGAAGCAGTTCCAAAGGAGTTACAATTGAATTCAAACGCTTGGACGGATGAGACTTCTTTCTCTGTTTACCTTTCTTGCAAGAGACACACACATCATTAATAGAAAATCTATTCTTTGAAACTCCTTCAACCAGATTATGATTGACCAAGTAGTTCATTTTTCGGTAATTGATGTGCCCCGTGCAACGATGCAACAAGATGGATTCTTTTTCTGTAGCCTTTGAAATAAAACACGTAGCAGATACCACAGATGAAGTCTGATTCATATTCAACACATACAAATCACAAAATCTAGGAGCTCGCATAACGATCCAATCGCCAGGTATTTGAATACCAGGTTTCAGAATCAAGCACTCAGAACTTGTGAAAGCAGCCGTATACTGACCTGTCTTGTTGCAGTAAAAGCAAGCTCTTTCATCGACCTTCTTAAGTGATGACATGGATTTCGTAGACATTGTAGACTTTGAAGAAAGATCACTCTCTTGAGCTCTAACTTAAAATTTTTATTTGGCATAAACTCAGCATTTCTAGCACTAACTTTCTCATCTTGACCATCATTTAAAATTTCATCCATTTTGTTGACAAACTCCTTTTGCTTCAATGTAATTCTCTCAGATAGTTGAAGCGATGTATCAGAAGATGAATTTTTAGTCTGATCCACCATTGATTCTTCATACACTGTGTCATTATTGTTCTCCAAACCCAAACCTTTCTGTTTATAACCAGTTGGCTTTGAAAGTTCAGCTTGAGAATTAGATTCTCCTTTTCCCATTTTAGCAACCCTGGTAAACGAAACCTTAATTTCCTTTAGATTGTTTGTTTTGAGCAAAGTTTCATCGATTTTCTCTTTAGACGAAATTTTATCAACATTCTCACCAACTTCCTCATCATACACCTTTTCTTTTTCAAAAGAAGTTGAAGCTGAACAAAATGTTGATGTCGTTCCTCCTTCAAGCTTCTGCTTCTCAAACTTTGACTTCTTCTTCTTTTCTGAAACAGGATTTGCAAACTTTGAATAATCATGCAATTCATCAAGTTTTCTTTTAAGATTTGAAATCTCTATTTGTGCCTCAGCAAATCTTTTGTTAACCATGTCTAACTCAACTCTAAGCTTCTTTACTTCTTCTTCTTTATGCATGAATTTGATATTCAATTCAGACATATCATTCTCAAATGATCTGATCAATGGAGTAGAAGTAAAATTTTGTGGGGAAGGAATGTCAGAATAATCAACTTCTTTCTGAGCATTGAACATAGAACTAATAGTGGAAGGTAAATGACAATAACCATCTAACTTCTGTTTGAGTTCCAAAATCTCAATTCGAGCATCATCAAACTGCTTTCGACACATAGCTTGTGAATCTACCAATTGTTTTTTACATTCAATAAGTTCCTCGTACTTACAATAAACCTCAATCTTTTGATTTCTCATTAACGTATGTTCCTTAGTTAGCTCCAATTTTGTATCTGTCCACCTCTTTTCATAAATCTCAACATTTTCCTTCAACAACGTATTCTCATCTATCAACCGAGTCTTTGCATCAAGCAATTCTGTGATGTCTTCTTGATGACGAAGTTCTTTATCAGCAAGTTCAACACAAGTCTTTTGAAGTGCATCATATTTTTCCTTCAAAATCACACTTTTAGAATAAAGTGCATCGAAGTCTTCAGTAACTTCTTTCACAGCATGTTTACAATTTTCTAAATTCTCTTTTGCTATTTTGCACTCTTCAATATACAAACTCTTTTCCTTTCTTAAGTTTTCAATTTGTTTCTGATAGATTTTCTCATTATCAATCTCTTTTCCAGATTCATTTGTTTCTGCATCACTCACATTTGCCTTTGTTATATTCTCAACATCAACACATTCTTGAGCAAGAGCATCCCATACCTCTTTTGAAGTTTTATACCTTTTGAATTGCCAAAAGATCTCTTTAGATAATGCCCTCATCAAAGCATAATAAGCTATCTTCTCACTATCATGATATTTAACCTCATATTCGGTCATCCTTGATAAAGATATCGGTGGTGGTACTTTTTGACCCGAATTATTTAGAACAGGAAACTCATATCCATCTTGAATTGATTTCCAGACATATTCACCTAATGTACCCACCACGAACTCTACAAATTTACCTTCCCAATTGCAATAATCATCAAAATGAAGAAGCGTTGAACTTCGCTTTCAATCAGCTGAAACTTTCCCAGAGAATAATATGAATAAGAACTGGCCATCATCTCTTGATCACACCAATAAAACACTTTGAATTTTGCACCTGGTTCTTTTGAAACACTAGAAAATTCTGAACCTTGTTTAAATGTGAACTCTTTTCTTATTGAACACCTTTGACTAACCTCGTTTTGAATCAAGAACCAAACTTTGATAACCGTTCGAATCACCAACGTCAAACTTAACGTCTCACTAATTAGTTTAATCCCCCAACTTCACAACAAATCAACCTTTTGAATTGTGTAGTGGATATATTGGAAATACAAATCACCCGTTTATCAACCAAAATATAAACTTGAATCACCTTTGAACTAAATGATAAACTCCTTTGATCATCAAACCATAAAACCCATCACTCTATTTTTTTATGTCTTAATCCTTTTGAAATATTAACCCAACAAATCTTTGAACCAAGATAGTGTAAAACTCCACTGATGATGAGAAAGAGTTTTTTTTTTAAAAAAAACCAACAAATGACCTGCTCAAAAACTCTTATGCACTCGTATGCGAATGAATCTCGAAATTGAGGTAACCAACAAATGATTTTGTGATTTAAATGGTTTCTGATGACGTCATTGTGATGTAAGCATGACACAAGAGAGATAAATTTTCAAGTTTCATGAAATGTTACGTACGTATGAATGCATATTCAAGCCAGAACTCTAATTGATCATTTCTTCATCAACAACTGCATGATTCATCAAAATGAAGAAACCTTTGAGATCAAAATTGGAAGATGATCACAATGAGATGTGGTTTGAAGTAGTTTCGTGAAGATGTAAAAACCGAGCACGAACACGTAATGGCGTGAACGAGAAAGATGAACCAGGGAATTGACTTTGAATTAAACCCGATTCAAACACAAAATTGAATGTGTATTCAGCCTCAAAACTGAAAACCGAGTAGAACAAGCTTCAAATTCATACATTTTTGTGACGATTCAAAGAATCGACGATGAACACTATGACGATAAAGATGAACAAAGAATCACTTTTGTCGAATCAATATCATATTCAAAACAGTTTGCATTAGTAAACTTGTGTTGAAAATTCTAATTTAATGAACCAGAATTGAAATGATTTGGTGAGGTTTTGATATTTATGATGAACACAGCTCCGGCGTACCAATCTCAGAATTCCAGCGTACCAGTCTCAGGATATCCGGCGAACCAGTTTTTTAGAAACTCTGGCAAACCACCAATTTTAGAAACACCTAGCTTATCAATTTCAAACCAGAAATCAGGCGAACTAGAAAACGGTGACACCGAACCAAAACCACCGTGTAACTGAATTTTCCGGTGAAAACAGAAACTTCCGGCGCCAAAAACGTTTTTCCGGTGAAGTTTCACAGATTTTCAAACGACGATATCTCGATCAATAACCAACGAAAAATGATTCTGAAAGTTGCATTGAACTCGTATCGACTAACCGAATCAAACAAGCACCATTGTTGATATGTTTCGATTTGATTTTCAGGCTGAAAAACTTGCTCCGGAGAATGAACGTGAACTTCAATTATGTAAACGGACCAAATGTTGATAAAAATAAAAAATTCTTGTTGCATTAGCTCCGTACAATCAAACTAAACGTGTAACAACTAATTTCATCCAAAAACATCAAGAAATCAAAGATCTGCCATTGTTGAGTATGAAGAACACGTGAACTTCATGTGAAAATGTGATTCCGATCTAAACTCAATGAAAATGAGATCTAAGACTTGCTATAGGTGCGTGTTGATAAACTAAAATGACTGCAATCAAGAAATAGCACAAACAAACTCGAATTGAAGCTCAATTTCAGGATTAAACACAACAGTTTGACTTCGAAAAAGTCAAACTCGAACCAATTCTCCAGATTTAAGCTCAAATTCGATCCAAAAAACGCGTAGAATCACAGCCTGGATTGCTCTGATACCAATTGTAAAACACGTATTTGATCTTGCTAAGACATGATTGTAATCGGATTCAGTACACAACGAGTAAATAAACGATTCTTCAATTGATTCACTAGCTCGTTTACAATAGAGAGATTAAAGAGAGAATACACTAGGAAAACACACAGTTAAGCAATAGCTCTCACAACCACGCCTCTCTCTAAACGAACTAAACTATTTATACCAAACTGTCCAGCGTACCAACTAACCAACGTACCAGATGGTTCGTGCGTACCATCTGGTCCGCCACTGGTACGCTGAGACCAGTTTATATAAAACAATTAATTACAAAGACAAAACACCTAGACCTAGCACTAGACATCAAAACATGCTCTAACACTTTGGCACTTTGACGTTTCCTGGATTTCCATTAAACACCTTTTCTTTCTCAAGAAATGTAGATTTAGCATCAAACTTCAACCCTTTGCAATAATCAACCACCTTTTTATTCTTCTAAGATTTTGACTTCGTTTTCTTTCCTGAGCTGGTATCAGCAAACTTGGAATAATCATGTTGTTCAACACTAGATGGTTTAGCTGGAACAGACATTTCAATACCTACATGAGCAGGAACTTGATGAAGACTTGCATCTTTACCATTCTCCTGACTTTTCTCCAGCTGATACAAATAATTCAGGAAAGTCGGTGAATTGTTGCAATTTTTCAATTTCCTTTACAAATCAAACATCTCAATCTTTTGTTCAAATATTTTCATATTAGCTTCCGACAACTCTTTCTGCGAAGCAATGTACTTGTCAGAAAAGTTGTTAACACATGATAATATTAACATTCAACCATGCAAAAATATATAAACATCATAAGATAATCAAATGATTAAGCTAAACCATTTAACTAGTAATTTGAACCATAGGTTTTCATCTTTAAACAAAAACACCATATTTTTGTGTTATACAATTACAAGATGATCATATTTTGTTACCAAGTTATATAACTTAATTTCTATAGATTAAAACACCACATAAAACATTTTCAAACCTTACAATCTTGGGGTTTATGAAAAACAAAGAAAAGAATGAAAACATAGTTAGATGCTCTTGATCATTAGAAAACTCAAAATTTTAAAGTGTTAGTATGTCAAGACTTGTGGATCATTTGGGATGATCCAAGTGTGGAAAACAATAGAAAGGTGGCGTTGGATTGGTGCTCGGCGGTCCACAGCAGCAGCTCCACAGCTGCTAGTGGTGGCTGGAGGTGGCAGTCAGGACATCAACAGGAGGAGCACGGCAGCAGCAGGAGTAGTGGTGGTGCATGGTTGTGTGGTTCTGAGAGGGAAAAGGAGGAACAAGAAAAGGTGGCGGTTTGTGGGTGGTGTTGCACAACCGGAAAAAGAAAAGGGAGGAGAGGAGTGGTGGTGGTTGATGGCAGCAGCTAGCGGCGGTGGTGGGGGTTGTTTGGCCGGAAAAAAAGGAAGAGAAGGGAGGGAATGGGAGCCGGTTCTTGAGGGAGGGAGAAGGAGAGAATGAAGTGTGTTTGAGTGTGTGAGTAGGTTAGGTTGGTGGATGGAGATGGTGCATGTCTTCCAACACTATTTGGTCATGATTGCCTAAGTGTTTAGGCTAGCTAGAGTGAGGAGGTGGTTAATTTGATCATCACTTGTTTACTACAAAAAGTCTCCTACACAAGTTTTATAAAAAAAATGGATGTGTAGGTGATTGTTTTTATAAATCATGACTTGGTTTATAAAGATGTTGCCATGTTTTATAAAATATAACATGTTATATGATGGTTAATAAAACTTATAAATATTAGAGGTAAAAAATATCTCAACTTTTATAAATAAGTAATGTTTAAAAATTATACATGTTCATGACAAATTTTTATACAAATAATAAGTGGTAACAAGTTTTATAAAATTTTTATGCAAGTTTGATGGGCCAATATTATTTAAAATTAACCCATTAGGCTTCATATTGACATTATGCCTAAACATTTAAAGGAAAAATGTAATTGGTCCGGTTTGTCGATTTTGGGTCGTACGGGTCCAAACGGGGCGCCGGTTCGAGGCCCGGGCCCGTTGTGTATCGGTTAGTTTTACGAATCGCCACGATTGTTTGGTTTATCAAGGTTGTGTAACTGGTCAAGGTTTCAGGCTCGGTTTCATTGTTTTCGGGTCATTGGGCCTATTGGGCCTAGTTGGGCACAATCGGGTGATCAGTTGAGGTTTGACTTAAGTCTTAACAACGATTTCAGTTTGTGATTTTTTTATTTCGTAAAAACTATTGTTCACATAGGTTATAATAATTTTTCAGAAATCAGTTATAGTTTTCAGTTTTTGCACGAGTTACGGTTAACGTTTTTAGTTTGTCAGTTCATGACAGTTTTATGCTCGACCGTTCAGATTGTTTAAAACCGAATAGTTTTAGACATACGATCGCTTATTAGTTTTCCGCGTCGATTATATAAACCTACGACACCAGTTCCAGATAAAAAATAAAAAAACATTTTATATTTATTTTTCTCGTTATTGAAATTCCATGATTAATCCATGGAATCTCTATGCATTTTATGGGTATACGCTTCTAGTACAAACACGGGTTAGGTTTATGTCATCGGTTTCAGACATAGTAATTAACAGTTTAAACAGTAATCAGATCAGTTAAAGCACATTAATACTTAATTTAAAAGTCAAAGTAAACGTCTTGACCTGTGTTTTCGGACGAGGTGTCATGTCAAAGCATGAATCCGACCTCTAATCTGACTAATCAATATGACAACCACCCCGCAAGTGATAACTACAAAGGAGATTTAATCTTAAAACTTTCTGTAACACTTAGAACACGAGCTCATGGACGAGACAGTGACCTTTACGCGTCAAGGACGAGACAGTGACCTTTGGTTGATGTTTTCAGCGGTACACTTACTTTACGCGTCAAGGAAGAGACAGTGACCTTTGACATTTATGATTCGATGAGACGTCCTCAGGGTCAGGATGATACCCTCTACTTTGTTGACACCATTACTCCACAGGTGAGTGATCAGTTCGAGGACATATGTGATTCAGGTGTTTCAGATACGCAGCTTTGGGGTAGAGTTGACCCACAGCTTGGTGTGTATGCTGCTGCTACGTGTGAGGTGACTAGTGAGGAGACTAGTACATTAGACACGATCCTAGAAGTTTTTGAGGACAATGACACTATGCGGGCCGAGTCTAGACCGTCTGTTGAGGATCCGCCTACATTAGAGCTTAAGGAGTTGCCATCTCACTTAGAGTATGCATTTTTGGAGACGGATTCGAGACTTCCTATGATTATTGCTTCGGATCTGATGAGTGATGAGAAACAGAGATTGTTGGATGTTTTGAGAGAGCACAAATAGGCTATTGCGTGGAAGATTATGGATATTAAGGGTATTAGCCCTTCTTTTTGCACGCATAAGATTCTGATGGAGGATGAGTCTAAACCTGTTGTGCAGAGGCAGAGACGACTGATCCCGAACATGCAGGTTGTGGTGAAGAAAGAGGTTCTTAAGCTTTTGGATGCCAGATTGATTTATCCTATCTCTGATTCACCTTGGGTCAGTCCGGTTCAGGTTGTGCCCAAGAAAGGGGGCATGACAGTTGTAGTGAATGAGAATAACGAGATGATTCCTACGCGCACGGTTACGGGGTGGAGAGTTTGCATAGATTATCGCGAACTTAACGATGCTACGAGGAAAGATCATTTTCCCCTACCGTTCATTGATCAGATGTTGGAGCATTTAGCCGGTCACAGTTATTATTGTTTCCTTGATGGCTTTTCAGGTAATTTCCAGATCCCCATTGCTCCGGAGGTTCAGGAGAAAACCACTTTTACATGTCCCTATGGCACATTCACGTACCGACGCATGCCGTTCGGATTATGCAACGCTCCAGCGACATTTCAGTGTTGTATGGTCGTGATTTTCCATGATATGATCGAGGACTCCATAGAGGTTTTCATGGACGATTTTTCTGCTTTTGGGAGTTCCTTTGATCAGTGTTTGACGAGCTTATCGCGGATGTTAGCTCGATGTGAGGAGACGAACCTCATGCTTAATTGGGAGAAGTGCCATTTCATGGTTCGTGAGGGTATTATTCTTGGGCACAAGATTTCACATGCGGGGCTTGAGGTTGATCGAGCCAAAGTTGATACTATTTCCAAACTTCTGCCTCCCACTTCCGTTAGAGCGATTAGGAGTTTCTTAGGCCACGCGAGATTTTACCGCCGATTCATACGTGATTTTTCGAAAATCACTAGGCCGATGACACATCTCCTAGAGAAGGATGCCCCATTTGTGTTTTCTAAGGAGTGTTTGACAACGTTCAACTTGATCAAAGACAAGTTCGTGAACGCCCCGATTATGGTTGCACTTGATTGGTCGCAACCGTTTGAGTTGATGTGTGATGCGAGCTATATCACAGTGGGGGCAGTCTTGGGACAGAGGAGGGACAAACACTTCCATCTGATTTGCTATGCGAGTCGAACTCTTAATGATGCACAGGAGAATTACACTACTACCGAGAAAGAGTTGCTTACCGTTGTGTTTGCCTTCGAAAAATTCAGATCATATCTTGTCCTGTCCAAGACCATTATGTATACGGATCATTTGGCTATTAAGTATCTGTTCAGTAAACAGGATGCTAAGCCGAGACTCATTTGATGGATCCTTCTGTTACATGAATTTGATATTGAGATTCGTGAGAAAAAGGGAGCCAAGAATGTGGCGGTCGATCACCTCTCGCGTTTGGAGAACGCGGATGATGAGAAACTCGAGGGGATGCCTATAAATGACTATTTCCCCCATGAGTTACTCGATTATGTACGCGTGAGAGATGATGATGAGAGTCCATGGTTTGCAGATTTTGCGAACTACTTGTCAAGTTGGATCATGAAGAAAGGGTACGGGTTTCAACAGAAGAAGAAGTTATTTTCTGACTTGAAACATTACATTTGGGAGGATCCTTCTCTTTATAGGATCGGTGATGATTCGGTGATTCGGAGATGTGTGCATGGGCGTGAGGCACACCAGATTTTGAGACATTGTCATGAGGGTCCGATTAGTGGACACTACGCAGCCCTCTTCACCGCGAAGAAGGTGTTCGAGTCGGGATTTTACTGGCCGACTATTTTCAGGGATGCGTTTGAGATGATTAGCAGACGTGATAATTGTCAGCGTGCTGGTAATTTGTCGCGGAGAGATGAGATGCCCTAATCTAAGATTCAGGTTTGGGAGATTTTCGATATTTGGGGTATCGACTTTACGGGTCCGTTTCCGCCATCTCGCGGGAACAAGTACATTCTGGTTGCAGTTGATTATGTTTCCAAGTGGGTCGAGGAACAAGCCCTCCCCACTAATGATGCCTGAGTTGTGTGGATTTTGAGGAAACTTTTCGCGAGGTTTGGAGTGCCGAAGGCACTGATTAGCGATCGTGGTACCCACTTTTGAAACACGCAGATGGAGAAGGCGTTGCACCGTTACGGGGTTACACATAGACTTGCTACACCATATCATCCCTAGACGAGTGGACAGGTTGAGGTCACGAATCGCGGAATTAAGCGGATTTTAGGGAAAACGGTTGGTAAGAACCGTAAGGATTGGTCAGAGAAACTGGATGACGCATTGTGGGCCTTCCGTACAGCCTACAAGACACTTACGGGTACTACACCATTTAGGATGATTTATGGAAAGGCCTGTCATTTACCAGTTGAGGTCGAGCATCGCGCGTATTAGGCCATGAAGGCTGTCAATCTAGATCTGGATGAGGCAACTAGAGGACAGTTCTTTTAGTTGCATGAGTTAGAGGAGCTGCGCGATCATGCGTACGAGAGTTCGGGTTTGTACAAAGAGAGGACCAGGAGGATTCATGATAGTCATATCAAGAAAAAAGACTTCAAACCGGGTGATCGTGTGCTTATTTCTAATTCGAGGTTGAAATTATTCCCGGTTAAGTTGAAGTGTAGATGGTCCGGTCCCCACGTGGTGAAACAAATATTTCCTTATGGGACAGTTGAGATTGAGGGCGTTGATGGTAGCTCGTTTAAGGTTAACGGACATAGGTTGAAGCATTACTTGCCAGGTCCGTTTGACACGAACGAGGAGGTTGTTATGTTGTTGGACATTCTGCCGCCCTAATCATGGGGCCGAGTCTGGCTGACGACTCGTAAATAAATTCAGCGCTTCCGGGAGGCAACCCGAGTACTTGTTTACTTTATTTTGCTTGTTTCATGCTTTGTTTGAACTTTTAGTAGCTTAATTTCCTTTTAGTTATTTTTTTAAATTAGTTATATTTTATTTCTCCTTGTTCCATTTTATGTTTTTGTTTTAAGTTTTGCAGGTTTTTTTGGAAGCATGTCATTGTTGGAATTGCATGGACTTATCATTTTGGTATTGCTTCGTGGGGTTGGTAGGTAGCGCACAGTTTATGAACCGTCGGGTACTCAATCTCCATTCCCATGGTTTGCAAAGTGTGTTTTCATGAATTTATTCAGGTTTGGATGATACGAGACCGTCACTTCATAAATGACAATCAACGGTCTATATCTATCTTTTTCTTGGGCTTGTTGACTTTTGGTCAATGTGGACCGTTCACTTCATAATTGACAAACAAACGGTCTATTTTGATCAAATGTTACTTTTCCATGGGTTGGTTTCTGATGTTGGTTGGTGCTGTTGAGCATTTGGTTGCAAATTGGCATAGCAGGTCTTTTGATGCACATATTGCGAATCGTCTGGTACTCAATATCCATTTCGGGTGGTTTGCATGTTTGTGTTGTAGGCTCTCTTGACTTTTGGTTAAATGCGTGTCGTTCACTTCATAATTCACAACAAACGGCCCGCATTTGATCAATCGTCCAAGAACTCAAATTTTCAAATATCTTTTAAAAGTGCCAAATTTTGCAATCCGGTCGCTTTTGTTTCATTTTGGGTTTTGTTTTCTTCTAGATTCACCACGGGACCGCCAGATACCTTGATTCGTCGGTTTAGTTATTATCGAGTTGTATTTTTCATTTTGCATTCATTTGTTGACACATAACTCGAGATATTTGTGTTTTATTGATTTATATTTGTGATTGATATGATTTGGTTATGCTTGGATGATAGTTTGTTCTGGCGAGAAAGTTCTGGCACATGTTCGAGAGCTGTTTCTTGATGCATACTTTGATTGTGGATGATTTTTGGCATTTGTGGATTCAGCTCTGGCACCTGTTCAGTCAAGAGCTGGCTCGTTTCATTTTTCAGCATCCAGACACTGGCACACCACGTGATAAGGGGGTATTTCAGTTCCATTTCCCCTTTATTTTGTTTGTTTATCGTACATTAGGGACAATGTACGAATCAAGCGTGGGGATGGGGGTAAATTGAACTGAAATTGCTTAAAATTGTGAAAAAAAATCAAATTTTCTTATCATATCCCCCTGTTTTTTAGTTGAAATTGAGAATTTTGCCCGTCTTTTTGCACATGGAGGTGGGCCCGTTGATGTAATTCGTGACGTTTTGCTCACCTATGTATACGATGCTTGTCACTAGTCAAAACCTTTTCTTCGAGTATCTCGAAAAAGTATTTCCAAGCAAGTGTTTTTTTTTAAATAAAATCAATAAATGGGATGCGTTACTTAGTGAAACTATCGGATGGGGGATTGATAGCTTGCATCATATCGGTAGCCATTTTGAATCTGTTTCCGTGAGTTATTTGAGCCTAAATTGCATTATATATTACATGACTGTTCTCACTTTCGTTTGGTTGAGTGTTATGCCATCATGCACTTTCATTTTAGAACTTGTGTTGCTTATATGCGTTGAGATCATGAACTAAAATTGAGCATAGAAATGATAGAGGCACTAGGACTAAACCCCTTTTATTTAGCCTTTTTCTTTAATTTTATCATTTTTCCTATCCTAAAACATTATCCCTTAGAAGACCCGTTGAGCCTTTTTCCTTCTCGTTTGTTTTTCCCACTTTTTTACCCGTTTAGCCTTTGTTTAGCCTTTATTTTGTTCTTAAACCCTTGTGTGAAGAATCCGGATTAGTTTATGACTTCGTGTATATATTTTGGTTTGTTTCATTAAGTCGTATTTAGTGCCAAAAAAAAGGTGATTATGTGTGATTCTCCTAGTACTTAATCTCCATTCTAGGAATTCATATGAAATTGCAAAAAAAAAAAAAAAAAAGATAAAAAAAATTGCTGAAAATTCTAGCTCATTATTGGAGGTCATAGACCTGAGACAAAGCAAAAAAAAAATAGAGTGTTGTTCATAGTTTATGTGTTTGGGTCAAAATTACCCGACTTTGTGTTATTTATGTAAATAGTTTTTCTTGTTGTTTGTTTATTGACTTTTCCGGATTTCTAAGCACTTTGCCACTTTCACATTCTCATTCCATACCCTAAACCCTAGCCTAACATTACAACCCTTAATAAAGTCCTCTTAATTTATGTTCGGTTTTATGTTATTTGGTGGAGATGCGATTTCAATACAAGCCTATGATAATGGGGTGCATGTTTGGCCTTGAGTGATCCACTTAAATCGATGATCTTTTTAATCATCTATCCACTACCGAGTTGAGTGATCATTATGAGGGGTATGATGCTTGTTTGATTGAACCTTGATGTGTGTCAAGCTAGTAGGCTTTCCATGTTTTTAAAATAATTATCATAATTGCTTGTTGGATTATAAATCTTTTGAAAAGTGTAAATCTTGAGAATTGGCGATGCATGTGGGCTTGAGTAGTTGCATTGGGTTGGGTGGACGTCACGTTTTCGATTGGCTTGTGGAAGTGTTGCATAAGATTTTGCTTGAGGGCAAGCAAAGTTTAAGTGTGGGGATATTTGATGCGTAGCATCTTGTATATAAAATAAATAAATAAAATCCCTTTATTTAATTGGTTTTAAATTAATAATTATTAAGTTTTTGTGCTTAAATGTTTTATATTTGAATTTTAGATGATTTGGTGGATCTTTGGTTATTATTTGATAAATATTTAAAGTTCACATTTAATTTGATTTTTAATTGAGAATTGCAAGTTAGAATTTTAATTGAAAAATTATAAAAGATATGGTGCTTAATTGTTTTTATTTGTGAATTTTAGGTGTTTGGTGTGTGAGCGATGAATTTAGAAGAAAAATGCAATTTACAGAAGCGAAATCGGAGCTCAAATGTAGAAGTTATTGATAAAAGAAAAGAAAAAAAATTAAATAACAATAACAGCAGCAGGTAGCGACCCAGTTCAACAGCCCAGCAACGGATCCGTCAGGCCCAGTCAGCGAGAAATAGAAGCCCAGTCCAGCCCATGAAGGCTCAGCAACCCAACTGAGAAGAAAAAGAAAAAACCAGCTGGAGGCAGGAATCAAACCCCTGACCTCTAGCTTATCCAGCAAAACCCTTACCACCAGGCCAGCTGCCCCTTATGTTTTCATTCTTGTTTAACTGTATTTTATATTCTTCTCTGCCAGGCCCACTAAATTCGACCCAGCGACCTGATGTCACAACAGCCCTATTTTTTCTCTATAAAAGCTTTGAGGCCGCCGTTTTCTTCATTCTAAAATCCCATAAACCCTAGAAAATCACCATTAAAGATCTGGAATCATCAAGGAAGCTAGGAGGGTCAAGATTAGAGCTTTTGGATTGAAGATTTGACGATCTACACCTCTTCGATTTCCATTTTCTCTTTGAGGCTTGTTTCTCCTTCCTTTTCTTTGTAAATCTCAGATTATGTACATGTTAAAGTTTGGATTTTTAGTTGTTTTGATGATGTTTAATGGCTAGATCTTATATTATCACTTGGATTTGATGAATTTGAGCATGAAATAGCCTATTGATTCTGATTTAGATCTCTTGAATGGTCATATATGCTTGATTAGCCTCTGTTAGATTTATATGATGTGGGAAATTTGATATAGATTGAAGAACTTCAACTAGTTGTTTGATTTCTCATTGTTAAACTTTGACATTTTTTGAGTTTTAGTTTAATGCATGATCCGATGACCATCTACATGATTATATGAGTATGATTTGGGGCTGATTCTGTTTATACTTATGTTTAAATTGAGTTGACCGATTCATTTAGCACATTAGGTGGTTGCTAGGTATTGTTTGACTAGTTAGAACACTTATGACCGTAAGGTTTTGACTTTTCAATTCGTGTTTAGCATTGACTAAGTTCTTGGGGTTTCAAATCAGAATTAGTTACGTATAGGACCTACTTAGAAAGACCTTTCTAGTGTACTTCCTTTCGTGTGTGTTTGGTTAGCTTTGACCGAAGCGACTAGGCAATTAGGTGGTTTCATCTAGTTTACTACCTGGATGTTTACTTGGGATTGCCTTAGTAATTAAGATGTGTCTATAGTCTTATTTGCCTTGGTTATCATTATTTGGGGTAGTTTTCACATTGATTAGTCAGACTTGAGGTGAGATTTAGGCTCAGAGGATTCTTATCCGAGTGACACCTTTCTTATATTGTTATTCCGTTTCGTGTGCTGTGTTTGCTTGCTTAGTTGTTTCTACCAGTTCTCTGTCTGTTTTCATCATTAGCTCTAAATATATTTTTTGTTAAATATTAGCAAAGTTCGTATATCGAGAGCCTGATTTACGCATCCTTGGATTGATACCCGATATTTACCGATACAATGCTGCATTCGATGAGTATACTTGCTTAGAGCTGTAATAGTCATTTGGGATTTATCATTTTAAAAGTTGACTTGTTTTTTTATTAGACTGCATCTTATGCTTCAATATGTATCTCTTGTTTGTTCGGTCCTGGGTCAATCCGGTGGCTATCGATTCTATTAGGCCGGCTAAGAGGTGCCCAGTGTATCCTTATTCAGAGTCGGTCTAGGGTTTCACTGTGAGGACTGGATGTCCGTTATATGTGTTTGTGTGTTCATTACTTAGTTGGTGCCTTGGGAACTGTTACGCACAGCCGGTCCCACACCCCCCGCACCTAGCAGGGGGAGGCGGAGGGGGGGGGGTGTGACACCTAAGAACTTATACAATGCCAAACAGGAAGTGATAAGTCAAAACCTTACGGTCATAAGTGTTCTAACCTACCAAACAATGTCAATAACCACCTAATGTGCAAAACAAGTCGGTCAACTCAATTTCAACACTAATACATATAGGATCGGCCCCAAATCTGAATCATACAAACATGTACATGGTCATTTGTTGATACCTGATATGTGCGTCGTGTGAAGTATCAAGCAATGTACAAGATCAAGTCAAAGTATGCTTGGCCGAATCTGGTCCGAACCTGAAGTTCGGACTGGCCGAACCTGGGGTTCGGACAAGGATCGGCCAGCTGGGTATAAATAGTTGTTTGGTCTTTGTAATAGTGGGTTCTGAGCGTGTGAGATTTCTGCTAAGTGTGTGTTTCTGAGCGTGTTCTCTGTGTCTGTATTCTGAGTGTTCTACTAATTGTAATTGTTCAGTGTGATCAATAAAACAATCGGTTAATTACGTTTCGATGTTCGAATAGCTAGATCGAGTAGACGATCCGATGCTCACGCATTTTCAAGTGGTATCAGAGCATTCTGGTTCACTCTACTGATCTGTGGAAGCTATTTTTGGACTTTTGAAGCGTTTTTGGTGATTCTCGAGTTTGTATTTGTGTTTTTCATCAATTCTATTGAGTGTTTGGTGTCAAATCTGCTTCTAAATCATTTTCTATCGGTTTTTCTGATCCACAATAACGAGTTTCATCAAAATCAATCCATTTTCGTGCGTTTTTTGAAAAATGAAATTGAAGTTCGGAGTTCACTGTTTAGGCTCGGTGTAACCGCCCCGAACTTCAAGTTCGGACGACGTTCGGTCCATCTTCGATGAGAGTTTGGAGTTTTGGTCTTGTTCGGTCGAGGTTCGGAGCTATTTAGATTCGGTCAAAGTTCGGACAGTTGATTGTGTGTAAGGATCGAAAATAACCCAAACACGATATCACAATCTCTAGTGAGTGTGCGGAATCCAAACACTAGAGTGATTCAAGATTAAATGAGAATTATACTGAAAAGTAATAATAATAGGAATAAGAACACAAACCGATTGAGAAGAAAAACACTTTACTATTGATCTTGATTGCTTACACTTGTCGAAATTCTCCTTGAGAATTTCGTGAACACAGAAATCGCAAACCACCTTTTGGAGCAACCAGCAACCTATTCTAGACAATAATAGGTTCCTTATATAGGGGAGGACATGCTTGGTCAACAAGCCATCCTCAAAACCCTAATTAATCACTAATTCCCGTATTTAACTTTAATGGCCCACTAAACTCTATCTAAACTTCTTCTAAATGAGCCCAAACATGTCTAAATTGGCCCAATGACCCAATATAACAATAACCCAGCTAATTTTCACCTATTCTATCACATAGGCCTTCAAAATAGTCCGCCAATAGGTGATTTAATACACAAGCCACAAATTATTCCCTTACAATCTTCCCCTTGGCTTGTGATATTAAATGTCTTCTTCTTTCAATCTTCAGACTTGCAGTCTTTTCCTTCGCTTGAGAATGGGTTGATGAAGATTCTTTTCTTATACAATCTTCATTGGGCAGCATGTGGGATGTTTGATGGATCTCTCTCTTTACCAGCATCAGCTTGAACTTCAAATGATAAACACGTAATGAGAGGAGGATTCTCAAATACTTGCTTCTTCTTGAAAAATGTGAATTCCTTGCTGAATCATCAGTAACTGTCTTGACTTAATTTCAGAGGATAAATTTTAAAACCTCTATCTTGGCATTCTTGATTGAAGATCTTGAACTGACGTCATTTAGCTTCCCCTTAACATGTGAACAGTGTCTTTTGAGTCTTTGGAAGCTTTTCTTGAACAACCAACAAACTTCCCCTAAGCATAGGGTAAGTCCTTTTCCGGCTGGTTCTTCAACTTGATCGGCAACAGAGTTCTTGCTTTGGTCAACTGAGTCCTTGACTTTCTTGTTCATGAGTTGTCTTTTTCACTTAACCTGTCAAGCATAACAATGAACAAACACTACCCAGACAATGATCACTGGATATCGGGTTAGCGTTATTTAACCAAAAACCCTTCCCCTGAACCCAAGGACTCTTCACATTATCTCCCCCTGAGATTCTGGAGGAGTGATACATTCTTGCATAAAACCCATAAAACTTATTAAAACCTTTAAATTAACCTGGCCATGGTTGAAAAATAACAATAAAAAACTTAAGATAACACAGAAGAAAAATAAAAACAAACATACCAAATTTCTAAACGAGAAGGTTTTATTTGGGATCAAACCGTATGAATCTGACCGAGGAACCCTTTTCAGCTTCTGTTACTCGAACACGTCCAGGTGATTGCCAATATACTGATCCACTTTAAACTCAAACCCTTTTCTTATTCAGGCTGTTTGTCACTTTATTATCTTTTAAGGTGCATTTATTATGAGCAGCAAGTGGGTTTCAACAAATCCTAGGTACATGTTATTGCACACTATCAAGCATATAAATTCCCTACCACATATTTTCACAACCTGAACCAGAAGTTTGAAACTGAGCTCGAGACTTGGTTGAGAAGAGAAAGAATAGATCACATAGATTTTTTGGGTATAATATACAAGTCAACTGAATTTTTGAAACATTTTTGATAATGCTCTCATCGGTGACAAAGGCTGAGGGTTTTGGACTCTTGAGGGTCTCTTTTGATGTGCTCTTTGGCATCTTTTGGGTGTATACATGCATTTTTTATATATTATTTAAGGTGATCTAGAAGCACGTATGTATGGACAACTCCAGGTCATTGCTCAAGAAAAGCAGAGGAGAGCCTTACATACATTCGAAGCATCCCCAGGTCATTGCTCACGCAAAGCAGAGGGGACACCGACTTTTTGAGCTCAATTTCACACTCTTGGAGACAAGCGTGTGTATCGGGAACTTGAACATGCAGTCAAATAGAAATGCAATTAACCTAAGTGCTATTACCCAACAAACTGCCATACGTTATCTTTAAATGTGTAACGCATACTTTTTCAGATTTAAGAGCTGAGCCTACCAGCATATCACCATGGATCATGTCTTTCACATCTGCCTTACGCGTGTCAGTCATCTCCAAAACAGAAATTTATTTCACTTCCCACCTTCTCAAGGAAACAAAAGATTAAAAATTAAAAAGCACAATTTTTGAGGGGGCAACTATTTCATCTTTTCTATTCTTTCCCTTACTTTTTGATTTTTTAATAACACCACACACCAACTAAAGCTCTATTTTTTTTTAGTTTTAGATTTTTTTTTAACTTAAACACATAACTACTAAAACTGGCCAAGCTAACATTAAAAGTTTTTTTCTTTTGAAAATTTTCAGAAATGGGTTTGTTTAATGCACTACCAGACTTCACATCAAATTAGCCAAGAAACAAACAATTAAGACAGTGTTACCTTTTTCTACTGATGTTTTCAGATTTACCTCTCACAAGGAGAACAGACTCCCCATTAAAATCTGCATGTCATGAAGTGAAGAGATGCCTCCTATCCTGTGCCTGGAACAATCACTTTAAAAAACAAATAAGTTAATAGAAGTCCTCATTAACTGTTCCTGCACACTGTGAGAGATTAGTTAGCCATTATACCCAGGCCATTGTGGTTCTGGGTAAACCCGATGAATCATTGAAAGTTACTTCTTTTAAACACATTCCCTTGGTAACATCAGGGATTGGGGGTGTAGCTGCCTTGGTTGGACTGAGAATGTCCTTTTTGTTGACATCTCTGGGTTTGTGATTTTCTTTCCCAAAAGCCTGTGGTTTTCTCGGTGGATTCTTATTAGAATTTTGAACTCTTATTTCTTGAAATTGTTTGGAGTGTTTCTTGTACACTCCAGTAGGCTTGAAAGACAAGTTCACAACTTTTGAAACATTCCACCTGTCATCCTTCCTCCAACCATTTGATTTAGCTGAACCAACTGGATTTGGATGGATGGGTGATTTTGAAACAGTTTTGAAAACAGATTTTAAAACTGTTTTTGGGGATTCAACGGATTTCGGTCTCCAAGCTGTTTTCACATATTTCCGAGATGCTTTGTTTTCTTTAAAAATAGTCTTTGGCCGTTGCTTAGGAGCCTTGGGTTTCTGCTCAACTTTGTGACTCTGAGGTGCTTGTTTCTGCACCTTGGGTTTTGATGGACCGGGCCTTGGAGTTGGGTCACTTTGTTTCTGGGTCCTTGGACTGGGTCTCTGATGAACCCTTTTGGGATAATAGGGTTCATAAGGCCGGTATAAACAGTTTCTTGCCACGTGTCCTGGTATACCACAGACATGGCAAAATTGTTTCTTTGGGTAAGCGGGAGCCTGTGGTTGGTTACGCCCAGTGGAAATCCAAGTTGGTTTTGAACAATTTTTGTGGATCCAATGGGTTTTACCGTGGGGCTTTGTGGTTAAAATGTACTCCCGCTGAACTGGCTTAAACTGGTCATATGCAGAATTGATCTCTGGGTACGGGACAAAATCATGAGGTCTAAGGTCCCGCACTTTCTGCACATTTTGGTCATGACATTCATTCTTATTTTCAGTAGGTTTCACCCCGAACACCCCACCATTTGTGAGTTTGGGACCATCAACCTGTGGTCCCTTATCCCTTCTTAAAATTTTAACAGTCCTTAAGGGTTTCACAACTTTAGCATCACATTTACCAAAAGTAAACACACCACAATCAGACGATTTTGCAAACAAAACAGACTCAGAAGTTGTGGACTCAGACTGAACATGTGATTCAAGTTTTTCAAAATTAATTTTTTTGTGAAAATCATTAGAACTGGAACTCTCAGAAGACTCCTTGCTATCCACTACCCCTGCTACTTTATTACCTTTATCTGCAAAACAAGTAGAACTGTTAGTAGTGTTAGAAACAGGAGCATAAATTTTAATAGGACAAGCAGCAAGTTTCTTTTCTATTTCAGCCTTAGCTTCTAAGGAGGTCTTTGGACACTCATAGTCTGGGATCATTTCATGCATCAATGGCATCGGTACTGTATGAGTGGACGCTTCATCTTTTACCTCCGTACCGAGACCCAAACCAGAGTTGGCTTTGAGATGTCGCATCCGTGCATCTGTGTTATAGAAAAGAGAGCTAGCCTTCATCATTTCTGACACAATTTTATCATTTCGTTCAACCTTGGTTTGAGATGTTTCTAATTTGTCTTTAAGTTGTTCAACTTCAGATTTTAATGTGTCAATTTCTTCATTAGCAATTCTAAGATATGTAGTTTTATCACTCAATTGCCTTTGAAGATTCTTAATATCGACTTTGGCAGCTTCTAGTTTTTCACTTAATGTTTTATTCCTACCTTTGTACTCTCGCAGGTCTCTATCAGATAGTTCACGATTTAAGGTTTCATTAAAGAACTTACGTTGCCAGTCTTGAGATTCATTATTTGTAATTTGGCATTTAGGATTAGAACATACTTCATTGTTGCTGGTAGATACAGAATTACCTGGTAGAAAGGATGCCATGAATGTCTCTGATTGGATGATAAGGGAATTAATTTGATCAGATCGGAATGAAAATGGTGGATCAAAAAGTCTCAACAGGATCGGAGAGTCAGGTTCGGAAATGAGATTTTTTTTTTAAACCAAAAAGAGGGTTTTCGATAAAAAACTGAATGGATCGAAAAGTGGACTTTAGATCGAAAAGTAGACTTTTTGATCGAAAAAATGACTTTTTGATCGAAACTTCGACTTTTTGATCGAAAAGAGGACTTTTTGATCGAAAAGAGGACTTTTTGATCGAAAAGTGGACTTTTTGATCGAAAAGTGGACTTTTTGATCGAAAAGTGGACTTTGTGATCGAAAAGTGGACTTTTTGATCGAAAAGTGGACTTTTTAATCGAAAAGTGTATGTTGATCGAAAAGTCACAGAGGATACTTTCCGATCGAAAAGTGAGCTGATCGAAAGGTCACAGGAGGACTTTTCGATTGGAAAGGACTGATCGAAAAGTCTCAATGGGGACTTTCCGATCGAAATTTCTGATCGGAAAGTCTCAAAGGAGGGACTTTTTGACTGAGGGAAACTGATCGAAAAGACACGAGGGGTCTTTCTCGATCATAGAAAAGCGACAAAAAGGGCTTTTCGACCAAAAGGTTGATCGAAAAGTTGTTGTTCACGGATCGAAAAGTCTCAAAACTTGTGTAAATCTCCACGAGAACTCCCGTTTTGTGTCCAAACCTGCAAAAATACTTCCGAGTATGCTAAAAGCTGAAAATCCACCAAAAACTCAAATCGTTAGTTTACCAAAACCTTGAATCCGATATCACGAGAGCCTCGAAACTTGCGTTTCTTGGCTCTGATACCAATTGTAAGGATCGAAAATAACCCAAACACGATATCACGATCTCTAGTGAGTGTGCAGAATCCAAACACTAGAGTGATTCAAGATTAAACGGGAATTATACTGAAAAGCAATAATAATAGGAATAAGAACACAAACCGATTGAGAAGAAAAACACTTTACTATTGATCTTGATTGCTTACACTTGTCGAAATTCTCCTTGAGAATTTCGTGAACACAGAAATCGCAAACCACCTTTTGGAGCAACCAGCAACCTATTCTAGACAATAATAGGTTCCTTATATAGGGGAGGACATGCTTGGTCAACAAGCCATCCTCAAAACCATAATTAATCACTAATTCCCGTATTTAACTTTAATGGCCCACTAAACTCTATCTAAACTTCTTCTAAATGAGCCCAAACATGTCTAAATTGGCCCAATGACCCAATATAACCATAACCCAGCTAATTTTCACCTATTCTATCACATAGGCCTTCAAAATAGTCGGCCAATAGGTGATTTAATACACAAGCCACAAATTATTCCCTTACATTGTGATTCGGAGCTAGTTCGGACAGTGGTTTTAGGTTCGGACGAGGTTCGGAGGTCACTGATAGGTTCGGAGCAAGTTCGGGCAGAATCTAAATTTTTTTCAAACGATGTCGGAATTTCATGCATTTGCTGCAATGCAAAGTGCAATGCAAACCATGTTGAATTTTGATAATGAAATTGGAACAAGTCAGAAAGTTCCCAAATTGTTGAAACTAGAAGATTATCAAAATTGGAAGAAACGGTTTTCTGCATACATCAGCACAAATGATATTGATTTATGGATTCCGATTCGAAAGTTATATGAACGACCAACTGAAGAAGGAGATTATAAGGAACTTCAAGATTTTGATGCTGCTGAAAGAAAAAGTTATGAGCTTGAAAAGAAAGTTTATGGTTATCTTACTATGGCTTTACCTACTGGATTGTTACATCAATTCAGCACTTGTAAGAAATCAAAGCAATTATGGGATGATCTCTCAGCAAGATGTGAGGGTAATGATGATTACAAGAAGAGTCGGAAGAAAGTGTTGAATAAAGAATTTGATAATTTTCAAAATTATGAAAATGAGAACATTACTGCTCTCGTTTCACGGTTTTCACATCTGATTAGTGAATTAAAGATAGTTGGTATTGAGAAATCTGACGCTGATTTGAAAGAAAAGATTATGGAAGCTTTACCTGAAAAGTGGGAGAATTATGTTTTGCCGCTCACTCATGACAAGGATTATTCTACAATGACGTTTCACGAGCTTACTGGAAAACTTCATGCTCGAGAAATGGAAATGTTAAACTCAAAGAAGTCAACTGCTACTTTGCAAAATCCTGAATTGTATCATGGTGAGAATACGGCAAGCATGAATGCTAAAGCTAAATCAAGTCTGAGTTCTGCACCTAGTACAGCTTTCTTGACTGGAATTTCTGATAATTCTGATAACAAGTCGTCACGGGGTTGTAGCTTTACAATTCCAAAATTTTCAAGTCAGAATGCTTTTTCTGCTGAATCAATAGATGATTGTGCTAAAATGATTTCTGCATTGATTTCATCATCTTTTGGTTTGATTATCAAGTATGTTGCTGATGCAAAGTTAACCAGCGATGATCTTGATGCACTAGATGATGATCAACTAACTGAATTGGATATATCCTGGCAATATGCTATGTTATGTCAAAGATCGAAGAGGTTCTTCAAGAAACATGGAAGAAATCTTTCTGGTGATAAATTGGGTTTTGACAAGTCTAAGTTAAAATGTTATAAATGTTCGCAGCTTGGACATTTTGCTAAAGATTGTCAACAGGCTCATGCAAGCAAGCCTGGTTTTACTCAATCACCCAAGCCTGGTTTTACTCAACCATCTACTAGTAACACAAGCAAGACAACAGCCTTGACGGCTCAACATGATGGTGTTTATGATTGGGGTCAACATTTTGGATATGATACATCAGCATTAATTGTCACACATGACCAAGATGATTATTATTCTGATTCGAGTTCATATGATGCTGCTGAGAATGAAAAATTTGAGTCTAAAATTGAAGCCTTGATGAAAGAAAAAGAATTTTTGATTGAGGAAGTCAAGAGAGTTACTGCTGATTTCAAAATGATTAATTCGGAGTTGGGAATTTCTAAGGATAATGAGAAGGAATTGGGTATGAAAAATGAATGTTTGCTTCAAGAGATCAAATTGCTGAATGAAGTTTTAGAAATTTCTAAACAAGATAAAAGGGATGTTGAAATTGCAAAAGCTAAGATTTGTGAAAAAAGGGATGAGTTGGTGAAAGAGGTCAAGAAATGGAAGGATGAAGCGGAGGATACTGCTTCTGATTTCATGAATTTGTTTGATAAATCAAAAGTCAAGCTTGATCTGCTTACAAAGAATGTTGAAGAATCAACTGCTAAGATTGAAGCATATCAAGTTGACATGGAAAAGTTGTTGGATGAGAAGCGGGAGTTGGTTCGCGTAAATAAAGTTCAGGCAGCAAATTTAGAGATTCAAAAGAGAAATGAAGATAAATTGAAGAAAGAATTGTTCGAATGATTAGATAATCTTCGCCTGCAAAAATTTGAAACTCACAAGGTTGCAAAGCGATTGATTGCTAAAGAAAAAGAATTTGCTGAGGCTGAACAGCAAATTTCTGATCTAAAAATTCAAGTTCTGGATGCTAATCGATTGCTTAACAATGTTTCAAATTCTCAAGTTTTCACAAGCTTCTTAGTTACTGATGCAAATTTTTAAGAAAATGTTTGATAAGACGACATCACCCCCTGCTCATATCAAAGAAGCTTTCAAAGAAGTGAAGGAACAAGTTGACGAATTTGATTATTCAAAGGTTTCATCATCTACTATTGAGGATGAGAAAGTTGTGACGAAAAAGAAAAACAGGAAGAATAAGAAAAAGAAGGAAAAGAAATCTTAGGTCTCTCCTGCTCCAAAATTTGTATCTGGTTCGTCTTCTGCTGATAATGAGAAGTCGGCTAATTCAAGTGACAAGATTCGGTCTCAACCTGAGTTTGATGACAAGATCTTTTATGATCAAAAGAATGTAACTGAAGTGAAAGCTGAATTTTCTCGTTTAGCGAAGAATGGACATTTTACACCTGAGAAGAAGATTTCTGGCAAGCATGTGGGATTGGGTTTTCACGGGATGAAAGATAAAGCTGAGAAGATTCCAGCATCATCATCTCACGATTTGAAGAAATTAAAGATGAAACAAGTGAAGAAGGAAGTTTTTCAGGCTGACAAAGTTGAACCCGAGCGGTTCTACAAACTCAAGGGTTCGGATCAATTATTTTCTGACAAAGAATTTCCATTTCATTGTGTTGATGCTCAGAAGATTGCTGAAGTATTTGTGAAAGCTAATATTTCTTCTGAAAGTACTCAATCTCAAAGCCCTACATCCAAATGGGTACATGATCACAGGCATCAGGTATATGATTCTCATTCTGATCATGTTCGAGATATTCATGTGTGTTCTTCGCAGGTACATCAAAGATGGGACAAAACAAAACGAATCTGTTATATTTGCCGCCGACCAGGGCATATGGCAAAGGATTGTCTACTACCTGCTGTCTCACCCCAAAGGTTTCACAAGAAACCAGTTTTTGGTAAACCTGCCAACACAAAGTTCTTTGATGAACAAGGCAGAGTTTTTTGATGACGTTGAACCTACATTCTTTCATAAACAAAAACGTTTTGTTCCAATGTTTTCAAATATACAAAGTGTAGGTTCACCATCACAGTCACCTGTGATAAGTTCATCTCAAACTATCTTACCAAAACAACAACAATGGAAACCTAAGGTGGTTTCTAAGCAAAATCAGGACACTGCTCGACCAGAAGCGATTCGCTTCGGGTCATTTTTGGACTAATTAGTTTGACCAGCATGCAGGTACTTCTAGAAGACCTATCGATGATTGTAAAGTTGTTGATGGAGGAGTATTCTGCTTAATTTAAATTTCATGATAAATCTTTCTAACCTGCAAATTTTTTCTGAAATTCTAAATCTGCAAACTATCCGTGTTGATTGGTCGTTTTTTTCCTTTGCTTACACGTTTTCTCAAAAAGTCAAAAATAGAGTCTTGTTTTTGTGTAAAATGAAAATCCAAAAATAGAGTTTTCATTTTAAGGGGGAGAATTATAAGTAAGGGGGAGTTATTGTGGAAATGCATGTTATGGGGAAAAGGTAAATACATGCCAAATATATAATGAAGGAAAGTGAATACATGCACAATATATAAAATTGTGAGAAATTGATCATTGGGAAATGATGGTACATTGGCTTACGTATCTGACTCATGAATAGAGTAGATGAAAGGGCCATAAGATCATTGTATGATGTGCTTGGTAGGCTCGGCAAATCAGAAAGTATTCAGATGTGATATACATTAAATACTAATGCTTGATCATGTGGATAACATCTTGATGCATATTTCATGACACAAAAAGAAAAATAAGTGTGAAATTTAATTAGATCTTTATTATTAGACACAAACAAAACAAAGGTTACAACTCAGTCCGACATACGAGGCAAGCGGGCAACAAGCTACGCCGCAAGCCCTTTTTGAATAGCAAAACCTAAGCGGATAAAAACAAGTTTCTTAGCTCTAGGAGTCACTATATGACCATGCATAACCTTCTGGATCCGCCCGAGCGTGTCTGCAGCCTCTGACGCGAGGTGCCCGAACGTGTGAAAAGCAAAGGGGACAAACACATGCTGATTCTCGAGACATGCCTTCTCGTGCTTGTCCACCTTACCCGCAGCCGCCTTAGCAGCAGCCTGCCCCGCCGTGAAAACTCCAGAGCCAAAGCCTACAAGGGGAGAGACCCCAGTCAGATCGATGCAAGCGTGCTTCCCCATTGACCACCCAAACACTAGAATGTCCGCCGGTCTAAGGGTCGAACGCCCCTCTTTTGGGTCAGTTAAGAAGTTGACGGGGGCTTCCTTCTTGGCTGAAATCCTAGCCTTTCTGAAAATGTCAAATAGCACATCCCGAACCCAGTCATGACGGTACTTGTTAGTGCATGAACCTTGTGTGGCCGTTACTGTTCGAATTGTCAAACAGACTGATTTGTCGAAGACATGAACTGAGGTCCGAACCTGAGCCGAACTCTAGGTTCGGAGTTGGCCGAACTTTGATGGCCGAACTCCAAGTTCGGAAGGAGTTCGGACAGAGTTCGGAGGTGCCGAGTTCGGACCTTATGAAGAAGTATAAATAGATTCGTCTTTGTATTTCTTAGTAAGTTTTCTGTCTTGTTTCTGGGTGTTGAGAGGGGAGGTTCTGTCCGACCTCCCCCAGAGCTTAATCGTTGTATACTCCTTCGTTGTGTAACCATTCAACATGATTCAATGACAAAACTTCCGTCTCATCCATAGAAACGATCCGTAAACGGTTTTTCAGTTGGTATCAGAGCTGTTGGCTCTTTCTATGGTGGAAATCTATTGTTTTTCTTCATTTTGAGACGTTAAACCTTCGGTTAGGGGTGATTGGAAGTGTTTCTGATTGATTTTTGATCAATCGAGTCTTTCTGAGTCATGTTTTTACCTAACAGAAGCATCTGGATGTCGAAATTCGATCAAATTCTGATTCTGGTGTTTTTTTTGAAAATTTCCAGTCGAAGTTCGGACTAGGTTCGGCCGAAGAACAGATCTGAAAAATAACCGCTCCGAACTCCGAGTTCGGAGGTCCGAAGGCCAGGTTCGGAGGGTCCGAAGATCAGGTTCGGAGGAGGTTCCGAAGGTCAGGTTCGGACAAGGTCCGAAAGGTGGTGTTTTCTGATGTTTGTGCGAACTGATATGTCAAAGTTTTCAGTTATGGTTTGGAACTCTCTATCTTATGCCCGATACTTTCTTGAGTTGTCAAAAGACTTGGTCAGATTCCAGTCTGCAACGAGATATACGTTTACTGGAGTAATATATTGGGATGGATTTGATGCTGAGAGGGAATTTTCGTGATTGAAGATGCTGATCGTGTCTGTTTTCATAAAGATCAGAATGGATTGCAATTCGGTGAAGATTGAAGATTATTATCAAGATGCAGTGATGTTCGTGTGTCTTTACAATTTCCGGATACAACTTATGAAGTGAACCATTATCATACATGCCGGTTCCAATTGGATGGTTGTGCTTGAAGCTAGGGGGAATTTTATTGGTTGTGGAGATTGTACAAGATTCGAATTGTGTCCTGCATACCTGATGATTCAGTCAAGGGGAGTTTGCTAAAGATAGAGATGTCTGCAGCAAGCTGACTGAAGATTGCTAGAAGATCAATGTCTGGATTCGACAGTAACGTCCAAGGGGGAATTTGTTAGTGCATGAACCTTGTGTGGCCGTTACTGTTCGAATTGTCAAACAGACTGATTTGTCGAAGACATGAACTGAGGTCCGAACCTGAGCCGAACTCTAGGTTCGGAGTTGGCCGAACTTTGATGGCCGAACTCCAAGTTCGGAAGGAGTTCGGACAGAGTTCGGAGGTGCCGAGTTCGGACCTTATGAAGAAGTATAAATAGATTCGTCTTTGTATTTCTTAGTAAGTTTCTGTCTTGTTTCTGTGTGTTGAGAGGGGAGGTTCTGTCCGACCTCCCCCAGAGCTTAATTGTTGTATACTCCTTCGTTATGTAATCATTCAACATGATTCAATGACAAAACTTCCGTCTCATCCATAGAAACGATCCGTATACGGTTTTTCAGTACTTGAACCCGGGGAGATCTTTACAGTGAACCGCGTGCTCCCCAAACGAGTCCAAACACGCCTTGCGGCAAACAGGGCACTTCTCGTCCGCGGGAAAGAGGGGTATCATAAGCCGGTACTTGAGGATAGATCGGTATTCGACCGACGACATGCGCTGCCCGAGCCCGTCAATGGGGAGAGCATGGAGGAAATCTTGGGCATGTGGTTGACGAAGACAGCTCCACACCGCTCTTTTCCTGACATTCATATTAAAACGGGTTTCCATATCCAACACGATTTTGCTGGAAAGGGCATTCGCCAAAACATGTTGGGGTTTTGGGGGGGCGGTGTCCTTGTCAGAGAAACCGCTAAGATCAAAACCCGGTACGATGTCACGCAGGGCCGCCAGAGCGAAAGTATAATCCGAGTCCATGCCATAGACCCCGCTCTCCCGCAAGATGTGGTCCTGCAGCCCCTAGGATTGGGCCCTGGACGCTACAAACGCATAAGACGGGGCTGTTGGGATACGACAGTGGCATTCGGGTCTCGGTAATAGCAATTTTTTTATTTATTTAGAAATAATTATTTGCAATAAATAATTATTAAACGATTACCGAATAGATAGTAAATTAAATTTGGATAATTAAATTAACGGTTAATTTAATAGGCAGCGGAAAACGTTTTAATTTACTAACGCGAATACCAGATAATTAGCGTAAACCTAAAACAACAGGATTCGACAATCACCAAACGCGCAAACACCATAATCGCGTTTAAACAAACGCGACATATAATAAATATAATCAAACAATTGAATCTAAACTATATCGAGTTTAGATATACCTGAGCGGTGATTCAAACAAACGCTTGAGACACCGGAAGTCAACGGGTGACGCTAGGGTTTCGCAGAAGTGATTCGTCTGACGAATCTGACTTTCCTCGCGAACACGGATTTACTACGCGGTGAATCAAGCACCGAGAAAATCTCGTACGTCGGATTGGGCGCGAACTAGGGTTTGCGGACGACAAGCCGAACACACCAAAAGGTGGTTCACGGCTAGGGTTTGTCGGCGGTGAATCGGCGACGGCGAGGAAGTGCGGCGGCCGGCAAGGTGGCGGCGGCGGCTTAGCGACGGTGATGGCGACGGCGGCAGCGGGGCGCACGGCGGTGGGGCGTGCGGCGGCGGCTGCAGAGCGGCGGCGGCGAGGGTGCGGCGGCGGCTGAGAGCGGCGGCGGCTGAGAGCGCGGCGGCGTGGAGCGGCGGCGGCGGAGTGGACGGCAGCAGCGACTAGCCAGGCGGTGGAGGGCGGCGGTGGCTAGTGGGGCGGCGGACGGTGGCGAGCGACGGGCGAGGGGTCGGAAAAACAAGAGGGCGGCGGCGGCGGTGGTGTGCCGTCGGCGTTGGTCACTAGAGGGAGGGGAGAGCGACGGCCGAATTTTACTTTTCGGTCGATTAGGGTTTCGCCTCTCTTAACAGTTATATTTATAACTGAGCATGTTTCCGTTTAACCCCTCGATTTAATTTAATTCCCGATTGAACCATTTAATTTCCAAAGTTAACCTTTAACCTTTTAAATGTTCGTCGCTAGCCAAAATATCAGTCATACTAATAATCCGTCGATTTTCGTCCATTACGTTAACGACAATATTTAACGTTTTCGTCGCTTAATTAATCTTAATGATTAATATTGATTTAAGTCATTAATTATGTACTAATTAAACTATTTAATAAACACATAATTAATCTTTCTGCGAATTTGCCGGTTACTAAAGTAAGCGATCTTAAATACCCGTTGCCTCCGGTGTAACTCTTACGGGTCTTGACCGGGTCGGGTACCTGATTTAGTCGGGTCTGGACACTTAAATCCAACAGTCTCCCACTTGGACTGATCGCGACTATTAATCAAGATACAGTCAGAGGTGCTCTAGCTACACGTGGCTGTCCCAACCAGTCATGACACTTCAAGTCTGAACAACCAAGGCATATCAATAACTTGTGATATAGTTTAGACTTAAGGTATTTGTAAAGTCATCAGATCCTTTCTGTATGTGACATCAACCGAAACAGAGACATGGATTTAAACATTCTCTTTGTGTTCGATCATTATATTTCTCGTTTTACTGTTCGAAGTGGTCCAATCAAACACACAGTAAGTTTGGGTAAGGCCTTACACTTCACACTTGGAACTAACGAGAGGGCCCATGATGTCAAACTGTTGCATTGAAAAATGCAAGAGTACAGAATTCCATATTGACCACATACAGCTCCCACTAAACTTCAGATCCATTCCCAAAAGTAACCGTTATGGCTGGCAGTTACGCGACAGCGTTAAGCTACAATCAAAGAATGTTCTTTGGCAAACGGGAGGTCGCTCATGTGTCTCAGGTCTAAGGATACCGTTGAGTATACCATCAATCAGATTTGTCTTATGCTAAGATCCATGAAGACATTCTGACACGAGTTACGTCCAGACGTCATTCTCCAATGAGGTCTTGTGAGTCTAGAGGTCAACACCTTGAGTCCAGAGTCAGAATAGTCTTGCTTCAGGCGTTGCTCCCGCAATGCCTGATCGACTACGGACTTTTAGAATATTAAACGAAATATTCATGGATAATAAAACGTATAAAATTCGAACGCGTTACGCAGAATTCAGACTCTCGTCTAACAACTTAGAGGAGGCCGAATGATATGGTGCAAACGACAGTGTTCGACATCCAACACTAGAATCGAATATCGAAGTGATGCAGAATTCGTGTACTAAGTGGTAGACTAATTTCGCTGATCTAGCCCGATCGCAGAAATTATGGATTCGCTATCAACTGCTCGCATTTCGATTTAGAATTGCCAATATCTGTTGTTTCTCGAGACTCAGTGTTTTATCTTGAACAGTGAATCTTCTTAAGTGAATCGAACTTGTGATAATGGAGCGCCCTTGGTAAGCACACGTATGACTGTGTTATCACTTGAGCATGTCAACCGACTATTTATGGAGTCGAATTAACCCTTGAATGTTTTATAGCATTCTTAGTTCAGATTCAATTAAGGTGGCTATTAATGTTCAACGGATACAATTTGTACTTGGTTGATGAACATATATTTTTCTCATCAGTGTTTAGCAGTGATGATGTGATTTTCCATCTATGGTCATGGCGTAACATCTTACGGCAACATTCTATGCAATGTTCAAGTATTGGATTCATGTCTACATCATATTTAGTATGATTTGAACTGTTTCAAGAGATTAATCGCGTGTGGTTGCTCAGTCATATCACGATCAACACTTAATATAATCTTGAAACTTACAATTATTTGAGGTGTCATTTAACGTTTCATCTCAGAAAATTTAAATGATCTTTAAATCGGTACTTGATCGTTACTCCAGTAAGGATCTATGGCGATGCTCCCACTTGCTTGAGGCAGATTGACATTCCTATTTTCATCTTTCTTTCAAACCGTTTGGATATTGATTTACACGAAGAAAACGTTGTAATCAATTATCGTTTACAAGAACGAAATTGTTTGACTTCGTAGTATGTGGTACGAGAGTCTAAACTCAATATCCAGATGTTATGACTTGCTCATAAGTTCATAGACGATTGTCAAAGTCATTTCAGAGTTTGATAGGATGATGCGCTCGTCTATGATTGTTTGAAAGTGTCTCGTGATGATCGAGAAGATGATTTATCCTATCGGACCCTGAGGTCCGACACTAGAGGATGTTTCCTTATTCAGGTAAGGTTAAACATGCCAACTCTAATTGGAATGTCAATATGTTCCGCCACGCAACAATCCATTGTTGGCGAATCATTATTTATCTGGCTCGTCTCGTTTAGATGCGAGAGTTACTTTACATAGTCCAGCGACTTATCTGAGTCACCTTTCTTTAGATATTTAAAGATCTAGCTTTGGACATGTAATTGCTAAATTCCATCTTCGCAAGATTCCGGTCTTGGGATTGGAATTTAGTTATGCAAGTGTTGTGTGAAGGGGTGTCACGGTTATATGAAGTCAAGGGATTTGTTGTGGCAAGTCATTAGTCTTGTGTGTTACCAGTTTCATAATGAAATGTTGGATCGACGTATAGAACACTTAGTGCTCGTCGAATTAAAACACACGTGAGTACAACTATTGTAGTCTAAGACTTTCAAGATGTGTCTAGGCATATACATTTAATGGTAATGTGCACCAGAATTGGTGTGACCATACTACAATGTAGTAATCATCACGTGATTACCCTTGCAGTTGTTTAGCTGGTGATTCGAACTTATATGAGCAAACGTCTACATGAAGTAGAGGATTGATATGTTCATACGATTGTAGATCGAAGCGGCGATCTTCAATCGGTTCGACTTGATTTAATATTATTGACACTGGATGGTTTAAAATCACAAGACTTTATGAACCATAATTGCGCCGTGCGTTGTCACGTAACTATTACGATATACGCTTAAGACATTATAGCTTAAATGGGATGTGATAACCAAAAGTTGTCATGTCGCATTTGAGTTAGTCTTAATCAAATCAAGTGCACCAGGTTGGAAGATATGTTGTTATGGGATTTTGAATTTAATCTAACAAAAGATTGAATCAAATTCAAAGTAGATTAAAACCAAATATGTATGTTTCGAAAATCAACCATTGTCAAAACATGTCATATTCAAAATCCAGAGAAAGCAAATTGTTCATCCTGGAAGAAGCCAGGGAAAACCAAAACAAAACCAGTCGTTTTAAAATCACCAAGAATTGTTTTATTCAAAACTCAGGACGCGAACTTTATTTGGGTGCGACAATCGCAATGTAGTTCAGCGTCATCTTGGCTTGCTTTCTTTCAGCTTCATGCACCTACAAAATGTAAAGTATGTCAAACATATATTTTGTAGGAATAAGTGAAGCATCATACAACATAAACTTATGTGTATACCTGAGGAATTACCCGGCTGGGCTTTTCCACTTTTCACCTTGGCAAGATATTCTGGGCAGTTTCTTTTCCAGTGCCCCATCTTGTGGCATTCAAAGCACTCGCGCTGTTCAGGCGGTGGTGCTTTGGTTGCCTTAGGCTTGCTTTTCTGGAAGCTTCCAGACCCTCTGGTTGCAACTGCCTTGCCCCGCTTCTTGTTACCACGTCTGCCCTTCTTTACCTCAGGCTTCTTGACGCCTCCTGATCGGATTGCGAGTACATCGGGTGCCTTACCGTTAACAAAATTAACTTCAGCGGTCTTAAGCATTCCGTGAAGTTCAGTCACTGACTTTACCATGCTATGCATGTTAAAGTTCACCCGGAAAGGAGTGAAGGCACTGGACAGTGAGTGAAGAATCAGGTCAGTCGCCATTTCGGCAGGGATGACGTAATTCAGTTTTGCTAAGCGGTCGATGTAACCCTTCATCTTTAGGACATGAGGGCTGACGGGAGCGCCTTCGGCCATGCGACAACTAATAAGTGTCACAACGGTGTCATAGCGTTCCTGTCGGGCCTGAGTTTCAAACATGCCCCTCAGATCACCGATCATCTGAAAAGCCGTCCTGTCAACCATGTTTTTCTGAATCTCAGATTCCATGGTGGCTAACATAAGACATGCGACATTTTTGGCATTTGTACGCAATGTGTTATGGGCGTTTCGCGCCGCTTGCGTGTCAGCTTCAGGTTCCTCAGGAACCTCAGCATCTAACACGGTTTCCATGTTAGCCATTTTCAGGACGATTCTCAGATTCCTTTCCCAATCAAGGAAGTTGGCGCCATTAAGTTTCTCCTTCTCAAGGAGAGACTTGAGATGGAAAATCTCTTGGTTTGCGCGGTTAGCCATCTGAAACAACAGGCAAATGTTTTAGTGTTTCGATGTTTGATTCGTATTCAAGGATGGCAAGCTAATCTTGAATAGGAATTGGGAATTCAGTTAGTTAGACAATTTCTCCAGACAGCGTAAAGTGCTTTCAAAATTCCTAAGTACCCGAACGGACAACGATTGTCACTTGTGAGTCTACTATCACAACTCCCGTTATGGGGCTTTCGCGAACGGATCAACGAAATACGTTTAGCCCCATCTATGCCCATTTTGTCTACAAGCCGACCAGAGGTACGGTGTTGAAATACTCCAATACCAAAGGTGCATGTAAAGAAAATAGTAGTTGTCCTAAGCAGTCAGTGTGAGCGTACGGTGTTGAAATACTCCAATACGCTCACCTTGGAAGATACCCTAAACACCACGTGCGGTGTTGAAATACTCCAACACGGATGCATCGGTAAATATGTTCCAAGTTAGACTTGACTTAGGATGGCATAGACTACCGGTTTTAGGCTTACCAGATAGGATTATTAGGTCATATTTTAATGTTAAATGTGACGACAGATTTTATGAATCCTATCTCACTCGAGACGATCAATTAAATAACCTAAGTATTAATGATCTACGTGTCGCGAGTCGATAACCAATTTCTTTTGAAGTTCGATTACTTTATCGAAAAATCCGAATTTAATGTCGAATTAAATTGGTTAATAATTTTTATAAAGTCGTAATAAAATTAGGACTTTTATTAATCGATTAAAAATTAGTTTCAAAAAACTAAGTTTGGGTTTTAAGTTGGCGTGTTAATCTAATTAAGACAAGCAACCAAAAACAAGCAAACACACATGTACATATTCGGCCATGCAGAGCATTCGATATTGTCAGAGCCTATGACAATATCGAACAAGGGCAAGGGACATAAAAGTAAATCAACCACGAGAATAGAAAAACTCCCTGATTGACTTAGTTGCTCCCACTGGCTTCAACAAGCTCCTGCGTGTCATCAGGAAGCGTCGGTCTTGCTTTGACTTCTAGCCATTTTCGAAAATCCCATACAGGGATGATCTCAAGTGGGTCTTTGTATCAAGCTCGTCTTGTTCGTCCAGTCGAAAATGAGCGATAATAATTTAAAATAAAACTATTCTATTTTAAATAATTACAACTTTGAACCCAACAAAATTGGGCCAATCCAAAACAGAACACATGGGCCTAATGGGCCAAACCATAACGAAACCATGACAACATAATACAGGGTTGGGCCGAATATGCACGAAAGATAATTCAATCAATTACGTTGAATCGGATTATGTTTAGTGGATCCAAATCGACTAAACATATTTAAGAAGCGATTCATTCAATTTTGCGACTTTCGGGTTCAGAACCCCAGTTCGCGAAAGTGTGCCGGTTTAAAACAGACCGGCCTGGGTTTGCGTGTGGTGATCAAGGCTCTGATACCACTGTTGGGATACGACAGTGGCATTCGGGTCTCGGTAATAGCAATTTTTTTTTTATTTAGAAATAATTATTTGCAATAAATAATTATTAAACGATTACCGAATAGATAGTAAATTAAATTTGGATAATTAAATTAACGGTTAATTTAATAGGCAGCGGAAAACGTTTTAATTTACTAACGCGAATACCAGATAATTAGCGTAAACCTAAAACAACAGGATTCGACAATCACCAAACGCGCAAACACCATAATCGCGTTTAAACAAACGCGACATATAATAAATATAATCAAACAATTGAATCTAAACTATATCGAGTTTAGATATACCTGAGCGGTGATTCAAACAAACGCTTGAGACACCGGAAGTCAACGGGTGACGCTAGGGTTTCGCAGAAGTGATTCGTCTGACGAATCTGACTTTCCTCGCGAACACGGATTTACTACGCGGTGAATCAAGCACCGAGAAAATCTCGTACGTCGGATTGGGCGCGAACTAGGGTTTGCGGACGACAAGCCGAACACACCAAAAGGTGGTTCACGGCTAGGGTTTGTCGGCGGTGAATCGGCGACGGCGAGGAAGTGCGGCGGCCGGCAAGGTGGCGGCGGCGGCTTAGCGACGGTGATGGCGACGGCGGCAGCGGGGCGCACGGCGGTGGGGCGTGCGGCGGCGGCTGCAGAGCGGCGGCGGCGAGGGTGCGGCGGCGGCTGAGAGCGGCGGCGGCTGAGAGCGGCGGCGGCGTGGAGCGGCGGCGGCGGAGTGGACGGCAGCAGCGACTAGCCAGGCGGTGGAGGGCGGCGGTGGCTAGTGGGGCGGCGGACGGTGGCGAGCGACGGGCGAGGGGTCGGAAAAACAAGAGGGCGGCGGCGGCGGTGGTGTGCCGTCGGCGTTGGTCACTAGAGGGAGGGGAGAGCGACGGCCGAATTTTACTTTTCGGTCGATTAGGGTTTCGCCTCTCTTAACAGTTATATTTATAACTGAGCATGTTTCCGTTTAACCCCTCGATTTAATTTAATTCCCGATTGAACCATTTAATTTCCAAAGTTAACCTTTAACCTTTTAAATGTTCGTCGCTAGCCAAAATATCAGTCATACTAATAATCCGTCGATTTTCGTCCATTACGTTAACGACAATATTTAACGTTTTCGTCGCTTAATTAATCTTAATGATTAATATTGATTTAAGTCATTAATTATGTACTAATTAAACTATTTAATAAACACATAATTAATCTTTCTGCGAATTTGCCGGTTACTAAAGTAAGCGATCTTAAATACCCGTTGCCTCCGGTGTAACTCTTACGGGTCTTGACCGGGTCGGGTACCTGATTTAGTCGGGTCTGGACACTTAAATCCAACAGGGGCCTCCATAGCCGAAGAAACCCCGAGCCCTCCGTGCCGGATAGGCAGGGAAGCGAGCCGCCACTGAAGGTCCCCAAAATAGGCCCCTCCACAGACCACAATGTTTTCAACTGTCTCGCGCAGGGTCTTATCAAAGCAGGAGGTCGCCCCTTGCATGTGGGCGGGGGGACAGGTCCGCAGGCCGAAAAGGAGCTTGGTAACACCCATGCAAGAGCGAAGCAGGAGGAGTTCGCATTGCGGGTCCCGAATCTTGGGAAGGAGGTGCATTAGAGCGGCAGCGTTAGAAGCCCTCTTGGACGCCAACCCCTCAATGAACCCACCATCCCTACTGACTGCCCCTCCAAGGAGCTTTACCCCTAGGGCCGGCCTACTGATGCACGAGGGGAAGAGGCCCGGCCGATTCTTCCTCCCATCGCAAGACGGCCAGAATAGCTCCGTCTTCTTGATATTGAGTTGCAAGCCCAGGGAGGGGCCGGTCTCCGAAATAATCTGCAAAGCTTTGGCCACTTCCTCGGAATCCCCAATGAGAGTGCCATCATCAAGGTACCACGCGTGGAGGAGGAGGCGGCATTTTGCTCGAATCTGGTGCGCAAGGGGGTGAAGAACAAGGGCAAACAGGAGAGGGCCCAAAGGGTCTCCCTGTTGCACCCCAGTAGTGGCCCAAATATGATCTCCCCCTAAGTATAGCCGCGCAGACTGACCGTAGAGAAAGTCGACCCATGGAGATATAGACGGGCACCTTAATCGCACTTCCCGGAGTAAGGCCGATCTATCCACTACGTTAAACGCGTTGGAGAAATCAACCGTAAGCATAGCCAGTGAGCTGTCATCATGTTTCCCCGCAACCAACCGGTTAACCGCATGCAGGATAGCCTCAGCTCCCCCAGGCACCCCAACCCCAAACTGAAAGTCTCCAAGATATTTAGCCATTTCCTTCCCGACTCCTTTCATAGCAATTTTAGAAACCAGCCGCCGCCAGATGGTGCCGACAGCGATGGGCCGGATCCCGTTATCAGGTTTTAGCAGAGGAGTGAGAGGGGCCGACGCCACAAACTCGGCCAGGCCGAGGGGGCACCTCCCCCCCAACCACAAATTGACTACCAAGGTAATAGCCCCGAGAAGGGCGTTAACAATGGCAGATCCTTCCCCGCAGAGGCTGTCCAGAAGGTGCTGGGCCCGCAACCCGTCCCTCCCGCACGAGGTCCCCTTGGGGAACGATTTAATGCAAGCCAACACAACTTCGGTGGTAGCCACAAGTGGGGGCTCGATATGGGGCTCAGATGGCAAGGAGGGGGTGGTAACACAGGATGCTTCTCCTCCAAAACCGAGTGGTGGCAGGTCCAAAAGGCGCAACCCCGGACGAAGAGAGAACTTTAACGGCGGCAGTAAAATGACCGTCCGCAATTTTCCGGATGCATCGGTTTAAGTTGGACCCTTCCGCAGCCGACTTGTCAGAAGCAGTACCAGGGGGCCCCCCTGTCCCATAACCGGGGTTTTCAAGGATGATATCGTTAACTGTGTATACATGTGTTGTTTTTGCAAAGATTTAAACTTGTTTGATTTTCTCTTTTTTTGTCAAACGATCGGATTTTCTCTGCGTATTGAAAGATCGACCTGATCGTTGTTCGTTTGACGTTCTGCTTTATTTTCTTTGGTGTTTCGTATAACTCATCGAACTTTCTCTGCGTGTATGGAAGTACCGACCTGATTGTTGTTGGGTTATACAATTTCAACTTGGTTTATTTTCTTATTTTGTTAAATCAGGCCTTATCTGCGTATCGAAAGATCAACCTTAAGGTAGACGATTTAACGTTCTTATTTCTTTTTGTATGGAACATAGTTAACGATATCATGAAAATATTATGCGTTGTGAAAAATCACAAGTGTTGTCACACAAAAGGAAAGAGAAAGAAAAACAGAAAATGTATGATTATGTCTGATAGTATGGGGTACACAGGTCAAAGCATATCTAATCAATACCTTAACATATACAGATGTTATGAGTATGATTCTGTCTGAGTTTAAGTTGGACAAATTATACAAGCAATTAGCATGACTTATGTGCTTCGATTAATTGAAATTGAAGTGTAGTTCAGTGCGTTATGATCAATATGATCCCATATAGTGATCTTTCTCATACCAAAAATAGTGTTTGATTTTGTATTACAATTGCATTTCTTTTCAAAAAAGAACAAAAAGATTTTTCGTGTGTTTTAGCATAAACTTTGAAAAATCAAAAAGATTTTGTTTCTGCTTTATTTCCGATCTGATCAACATGTGATACAAATCAATTTTCAAGATCATATCTTGGAGTCTCAAAGAGACGTTTTGCGCCAAGATTATTTAAATGTTTGAGCAGGTTGCTATGTGCAAGATATCACAATTTCAAGTCTTCTGAAGATGTTGATGAAAGACCAGAGATACACTAAAATGTCATCAAGTATTCAAGATCAAGCTACAATCGAGTTGAGGAGGAGTTTGTTTGAAGATTTATTTCATTGAACGAATGGATTCTACACTTGAGGGGGAGCTTGATTGAAGATACAAAGTTGATGATGTTAAAGAGATACTGCACACGACGAGGGGGAGTTTGTGGATACCTGATATGTGCGTCGTGTGAAGTATCAAGCAATGTACAAGATCAAGTCAAAGTATGCTTGGCCGAATCTGGTCCGAACCTGAAGTTCGGACTGGCCGAACCTGGGGTTCGGACAAGGATCGGCCAGCTGGGTATAAATAGTTGTTTGGTCTTTGTAATAGTGGGTTCTGAGCGTGTGAGATTTCTGCTAAGTGTGTGTTTCTGAGAGTGTTCTCTGTGTCTGTATTTTGAGTGTTCTACTGATTGTAATTGTTCAGTGTGATCAATATAATAATCGGTTAATTACGTTTCGATGTTCGAATAGCTAGATCGAGTAGACGATCCGATGCTCACGCATTTTCATCATTGGATCATGCATTAACCTAAAACTATAAAAGTCAAAGATCAACAATGAGGAATTTAACAAATTAGTTGAAGTTCTTCAATCCACATCAAATTACCCACATCATATGATTCAAACAGAAGATAACAAAGCATATATCACTACTACAAAAAACCAGATGACGCGCAAAAAAGCGTCAAGGAAGGCAGGGTCTAGAAGGTTCTTGACGCGCAAAATGCGCGTCATCCCATTCTTGACGCGCGAACGATGACGCTCATTTTATGACGCGCAATGCGTGTCATAAAATGTGCGTCAAGGAAGCCACCGTCATAAATATGTTTATGACACTCATTTTTGCGCGTCATGAATTTGAAATTAAAAATTAAAAAAAATATATTTTTAATAGAATCACTAATTTCTATATTAAATGACAATTAACCTAATAATAAAAAATAAAATTATACTTACAACAAAACAATACGTTTCATATATATAGTAAAACAATTCATTATATACAACTATTCAAATGTTTTCATAGACTATACATTCTAAACAACTAAGTTTGGGAGTTTCCTTACTATATAATCATTTCTTCTTACTGTTGCTGCTGCTATCATCATCAACGATCCAGGAAGCTGGTTCTCCACAGTTGTTTAACGGCATCAGAACCAAATCCAACACAAAGCCTATATCTGCACCCAATTTTGCGAATCAGTGCCTTAGCTATAGAAATATGCTAATCAGTGCCTTAGAATTTACCTGATTTCAGGCCTGAATCTGCATTCAATTTTGATTTAAGAACAGAAGCAGCAGCTGCTTTTGCTGCTGGATCTGGGTCATAATTCTGTAAAACGGGTTGGAAATGAATAAAATATTGGTATTAACTTAAAAAGGTAAAAGGCTTAATAAGAAAAGATGCTTCCATTGAAAGTATCCTAAAACAAAAATCCTTTTGTGAAGACAATAAAATAGATTACTAAATTAAAACAGTGTGTGGTTGGCACATTACATAGAATACAGCTAGAAAAGACTATAAGAATCAAGAAATATTAATATATTAGTTTGATTCAATCCACATATAAGCATTTAGATTTACATACTAGCAAAATATAGAAGAGGAGCGATCGTCGGACAATGCTGATTTCTCGGCTTCTAACTGGGCTGCCGTCTCTAAGCTGTTGTCTGCAGTGGCAGCTTAAAGTAGCAGGGACAGCAGCGGCTAGACTTTAGTCACGTCGCGGACACTCATTATAAAAGGATCTAGACCTTTAAATCACAAATGAGAATGAGAGTATCTAACACATGCATCACAAAGAGCCAAAATCTAGACATCGTTACAAAATTGTTATTAGATGATGGCATCTTAACTAAAATTTTGCAAGAAAAAACACCGTGTTGCTTTCTGAGCATAACAGAAAAAATATATTGCCTTTATTTTAGGATGGAAGGAGTAAAACTAAGTTATTAAATCAGAAGAGATGTATCAATCTGAGCTTGTGATCCTCATAATTGAACTTGATCTTAACGTTCTCTATATGTGTGGGAACGTACACAACGGAAAACATTGGGAGACTTGGGAAGAGCAAACAAACATCTTAATGTCCAGATATGTGGAACAATTACAATTATGTTTTTGTATGGTACCTGGGTTCTCCATTTGTGCAGATTCTGTTCACCAAAACCTTTTAAGGGCATTACAACAGTGACACCTGGCAATTTGACCTCACATAAGCTGTGCCAGCCCATTCATCAGCCAGAAGTAAGCATATTACATATCCCTGCAACATGAATACTTCCTTGTATCAAATAACATCATACTAGTGTGACACATGAACATTAAATAAAAATACAATTTTCAGAATAAATTGCAAAAATAGTTTTTAAATGTCAATGTTGTATTACACCTAAAAGTGCCCTATGCAATATAATGTAACAACCTTTGAACAGAGGGGATACTACAATAACATACCACCACCCTCCTATGAAGAATAACTAATGAAGAATAACATTTTCCTTCCTAAAATGCGTAACTCTTTGACTGAGTGGATTTAGGCATAATCTTAGAAGCTTAATTTCAGTTTTTTTTACTTTTGATTGTCATATAATTTGACAAAACCTGCCAAATATAGAATTTCCCTTTGAGTTTACTTTCTTCACAATGTGTGCTTTGGCTCCACATCAGTTTGTAATTAACAATCAACAAAAGCTAAATTAGCTGATTATGCAGCAAGTTACTTACATCTGCTAATATCTTTTGAGTAGCTTCATCAATTTGGGGCCCTAAAATTGAATCTTATCAATCAAAGTATTGTTTGGACCAGTATCTACGATTTAATCCTAAATTTCATAATTAATAAACAAAAACCCTAAAATCGTGCCACAATTAACACCCTCAATCAGTCACTATGCAAATATGAGGGATAACCGATCATATGAAACTGGTTAAAGTGGAAAGATTAAATGTGAGAGTAGGTACCATGGGATCATCAGATATAGGATTTGAGGCAATGGAATGGTGAATTGGGATGAGAGCGGTGGAGATTGTTGCTAAAAACGGCCTTCTCCCACATAAGCAAACTTTGTTCCCTCTGCTGCTTGTGACATCCGAGAATTTCAAGGTTAACTTCCGTTAGACAATCTCCGTTAGTTACATTATAAGTGTTAACTTAGTAACTAATGCTTAACTAGACCGAATACGTCCACGACCTTTGGTTGATCACCGAACCCGACCATATGTGTTATGTGTTTATTTATTTATTGTTATTATGTGCAACGTGTTTAATTAATTAATTTTGTGAATTGGCCCTTTTTGGTTGCCAGCGAAACTACCGAGCGAAACTGTAGATTCGCTCGGTAGCCAAACTTTCGATTTACACGAATTCAGAGTCAGTTTCCCTTGGCCAGCGAAACTAGCTCCTGACCTATATATCTTATAAAACCCTAATCTCCTCATTTTACTTACACCATTTCTCAAAAACACACACACACTCTCCTGAATTCTGGTCAGCCGAGAAACACCACGAGCCGTCGAGATCTCAGCCTCGAGACATCACCCATTCGGAACCTAGATCAAACCGTGAGTCTCCAAAAACCATTTTTATGCTTTTTCTATGTGTTTTCTTAAAAAGCATGCTTAGATCTTCATGAAATCGCGTATGCTTGTAGTATGATGCTTAGGAATGCTAGATCTATCATAAAGTCTGTAACTTAACGTGTGAAATCAAGCCATAATGAAGATTCATGCTAGTTAGGTTAACTTTGTGCAAAAAAATGAGTTTTGAGGTGTTTTTGGTGATTTGATGATGAAAACTCATGTTTAAAGTGTTAAATTTGCTTCTGTGATGTTGGTAAGTGTTTATGCATGCTAGATATTGAATTACATGATGTATGGAAGCTGTTAGATTGATTTTTGGTCTTAAAAACGAGTTTCTTCATGACTAGCGAAACTGTGTGTTCTCTGGGCGAAATTATGTAGCGAAACTGTTTGAATATTCATACAGCGATACTATGTAGCGAAACTATAGTGTCGCCGGTGAAACTAAGTAACAAGACTACCGAGCGAAACAACCATAGACCTTGTCCCTGAACGAAAGTTCAAACCAGTTTCGAGCGAAGCTATGCTAGCGAAACTGTGTCATCAGTTTCGAGCGAAACTAGCTAGCGAAACTGTGTCATCGGGTATTCCCTAGCGAAAGTGCTGCCCGTGCACATAGCGAAACTGCGTAGCGAAACTGTAGCGAAACTATGTAGCGAAACTGTACCAGACCAAAACCCAAACTTGTGCAACTTATTTGAATGTTATGCCATGACTTACATGATTACGCAATAATGAAACATGCTTTGATTTCTGAGTTATGTGAACCCTCGTTTATGATCAACCATCGGTGTCGTGTATCGGTATGTCATGTCATAGTTCCAACGTGCTATGTTATGGGCCATAGTGACGTAGTTAAAGTATAGACACAACCTAACATCTAAGACCTTAATGTGATTATTAGGTCTTCGTTAGCAATCATAATTGGACTATTTGAAGTGTAAGCTGAGCAACCTAAGGTGAGTTTCACTAACCCACTAAATGTGAGCCCGTTTGGGTCACAACGAATTTACTTAACGGAAAACAACGCTGACAGTTTGAGGTATCGCGAAATGGGATATCTGTTATGGAAGTTGGAGTGTTTTATGGGAAGCTCTTGCAACTGTCCATCCTTGGGGTTTCAAATGAAATCCGTAACCAACTATTTAATACTTAAACACATTTGGGATTTCAATTGAAATCCGGAACAACCATTGTGACACTTAAACTCTTTTTAGGATTTCAAATGAAATCCGGAACAAACGGTTTTAATATGACTAGTGTAGGTTAAAGTCTAAACCAAATGATATCACATGATTTCTAAGGATGCCTTAAAACTTAAAAGTCCTCAACAATTTAGTACCACTAATTTGCGAAGCGAGGGGATGTTGGGTAGATCTACTGAGGGTTTGATAAACCCTGCTCCGCGGTACACAAATGTGTAGCCAACCGGTTGGAGGCCGAACGGAGTACAATATCAGCCTATTTTAGTTGTGGGTCCCATGAGGAACACAACTAGAGGCAGAAACCATCGATAAATGCCGAACTCTGTTACGTCAGCTTTGGTACGAACTTCCTTAGTGCATGGAAACCGGATTAGCTACCCGCGATATCGGTTGACCGCTTTAATCTTTACTTAACTAGTACATATTCGATAATTCAGCACTTGGCAATGTTTTTACGAAACTAATTACTAATTCATATGTTGATACATACGCTTATGAGACCGGGCCACTGCATGACATGCCCACTGTGAACTCACCAACCGTTAGGTTGACACTTGTGTGGTTTTAACTTTTGCAGATCACTGAGGAGTATCCGGAGCGGGTTGGCATGGCACGTGAAGACATTTTATTTTTGTTTAAACTAAATTGAGAATTTAAAAACAATGATTTTGTAAAGCACGTGGTTAGTGCTAAGACAATATTTTCCGCTGCGTACTTTGAGACTTTAATTTATGACATATGTTTGGATTAACTCTGATTCGTTTAGTATTTGTAACTAATGGTTGTGACCTGGTTTGCTCGCACCCCTTAGCGGTATAAACTCCGTTAGTGGTTAATTGGGGTGTGACAGATTGGTATCAGAGCCATAGGTTGCAGAGAACTGGAATCATTTTTGAAAAACGATGTGGAAACTGCAACTTGAAACCTTAGTTACAAACGAACAAACAAATTCCCAAAACAAATTTTTACGTGCCAACCTGGGATACTCGCTCTGCTGTGTAAGTAAATACTTCATATGTATATATATATATATATGTATATATATATATATAAATATATATATAGACCGTGTCTAAGTAGTCTAACGGAAAACCTTAGGAAAAATTGCACACACGAATACGAAATGCGAACGCTAATGCGCACACTATTCTGGGGGAAAGCGACAACGAAACGATGCTACACGCTACGTCCTGGTCTCTACTACGATGACTACGCCGACGGTGACTTTTATGGGAAAGCCGACTTTCGACGATAGTACTTACGACTTACGACGTTCTCCGACGACGCTTCGACCTTGCACGAAAATTTTTCTGGACTAATAGTGGGATAACGGGAAATTGTTAATATACATATTATGGGATATGTATAGAGTATAACTGTAACTGAACACTGGCTACTTTAACTGTCCAGAAAATGCCTGGAAGAGGACACGGAAGGAACAACATTAACCTGACACCTGCGCAACTGCAAGCTATGATAAACGAACACGTGCAAGCCGCAGTGGCAGCTGTCCAAGCTACATTCGCCGCGCAGGGTAATTATTATGCCGGTTAAGGCACAAAGCGATTACAATTTGACTTGTTTAAACTTAAAACCCGAATTATTTATGCATCAGGAAACTTCCATCACTGCACGTTTAAGTCCTTCATGGACTGCAAGCCGATAACATTTTCCGGCGAGGAAGGAGCGGTAGGACTCCTCAGGTGGATTGAGAAGTCTGAGAAGGTCTTCTCTATGTGCAACTGCCCTGCTGAGAATAAGGTGAAATATGCGACTGGTACCTTCGAGGGAGCTGCTCTCTCCTGGTGGAATGCCGAAATCCAGATGATTGGGGTAGATGCGGCTAATGGCATGGAATGGGAAGCGTTTAAGGAACTGGTTATGGAGGAGTATTGCCCTCGGGATCAAGTTAAGAAGCTGGAAGGAGAGTTTTTGAACTCCAAGATGTCTGGGTCAGAAATTGAGGAATACACTGCGCGTTACCACGAGTACGCGGTACTATGCCCACAATGGTTGATGCTGAGTTCAAACGCATCGAGCGTTATTTGGAAGGCCTCGCGCCTCAAATCAAAGGACTAGTGACTGCCAGCAACCCCACAACCGTGCATCAAGCCATCCGTTTGGCTCACAAGCTTACTGATCAGGAAATTGAGAAAGGTACACTTCCTGCAAAAGCCTCAGAGAAGACTGCCTTAAGTGGCAAAAGAAAAGCTGATGATGAAGCTCCTGAAAACTCAATGAACAATCAGAGTGTTGGAAACAGCACTGGGAGGTCTTATAACCCCCAAGGCCAAAGAAAAAGGTCTGGGAACAACAGTGGTAACAACCGCCAGGGCGGAAATGGCCAAAGCAACTACAAGGGTAACCTGCCCATGTGTACAGTGGTAACAACCGCCAGGGCGGTCAAAGCAACTACAAGGGTAACCTGCCCATGTGTAACAAGTGTGGGAAGCATCACGCTGGTATTTGTAGAAGGAGTTTGAACTGCGAGA
>JBCNJP010000024.1:10083642-10107011 GCA_039602395.1 Deinandra increscens subsp. villosa | reverse complement strand
GATAATAAGTGATGCATGACATCTTATACATAAAATAAATAAATAAAATCCCTTCATATAATTGGTTTTTAATTAAGAATTATTAAGTTTTGGTGCTTAAATGTTTATATTTGAATTTTAGATGATTTGGTGGAACTTTGGTTTTTATTTGATAAATATTTAAAGTTCACATTTAATTTGGTTTGTAATTAAGAGAATTATGCAAAGTAGATTTTTGTTTGTGAAATTATAAAAGATATGGTACTTAATTATTTTTATTTGTGAATTTTAGATTGTTGGATGGTGCACGGTGATTTAAGAAGAAAATAGGAAAAAACGAAGCGAAATCGGAGCTCCGGTGTAGAAGTTATGGAGAAAAAGAAAAAAAAATTTATAAACAGCAGCAGCCTACAGCCCAGTCCATTTTCTGTCAAGGCCAGGCCCAACAACAGATCAAGAGAAAGCAGCCCTGCATTAAACAAGCCCAGTAGCCCAGCGAAATATTAAAACAGAAAAGATTTGCAGGCCAGGAGGATCGAACCCCTGACCTCTCGTTCAGAGAAGCAGGGTACAAGCCACTAGACCAGCAGCTCTTGTTGGTTCAAATCTGATCTGCATTTACTTTATCCTCTTCAGCGCCAGGCCCAGAATCAGGCCCAGCGACCTGACCTTGTATCAGCTCGTTTTTCAGCATATAAAAACCTTTTTCCAGCCGTTTTTGTCCATTCTAAGCCTCGAAAAACCCTAGTAAAACCCCCCCCCCCCCATTAACATCTGAAAGCATCAAGGAAGGATTGGGGATCAAGATCAAAGCTTTTTGGGTCAAAATTTAAAGATTTTTAAGGGCTTTTGGTTTGTATCTTCATCTAGTTCTAGCTTTTCATCTTTTTAAATCTTTTCTTTTGATGATGAATGTTACAAAGATTGGATTTTTATTGTTGTTTAGCATGATTCTAGGTTGATCCATCTTTGGATCACCTAGATTAGATGAATCTAGACTTGCTTTGATCATTTCGGTTTGACTTTGACTATGATATTGTGAGTATTGCTTTGATGATGGTTTTTAAATGTTTGTGATGATATTATTTGCTGTTTTGGTTCCTATTATCATTGAATTATGTGGATAATTGTCATGCTAGGTAGAACTACCTTAGTTAATTGCTTTATCCATTGTTGACCCGTTTGACTTTTATTAGTCAAAGGTTTAATGCTTGCTAGGAGACCTCCTTCTTGATTGTTCATTGACTTTTATTAGTCAAAGGTTTGAACGAATCATTTCATAGACTAGGAGCTAGCTTTGCATTGTTTAATAGGATAGTTTGCTTGTGAACATAAGACTCGAGCCTATTTATTCGTGTTTAGCGGTTTCTAGGTCATAAGTGTTTTGAATCATCATCATTGCAAGATTTAGGTGTTGTTTAGAGAGACCTCTCGCGTAGCTTCCTATTTCATGTAGGATTAGGTTACTTTGACCGAAGTAGCTAATCCGTTAGGCAGTTTTCACAGTTTTGCTATCCGTGCTTCATTTAGGATTTCCAGATTATTTGGGATGTGTCTATAGTCCTAGGTAATCCAGTTTTCCATATTAGAAGATAGTGTTCATGGTATTAGTCATCCGAGGGTCTGAGCGAGTCTAGAGGAGTCGAGTCTAGGTGATGCATTGCCTCTTCCTGATTTTCAGCGTGTTATCCGGTTTTTAGCTGTTTTTGTCGGTTTTAGTTATTTAGCTTAGATTTCAGTCTAGTTCACCATTTTCATTTCATCGGTTAGATATTAGCAAAGATCCAGTATCGGGAGTCTGTCATCGCGTCCACGGATTGATATCCGGTTCTTACCAATACTATACTGCATACGACGGGTTCACTGCCCTGGTGTGTAGTTTGGTCACTTGGTGATTACCATTTAAAACTTGACCACATTTTCATATATCCAAATCATACGCATCAATAAGATGTTAATATAAACATATGAAGTGTTTATTGTATAAAACCTTGTGTTAACGCCATACGATACGCAACTAGGTTAAATCAGGAATCATAGCGAGAGTTCTTTCCATGTAAACTGATTAAAGAGATAAAGTGAGTTCTATGAGCCCACTCTTAAATGTTTTAAATGTTTTAAATATTTTCGGGCTGATATACATACAAATGTTAAAAGTATTAAATTGTTAAATTGGCCTTGAGTGGATATATATTAAATGTTAAGGTATTAATTGTTAAATGAATATATATATATATATATATATATATATATATATATATATATATTGCTGTTAAATTATTATTGGATTGATATATACGTGAACTGTTATGGAAATGCATTAAAATGCATACACGTGAAATATCTTGAATTGATAGACTGTTAAGAAAGGATTTTTGGATAATATATATAGATATATATATATATATGTGATATATTATGAAAATGATGTTAAACAATTATGCATGATATAACGTAATGACAGTGATATGATATGTGTTATGCTGAACTTAAATAGTCAAGTGATAAAGGAATTATTAGTAAACGTTATGGTGAATATGTATGATTATATAAGAACAAGTGATACATTTTTTTTTAATAATTTTTTTTTGCACATAAGTAAACAAGATTGTTACATAAGCGGGAAATACACATGACATCAAGTCGTCATGCTAGGAAGGCGGGCAACAAGCTGCGCCGCCAGCCCTTTTTGAATAGCAAAACCTAGACGTATAAATATAAAGTTCTTCATTCTAGAGGTTGTACTATTCTCGTGTATGACTCTTTAGATCCGTTTCAGCGTGGCCACCGCCTCTGATTCAAGATGACCGAAGGTATCAAACGCGAAGGGAACAAACACATGTTGATTTTCAATACACACTTTCTCGTGTTTGCTCACCTTCCCAGCAGCCGCCCTGGAGGCCGCTTGGCCATCCTTGAAAGTACTGGCCCTCAGCCCCACAAGAGGAGAAACCCCCGTAAGATCGACGCAAGCATGTTTCCCATTCTGCCACCCAAAAACGAGAACGTCGGCTGGTCTGAGAGTTGAACGACCATCCGAGGGATCAGACAGAAAGTTAACAGGGGCTTCCTTCTTGGCCGAGATCCCCGCCCACGTGAAGATGTCGAAAAGAACATCCCGAACCGTGTCATGTCTGTATTTAAACCCAGGAAGCTCTTTGCAGTGGACAGCATGCTCTCCGAACGAATCCAGGCACGCCTTGTTGCAAACAGGGCATTTTTCGTCCATGGGAAACAGGGGGATCATGAGCATGTATTTGAGGATAGCCCTGTACTCAACGGGCGACATGTGCTACCCCAGTCCATCAATTGGGAGAGCGTGGAGGAAATCTTGCGCATGCGGTTGTCGTAGGCATTCCCAAACAGCTTTTTGTCTGACTGTCATCTTGTAGGTAGTTTCCATCTCAAGCATGTTTTTACTAAAGAGGGCACTCGCCAAAACGTGTTGGGCTTTTGGAGGGGCGGTGTCCTTGTTAGTGAAACCGCTTAGATCAAAACCCGGAATTGTGTCATGGAGGCCAGGCAGAGCATCCTTGTAATCAGAGGCCATGCCACACACCCCACTCCCCCGTAGGATATGGTCCTGCAGCGCCCAGGATTGGGCTCGCGAGGCTACAAAGGCGTACGAAAACGCCTCGACCGCCGAAGAAACCCCGAGACCCCCGTGCCGGATCGGTAAGGAGGCAAGCCGCCATTGAAGGTCCCCAAAGAAGGGACCGCCACACACGAAAATATCCTCGATAGCCGATCGCAGGTCCCTGTCGAAGCCAACCGCAGCCGCCCTCATATGAGTAGGGGGCAGGTACGTAGCCCGAAGAGAAGCTTGGCAATACCCATACACGAACGAAGCAGAAGAAGTTCACATTGTGGGTCGCCAAGCTTGGGGAGGAGGCGCATAAGATCGGCCGCAGTAGTCGCCCTCCTCGCGGCCAACTCTTGTATAAACAGGCCATCATGGCTAACAGGCCCCCCAAGCAGTTTTACCCCCCTGGTCGGTCTGCTAATATCTGCCAGGAAGAGGCCCGACCGGACCTTCCCCCCATCACAGGAAGGCCAAAAGAGCTCAGTCTTCTTGATGTTAAGGGCCAACCCTAAAGGCGGGCCCTTTTCGTTAATGATCCTGAGAGCCTTGGCGACCTCCACAGCGTCCCCAATAATCGTGCCATCATTCGAGATACCATGCATGGAGCAGCAGGTGGCAATCGTCCCGGATATGATGCGCCAAAGGGTGTAAGACAAGGGCAAATAGAAGGGGCCCCAAAGGGTCCCCGTGTTGAACCCCAGTAGTGGCCCAGATATGGTCATCCCCCAGGTATAAGCGGTCCGGCTGCCCATATTGGAAATCAACCCACAGCGAGATAGATGGGCACCTTAGCCGGACCTCGCGGAGCAAGGACGAACGGTCAACCAAATTAAAGGCATTGGAGAAGTCAACCATGAGCATAGCAAGTGAACCATCAAGATGCCGCTCCCCAACAAGGCGATTAACACTATGAAGTATAGCCTCGGCACCACCCGGCACACCAACCCCAAACTGGAAATCATTAAGATACTTGGTCATATCATTACAGACCCCCTGCATAGCGACCTTAGATACCAATCGCCTCCAGATGGTGCCGAAAGCAATAGGGCGAATCCCGTTATCCGGTTTAAGAAGAGGCGTGAGAGGGGCTGAAGTAACAAATTCAGCCAAGCCGATCAAGCACCTCCCTCCCAACCAAAGATTAACGACCAGCGTGATGGCACCCACAAGGTCCTTGGCAATAGCAGACCCCACCCCACACAGACAATCCATGATGTGCTGGGCTCTCAGCCCATATCTCCCACACGACGTCCCCTTGGGGAAAGATATAATACAGTCAAGGACGCGGTCGGCGGTCGTAACAAGCGAGGGCTCCGAGGAGGGGGCGGAAGGCAAGGATGGGGGCGAAAGGCTCGAATGTTTAGCTTCTAAGGAACGTGTTGTTTCAGCGTTGTACGGGGCAACCCCAGAAGAAGATAACACCTTCACAGCCGCGGTGAAATGACCATCCGCGATCTTCTGGAGGCAACGCCTGGAGTTGGGCGCAACACAATCATCTTTGACTGAAGCGACACCAGAAGGCCCTGTAGCCCCGTCCCTAGACCCGTCCAGAATACCAGTAACCAGTTGTTCAAGACCATCATCCCTCCTCCAAGCAGCTAAAAAAGTCATGATGAACCGACCCTGCAAGGCTTTCCGGTTCCCAGAGCGGCAATCCTGCCGATTCTGGGGCCGAAAAACTCGCAGAGTGCACCGAGGAAGAAGAACCAACCTCACCCAGGCGTCGTCAGAACCCGGTTGGGCTACCACCCTAAGAAGGGCAGATTTAAGGGCCTGAGAGAAGGCCAAACGACAGCTATGAGGTATACTCTTGACAGTAGTGATGCGGGCCTTAAAGACCTGGTCCAGAAGCCCCCCGTCTAACAAAAAAACGAGCATCTGACATTAGACTCGGCGACGGAGGGAGACGGTCGAGGAACCCCAATGATATGAATATCAGTGTCATCACCAGAAGCGGCCCACCGCACCACACCGTCAAGGTGATGGCAACCGCGACTCGGTATATCGGAAGTGTGGTGGATACGCTGCTGGTACATCCTATATATAAACTTTAACGGTAAAGTGGGGGATGTTCACTTGTTGCAGTATATGAAGACCTTATCGCTGTTTACTAATAACCCTAAGTCACTTGGGTATTTAACTAGGGGCGGGTAGTAGTACAGGGGGAGTTAGGAGGTAGTGTTACTCAATGGGGTTAGAGATCACTACAAATAAAAGGGGGGGGGGGGAGAAAGCTACTGTCCGTTACAGGGAATGCCCTAGAACGGTAAACTCGGCAGCTAGCAGAAAAAGGTAAGTGGTGTAATTCTCCATTACAGGGAATGCCCTAGAAGAGTAAACTCGGCAGTTAGCAAATATGGGGAAACGGAGCGACTGTCCGTTATAGGGAATGCCATAGAAGGGTAAACTCGGCAATCAGCAAAGATTGTATATATGCTTATGTTAAGCAGGGTTAGATGGATAAATGGTTGGGGTTGTAGGAAAGGAATAGAGGGGATAAGGGATAAATGGTTTTATAAAGGGTACTTCCTGTTAAGGGAATATTATGTGCTGTATAATTGTGATATATGTTATACTTGATAAATATTTGTAAAAAGGAATCTTGCAGGTCCAAATGTTTTAAACCTCACGCAGGGTAAAGTTTTTATAATATAGAACTCACCAGCGTAAGCTGACCTTTCCCAAAAATATATGTATGTCAAGTCAGGGTGAGGCTTCGACTAGCTGTGAGAAGGCCCTTGTGATAAGGGATTAGACGGGCAAGCTATCGGAGAAGGAAGGTTTTGGCGAGCTGACATATATATAGTAATAAACGTAGTGATAGTTAGTATTTCCTTATGTAAATTATCTCACTTACTTTGTAGTACTTGGCAAATAAATAAAAGTTTAAAATTTCCGCTGCTTAGTTATCTCTGTTCATACCTTGTGTTCATGAGTAAATCTGATGCGTGACCCCTTCTAGAGCCAAGTCTGGGAGTGGGCGTCACATTATTGTTTGATATCTATGTAAGAAATGGGTCGATATCTTCTGGTCCATATATTTTCTTTGATGTAGGGCCTGATATATTTAATTATGGGCTTATGGTTCGATATCTTTGTATAAAATGATTCAATATCTTTGTAGAAAATACATTCAGTCGCAACTCACAGCTGGCAAATGCAAGCTGAATTTTTTAACAAAACATGTTCAATATGTAAACATATAGGTGAAGATGCAACCAAATGTAAACCTTAAAAGTTTAAAACAAATTAACAAAATTGTCATTCACCAACCATTAAAGTTTTAAACAAAACAATCAAACTAAAAATCCATGATGACATGATCAATATTCAAAACAAGTTCATCAACCATTAAAATTTCTAAATAAAACATCCAAACTAAATATCCAAGAGTCATACTCCTTTCCAAAAACTTCGGGTCTTAATAACCTTCAAACGCCATTTGAGTTCTCAATCAACATGATCCGTACAAAGGTTCAAAATGCTAACAACATCTGAAAATAATAAAACAAGATCATAGGTTGTTAGTAAATCATATAGAACAAAATTTAAATAAAGAATATAGAACCAAATTGTTAGTAATCGTACCATTTTTAATGTTTTCAACATCTTCAATAACACTTTAAATTTCTAGTGGCCCTTGTGAAACTTTATTCCTTAATCAATTTTGTGCACATATGAGTGCTTGCACCGTCTTGGGAGTAAGAGCACTTCTAAAAGAATCCAAGACCTGCACTCCGGTGCTAAATATGGATTCCGAAGAAACAGTAGAAACGGGAGTAGCCAAGACATCCTTTGCAATCTTAGACAAAATTCTATATTTTGTAGAATTCATTATCCACCAACCTAACAAATCAAAAGGCCCTTCCAGACTTTCACATTCTTCTTTCAAATTTCTCTCTAATTCACTTCTTTCATAATCACCCCTACTTCTACACTCGTACTTGAACTTTAACAAATGCTTCTTTCATATGTCATCATTGTTGTCACCAACACTTTCATCCAAGTTTGTAGCTTTTTGTGAACTACCTTTGACATGATTGGGATCTTGTGCATAATATTGATCAAAGATTATTTCCAAAGTAATTTCAACCCTTGTTTTTTAAAGTGGGCGAAAACATTCATGCCATACATGTCATCACTATTCCAATTAACATAGGTTAACTTCCAACGAGGATCAAGAACCACCGCAATAAACAACAAAGGGTTAATTTTCTCCAAATCCATTCAATATTTGTCAAAATTTTCTTTCATATCCTTTGCCATGTCACTCAACTTCTTATTACCATCTTTAATGCAGGTACTAATATGAGTATGTAGAGTACAAATATCATAAAAACAAAGACTTGATGTAACATATAACGAACCCGAAAATCGTTTTGTCACCGCATAAAATAACCTTAGAAATTTCATAAAGTTTTCTGCCGCTTCCCAATCCATTCTAAAAGGTGCCCCCATGCAATTGTCATTAGAATACCCAAGATATTGTGAATCATCATCCATTCTCTCAAATGTCATCCTAAATTTTAAAGCCGACACTAACATCAGGAAAGTGAAATTCCATCGTGTAGGAACATCTAAGCAAACACTTCCACCCAACTCTATTTTTCTTATTCAACACATTGCTTAAACTTATTCAACCTAGAAGGTGATGATCTAACATACCTCACCGCATTTCTAATGACCTAGATCGAACTATCATACTCTTTCAAACCATTGGTCACAACTAAGTTTAAAATATGTGCACAAAAATGCATGTGTAAAAACTCACAGCCTAAAACCGCTTTCCCCCAATTACAAATTTTTCTTTTTATGTAAGTAATTACCACATCATTTGAACTTGCATTATCAACGGTTATTGTCAAAACCCTATCCATACCCCAAGAAATCAAACAAGCCTCTATCATTTCCCAAGTATCACCCCTATGGTTGGAAATCGTTTCAAAGTTTATAATTCTTTTTTGAAGATTCCAATCATCATCAATGTAATGAGCGGTCAAGACCATGTAACCAACATTTTGTATTGATGTCCATAATTTGTAGTAAGACATACCTGTTGGGAAGATTTGCTAAACATTAACTTCAACTTCTTCTTTTCTTCTTCATATAAAGACATAATATCTCTAGAAAATGCTAGTCAACTTGGAACATCAAATATGGGTTGCATTACCGAGCAGAAATACCTAAACCTATCCTTTTCAACAAATCTAAATGCAAGTTTATCGACGACTAGCATCCCTATAAGAGCTTTTCTACAAGTGTCTTTGTCGTAAGTAACTGCATTTAAGTTTGCACCATCACTTTTCTTTTGAAAACATATCTTCTTATGTCGTTTGACTTCTATCTCTCTAGGGGTATTTCATACACTTTTTTAAATGACCCCATAAAGTTGTAGTGCCATGACTAGAAGTTTCAAACGCATAATAAGCGATGCAATATTTGTAGTGTGTTCGTGGATTGATTTTTTGAACCGAATCTAGCCTAATAAAGTGATCCCATACTCCAGACCTTATTTTCCTTTTGTTATTCACTTGGATCCTCACTTGTCTTCTCAACATAGTCTTCTAAATCAATAGTATTAGCATCATTGTTATTCGTCATTGCTACCTATACATAAAGCAAGAACATATCTATCATATCAATAATAGTAGTCACAAACAAGTACATACCAATATTAACAGTAGCTATATATGCATGTAAATGTGATATAATATGACACAAACAAGCTTCTATTGTAGCTAATGTATCTAATTGTTGGTGAACGTGACTCTCTATCACAAACAGTGTCACAAACAATGATCTGCAATTACAATTTTCTTAGTTTGTTCTGATGTTCTCGATCACAAACAAGATTGTCTGTCGCAAACAGCAGCTAATGTATCCAACTGTTGGTGAACATGTGATTCTCGATCACAAACTGGAAATCTAAAGCCGCATATTTATATATTGATATAATGAATCTAACATCAACAAATCCTTACATCACAAACTGTATAGTTAAAATACTAACAAAATCGTGATATGAATGTTGAAATCATGATTGATAACAAACTAACAAATCATGATTGCAAATCATGAACACTGTAGTCATTAAAAACTATAGATCATACCTGGAACTCTAGAAGTCGTAATCATCACCAAGAAGCAAGAACATTCGAGATCGAGAGAATAGAGATGAATGCAGAATGATTAAATGGGAGCCATGAAGAGATGATATACTGATATGAATGTTGAAACCGAAAGGAGGTGATATGAATGTGTATTAGCATAGATCAAGAATTGAGGAGCATATTATGTATCCAATTATCCAGGCAGCAGATTAGGGTTTTTAAAATTTTAAAAGACTACAATATATATTACATATAAATATACTAACTAAAAATTAGTATGTACATAACAGGGCAGACTGGGTTTAACCAGACTCAATAACCGTAATCCGGACCGTTATGTCCGGTTTTAAAAAATCCAACCCGTGAACCGGACTAAGTTTAAAAGATATGAAACTAAACCGGAAATTTGGCACGCTTTAAACGGTTTGGTTTGGTTTTTTCGGTTTCTGAACACCCCTACTTGGAAGCATTTGAGAAGTCTTAGAGGCATGGAATCATCATTCGGTTAACGTTACTACATGTTAATCCTTCGGTTTGCAATTAGATTGGTGTTTACATTCTATTTCAGTCATTTTTGAATCTGAATTGTGTTTAGTTTATATTATGTTAGGCTAGTTTTGTATGTCATCTAGGTTTAGATGACTCTTTACTGATTTGACTCTGTTAGATTGATGTTTTCTATATTTACATGATAGTTTTAGTGAAGCTCTAATGTTTCTTGCATGTGATTGATGTTTTTTATGTATGCTCGACGATATGGGAGTGCACATCCATGTTTAGGGTTTTAGGTTATTCTCACATAGTCATCTGTTTAGCCAATTTTGATGTGGGTCTAGTCTTTAGCGAGATTAGGTTGATTTAATCATTTGGTAGCATAGGTAACTTGTTAACAAGATTGTCTAATTGGCTGTGTGTATGTTTTATCCTCCTGGTCTTGGATATAGGGTTTAGCATTCATATAGGTAATTTGTAGTTCTAGGTCATGTGTTTGGATGTTAATCCTCGTTTGTTTTCCGTAAGAGATTTGTGTCTGAATCTGAATACCACTTCTGAATGTTAAGAGGTGGTTTAAATGTCTGAAATCTTAATCCTAAAAACTGTTTGTTTTTTTATAAACATCTGAATATTAATAAACGTCTGTTTCACTCATACCTAATATGCTACCACCACATTATAAATCAAATGTCTTTAAATCTATAGATAATATATCAAACTGCTATAAGAAAAACTCATATTGATGTTGCATAAAAAACAAGTAAAATAACATTTTTGAGATGAAGATCAGATTGATGTCTTAACAAACATATATTCAATTCAGCCATGTAACAATCAGTATTAATTAGTAGAGAAAAAAATACAAGTTTGACAAGATGGTTTAACTCTAAATTATTAAAAATACAACAACACTAAAGGGTTTAATTTCTATGTTAATATGAAAGTTATATATAATTTCTAAACTACCCACGTGAATTGCCTGCAAAGTTTGATTTCCCATATCACTTTTACTATTTCACCTTTTCAATCGTCTTCTCCATCTAGACTCCGTTATTTTTCTCTTTCATACAAAAAAAGCTTTCATGGCCTCCCAACTTTGAGATAATTCAGTTCCCACCCCCATCAATATGAGATCCGATCACTTTCTCTGTCATCTGCGCCAGACACCCAGCCACCGGATATCCTCCCTTTTGAGTGGCTCCCACGACGTACATAGGAGGCAAAGAACGTCCTTTCAGATATGAGCTAGTAGATCGACGAAATAGAGTTGGCTGGAAACACATGAAGATCGGAGGTCATAAGTTCCGGATTTGATCTTTTAAGAAGAAGTTTAGAGGTTTACAAACCTATGACCGAATATGATATTTTTAAGAGGTTTAAACCTCTGGATCTGAACAAAAAAACAAACATTTAAAACTCTTAAAACCTCTGACCGAATCAGAGTTAAGAGGAGTTTTAGAGTTTTCTTTGAAAAACAAACGGGCCCTTAGTCTTGCCCTCTTGGTTAGTCAGAATAGGATTAGTCTATGATCTTAGGTCTTAGGTCAAGTTTTTGTTGACTTTAGTGAGGCAATAGGATGAATGGGTACTTTATCATGGCTGTTGGAGCTTTATAGGTTGTTGAATCGTGCCTAACTTAGCAGGTAGAACATGACGAATTTCCTAGAAGTTTTTGCATAACACCTCGTTACATGGAAACGACTGTTACCAAATAAGCTTACTAAAGACATCGTAATGACTTGTTATGCTACTAACGGCTCGTTACGCATTATAAAATCAAATGAATAATTGTTGAATGAGCTGAAAGACAAGACAAAAACGATATTAGAGTCGCATCTATTCGATGGGCTAAAGCACGAAAGAAGAGTGATAGTGGATATGCTACTGTATAGCAAAGATGAGGCTTCTAAATAAAAGCTCAATGATGGATCGCCATGTAACAAGGAGGGCACCAAAGGTTACAACGCCTACTGAGAAGCAACCAAGGGTCCAAGTGTGTGGAAGCCTACGCATCCACTTTTGTTGCTACTTCCATATCTTAGGTCAATCAGATTCAGTCCTGATAAATTCAAGATTTGGTGGCCCGATAATGTTCGAAATTACATAACCAGCAACATATCTGCTAGAAAGCCACCTGCTAATGATGAAACGAGAGAAAAACCACACAAGGTAGGAAGGAAGCGGGTAAAATAAAAGCCACCTGATGTCAACCAAGTTAGGCTAAAAAGCACAAGTTGGAAGCGAATCAAGGAGAAGCCGCCTGATCAGGAATAAAGTAAGGCTGAGTCTGGCTGAAGACTCATAAATAAAGTTAGCGCTTCTCGGGAGGCAACCCGTGTTTTAAAATTTCTATTGTTTATTTTTATTTTGCTTGTGTGTTTTTGCCAAACCGAAGGCACTTTTAATCTTCTTGTTCTTAATTTGTTTGGACTTGCAATTTACTTGACTAATGTGACTATTGTTAAAGACTAAGTGTAGGGATGGCCCTCAAGTTCGTGATTCTCACAATCAGACCATCTTACACTGTTGTGGTATGTGTCAGGCCGTCCTATCTGAATTTCCAAATTTTGATTTCACACAAGTCTGTGTTTCGCATTTTATAACTGTTTTTGAACTAGATGCTCTGATCTCTTATTTCCTATTTGTAACATGTTTCATATGGACGTTACCGGTTGAAGAAGTATTCTTGCTAGAGCACACACGCTGGACGCTGAGAGGAAGTGCTACAGCACTGCTATACTCATGCGCGAGTACCAAGTCTATAGGGGAGTCATGTTCCATCCCTTCTCTTGTTTACATGTTTAGTTTATGTTGTTTCTGAATGCACATTAGGGGTGTTGGAACTAAAAATCTATGTGACTGATGCCATCAAGTATGTTTACCAAAGCATTTAACTGAAGTATCTGATCACTCGAATCTTGATATTGAGCTTAAATGGAGTGAAGATTTGAAAATCCATTTTGGATACTTTTTCTATTTTTCTGCATTTTTTGAGCATTTTGGATGGATTATGCTGATATGGATGCCTGATTCGTGTTATGGAGTTCATCTTGATACATTTTCACCTTCTACATGTTGAAATCTATGAGAAAAATGGAGATCAGGAGCTATTTTTTGTGACTGTGAAGTTTTTCCCGTTTTGGGGGTATTTAAAGATTTTCGGGTTTCATTCTCTGTTTTCTAGGCTTTCCTTCATGTTTTTGGATGAAGTAAGGTATGATTCTCAGTGGAAAACGTGTTTTCGATCCATTGGAAGCATTGGTTTCGTCTGTGTCTCAACCGTTTGGGCAGATCTAGAAAAACACACACTAGTGTGTGTTTCGTGGTGTTCTTTGTGTTCTTGAAGATTTCCAGAATTTTGGAGCTGATTTTGATCCGATTTGCTACTGTTTATGGATTGTTGGTGGTCACAACATTGTCATGAATGGTTAGCATCATATCTCGTGCATCATATCGTTTTTTCGAATCGTTTCTGGGCAGATTTAAGATCACCAAGTAAGGGTTTTTTTCTTGTTCATCATTTTCTAGATTTGTTCTAAGTGTTTGAAGCTTTGAAGATTGCCTTAGCGAATTCCCTATGTTCTTAGCGAACTTGACGTCTTGTTAGCGAACTTGAGGTTTGCTTTTGCGAACTTAAGGTTTGCTTTAGCGAACTTGTTTGCTTTAGCGGACTTCTGAGCTTAGCGAACTTGTTGCTATGCTTAGCGAACTTCTCCTGCCTCTTAGCGAACTTGCAGCTTTTTAACGAACTTGAAAGAAGGCTAGTGGACTTGTTTATGGGTCTTCATTCGAGTTTTTTCAGAGGTTTTTGATCGTTAATATGGGTAGAGAATGAGCTCACGAGTCCAGGGACATAAAATTCGTGAAATTTGGTTGAGATTTGACGGAGTTATAGGTTATCACAGTTTTTCGGCAACCCTTACGAATTTCATGTGGTGTTTGTCCGAACAGTTAGGGTTTCGGATGATGGACAAGACAGTGATGACGTGTCTACTGCTCATTGGCTGCATGAGAATAATTTTCTCTCTCCTTGGTCGGTCAATGCTCTCTGATGCCCTCTCCTGATTGGCTGAATTAAAGTCAAGTGGGTCCTAACACCTTTTTGAGAGAGCCGTTGAAAGCTTTTGCTATTGAATTGTGATTCGACAAGAAAAAAGCGTGTGGGCCCCTCTTGCTACAATGAACCATTGAAAGGACCAAGGGTTGTCGAGATTTGATCGGTCCTAAGCCCACTCACACGGATCAGTCCCTTCGAACCGTAGGATTGCACCAGAATAGATATATGTCGACCTTTGGATCGGATTCTAACTCATTTCTGATTGGGCAGCCGCCACTCACGTGGATTCTCCCTTCTAGCCGTTAGATCTGATTCTCCTTCACCGTTATATGAGATTTAAAGTGCAATCTGATTGGCTATTTGATTATCACACGGATTTTGGTCTTTGTCAGCTAAAATCTAATTGGTGGAGAGCATAATTCAAGGATCATGGTCTTATCTTTGAGATTTAATTAATACTATTGGAACTTTTAAGCATTTTTCGTTAAATACGCGTGTTTTTTCTATCTGTCTTTTACGAGACTAACGGAGATAACGCCCTAACGGAAGTCTGAAAATTTTTATTTATCCGATTTATTTATTATTGGGGTTCTCGTTTATTGACGTCACGCGCACTTTAGCTATCGACCACTGACGGATTAGCTTTATTATCCGGTTAATTATGTAGCTTTTTACATTATGTCTCACGGTTTTATTTTTAGCTGATGCAGCGCTGATGTCAGCTAACCGGATTAACCGGAATCTCAGTTAATTATTGTAATTTGTCCGTTAAATCTCTCGGAAGGCCGTCACTTGATCAAAATTGATGGAATTTTTCAAATTGAGCCGTTTTCACCAGAATTACTCAGAAATCTTCACTGAATATTTTTCCGAACTCATTTTTCTTCACCCAAAATTAAGAAGACTTCGGTTATTATTATTTTACGCTCGGGATCTCAGTTTTTATCCGATTTGACAGTTTAATTTCACATCCAAACCAGTCACGCGGAACACAAGATATAATTATGGATCATTCACAACTGTCAGCATCCGGCTTGCGGTTTTTCGTGAAATTGTCCGATTTCAAGATCTTTTATCCGGTTTCTCTAGACAACCAATTGCGACGGTTTGACTCTCCGCATCTGATTTTTACGCTTCCGACTGGATGCTTTTGGAGAGATTTAGAGAAATAGTAGGAATTATTATGGAACTGGATTATCGAGTCGATTATCTGAAGTTGGAGCATTCTCAGTGATTGATTGATTTATCTGATTCGATTTGTTGCGATTTGGACTCTGAGTTTAGGCATTTTCCCAGTATAGTACCCGACCGTGTGAACCGAGTGAGCGGAACACTTGGCTCTCGACTGGAGAAACAAGATCAGAAGAAGCTTATTCAGAAGGGGAATTTCTATGACAGATTGTCTCCAGTTTATTGGTTTCTCATTGAAGATGTATGGTAGAGAGGTACTTCAACAGTTGAACAGAATTGAAAGCATCAGTCAAGGGGGAATATGTTGGAACTAAAAATTTATGTGACTGAAGCCATCAAATCTGTTTACCGAAGCATTCTACTGAAGAATCAATGTGAAATGATTCAGAGGCACGGGTTGTGATGATCGTGGCTTGCGAGTTTGTACCGAAGACCGTTTTCTGGTAAGTCAACCGTTTGGGTCAAAGGTCAACGTAAAAGTCAACGGAAAATCGGTTCGTGCGAGTCAAGCTTCGGATTAATTAAATCAACTTTGATTTAATTGATATTTATGTTATTTGATTTTATTTGTATTTAGCTCATTGTATTTATGTTTTCTAGTTAGTGGGCTAGTGAGCACATGTGCTCTCCTATAAATAGAGGTGCATGTGCTCTATTAGTGATTGATGATCTTAAGTGATGTGAGCTATCATTTCTAAAGAGAGAGTCTCATCTTGGGTTTGAGCTCAACCCATGATAACCATGGAAGATTCGTGATGGTTATGATGATTGTTGTGATTTCTTGTTGATTGTAATCATTCGGTTATATGAAATCATTTGACTTAATCATCATATTTTTTGTTATCCTAGATTCTCTTGATTCATCCCGTCTTCTTCCGATCTTCAAGCACGAGGTTAAACACGATCCGGGTTTGATGGGCTTTAGATCGGTCCGGATAAATGGTCTCAGAGCGAGGTAACCGATAAGATTTCTTCTCACGATGAATCTGAGCACTCGAATCTTGATTTTGAGCTAGAATGGACTGAAGATTTCAAAACCCATTTTGGAGACTTTTTATATTTTTTCTGCATTTTTTGGAGCATTTTGGATGGATTCTGATGATATGGATGCTTGATTCGTGTTATGGAGTTTATCTTGATGCATTTTTACCTTCTACATATTCAAATCTGTGAGAAAAGTGGAGATCAGGAGCTATTTTCTGTGACTGTGAAGTTTTCCCGTTTTGGGGGTATTTGAAGATCTTCGGGTTTCATTCTCTGTTTTCTGGGCTTTCCTTCGTGTTTTTGGATGAAGTAAGGTATGATTCTCGGTGGAAAACGTGTTCCCGATCCATTGGAAACATCAGTTTCGTCTGAATCTCAAACGTTTGGGCAGATCTGGAAAAACATACACTAGTGCATGTTTCATGGTGTTCTTCGTGTTCTTGAGGATTTCCAGAATTTTGGGACTGATTTGGTCCGATTTGCTACTGTTTATGGAGTGTTGGTGGCAACAACATTTTCGTGAATGGTTTAGCTTCACATATCGTGCATCATAACGGGGTTTCCTTTCGTTTCTAGGCAGATTCAAGATCATTAAGTAAGGTTTCTCCGTGTTCATCTTTTTCCAGATTTGTTCATCAGAGTTTGAAGATTTGAAGATGTTCTTAGCGGACTTGTTTAAGGCTTAGTGAACTTCTTCTCTCGTTAGCGAACTTCCACTGATTTTTTGCGAACTTGCTCAGTTTTAGCGGATTTAAAGGTTGCTTTAGCAAACTTAAGTCCTTCGCGAATTTCATGTTCGTCCTAGCGAACTTCTCGTAGCTTTAGCGAACTTCAACGGTTAGCGGACTTGATTTTGGGTTTTTGTTCGAGGTTGTTTCAGTGGATTCTGTTCGTATAGGATTGTAGAGGACAATGCTACGAGTTCAGGTTTATAAGATTCGTCGAGTTTCATCAAGTATTCGTTGAGTTATGGCTAAAACACAGTTTTTCCGGCGAACTACTCGATTTTCCGGCCAGACTATTAGGGTTACGGGGTTCGGAGGTAGAAGAAGGAACCAGGATGACGTGTCATGCATTGATTGGCCTCCATAGGAATATTCTCTCTCCTTATTTCCAGTCAAAACCAACATTCCCTTCTTGTTTTCGATTTCTGATTGGGTGAATCAAGTTGCATGGGTCCCAGCTGTCTAGGTATCCGTTGAAGGCTGAGGCTGTTGTCGAAATAAGATTGGTGCAGATAAAAGCTTGTGGGCCGAGCAGACATAAAAGGGTTGTTAAAGGCAGCAGGTCTGCTGCCACGTGATTGGCTAAAGAGCGCGTGGGTCCCAGGAAAAGTCAAGAGACCCGTTGGAGTGCATGTGCGTTGCAGCTCCTGATTTGTTGCTTTTATTTTCATGCGGATTAGACTTTTTCTGCCCTTGGATCTCATTTTTCATGGCCGTCGGATCAGTTCAACCTCTAATCTGATTGGCTCGAACAAGAACACACGGATTGTGGTCTTTATAAAGCGAATTTTGATTGGTGGAGGACAAAGTCACGGATCTTGGTCTTTCTAGAGGGATTTTTTTACAACTAATTAAATTTTCAGCATTTTTGTTCAAACACGGGGTTTTTTCTATCACTCTTTTACAAGATTAAAGGAGATGACGCCCCTAACGGAATTTTGAAAATTTTTATTACTCGTGGATTTATTCTATTTTAAGGAGTTCTCGTTTATTGACATCACGTCACGCGTACGTTAGCTATTGACCACTGACGGGTTATCTTTATTATCTGGTTAATTATGTAGCTTTTTCCATTATGTCTCATGGTTAAATTTTAGTTGATGCAGTGCGGATGTCATTTTACCGGATTAACTGGAATTTCAGTTAAATATTAGAAGTATCCGTTAAATCTCTCGGATGGCCGAAACTTGAAGAAAATTGACGGTTTTGCTCAGATTTTTTCCAGATTGCACCGGATAACCCAGAAATCTTCACGGAATATTTTTTCGAGCTCGTTTTTCTTCTCCCAAAATTAAGAAGACTCCGGTTATTATTATTTTACGCTCGGGATCTCAGTTTTTATCCGATTTGACAGTTTAATTTCACATCCAAACCAGTCACGCGGAACACAAGATATATTTATGGATCATTCACAACTAGCATCCGGCTTGCGGTTTTTCGTGAAATTGTCCGATTTCAAGATCTTTTATCCGGTTTCTCTAGGCAACCGATCGCGACGGTTCGACTCTCCGCATCTGATTTTTACGCTTCCGACTGGATGTTTTTGGAGAGATTTAGAGAAATGGGAGGAATTATTATGGAACTGGATTATCGGGTCGATTATCTAAAGTTGGAGCATTCTCAGTGATTCATTGATTTATCTGATTCGATTTGTTGCGGTTTAGACTCTGAGTTTAGGCATTTTTTCAGTATTATACCCGACCGTGTGAACCGAGTGAGCTGAACACTTCACTCTCGACTGGAGAAACGAGAACAAAAGAAGCTTATTCAGAGGGGGAATTTCTACGACATATTGTCTCCAGTTTATCGGTTTCTCATTGAAGATGTATGGTAGAACGATTCTTCAGCAGTTGAACAAATTTGAAAGCATCAGTCAAGAGGGAATATGTTGGAACTAAAAATCTATGTGACTGACGCCATCAAATCTGTTTACCGAAGCATTCAACTGAAGAATCCATGTGAAATGATTCAGGGACATGGGTTGTGATGATCGATGCTTGCGAGTTTGGACCAAAGACCGTTTTCTAGAAAAGGCAACCGATCGGGTCAACGGTCAACGTAAAAGTCAACGGAAGATCGGTTCGAGCATGTCAAGCTTCGGATTAATTAGATCAACTTTGATTTAATTAATATTTATGTTATTTGATTTTATTTGTATTTAGCTCATTGTATTTGTGTTTGCTAGTTAGTGGGCTAGTGAGGACATGGGCTCTCCTATAAATAGAGGTGCAGGTGCTCCATTAGTGATTGATGATCTTAAGTGATGTGAGCTATCATTTCTAAAGAGAGGGTCTCATCTTGGGTTTGAGCTCAACCCAAGATAACCATGGAAGATTCGTGAGGGTTATGATTATTGTTGTGATTTCTTGTTGATTGTAATCATTCGGTTATATGAAATCATTCGACTTGATCATCATATTTTTTGTTATCCTAGATTCTCTTGATTCACCTCGTCTTCTTCCGATCTTCAAGCACGAGGTTGAACACGATCCGGGTTTGATGGGCTTTAGATCTGTCCGGACAAATGGTATCAGAGTGATCTTCTCACGATGAATCTGATCACTCGAATCTTGATTTTGAGCTTTAATGGAGTGAAAATTTGAATACCCATTTTGGAGACTTTTTCTATTTTTCTGCATTTTTTGGAGCATTTTGGATGGATTCTGATGATATGGATGCTTGATTCGTGTTATGGAGTTCATCTTGATGCATTTTTACCTTCTACATGTTCAAATCTGTGAGAAAAATGGAGATCAGGAGCTATTTTTCGTGACTATGAAGTTTTCCCGTTTTGGGGGTATTTGAAGATTTTCGGGTTTCAATCTCTGTTTTCTGGGCCTTCCTTCGTGTTTTTGGATGAAGTAAGGTATGATTCTCGGTGGAAAACATGTTCCCGATCCATTGGAAGCATCGGTTTCGTATAAATCTCAACCGTTTGGGCAGATCTGGAAAAACGCACAATAGCGCGTGTTTCATGGTGTTCTTCGTGTTCTTGAGTATTTCCAGAATTTTGGGACTGATTTGTTCCGATTTGCTACTGTTTATGGAGTGTTGGTGGCCACAACATTGTCGTGAATGGTTTAGCTTCACATATCGTGCATCATAACGGGTTTTCCTTTCGTTTCTAGGCAGATTCAAGATCATCAAGTAAGGTTTCTCCATGTTTATCTTTTTCCAGATTTGTTCATCAGAGTTTGAAGAATTGAAGATGTTCTTAGCGGACTTGTTATGGAACTGGATTATCGGGATGTTTTTGGAGAGATTTAGAGAAATAGGAGGAATTATTATGGAACTGGATTATCGGGTCAATTATCTGAAGTTGGAGCATTCTCAGTGATTGATTGATTTATCTGATTCGATTTATTGCGGTTTGGACCCTAAGTTTAGGCATTTTCCGAGTATTGTACCCGACCGTGTGAACCGAGTGAGCTGAACACTTGGCTCTCGAATGGAGAAACGAGAACAGAAGAAGCTTATTCAAAGGGGGAATTTCTACGACAGATTGTCTCCAGTTTATCGGTTTCTCATTGAAGATGTATGGTAGAGCAGTTCCTCAGCAGTTAAACAGATTTGAAAGCATCAGTCAAGGAGAATATGTTTGAACTAAAAATCTATGTGACTAACGCCATCAAATCTGTTTACCGAAGCTTTCGACTGAAGAGTCCATGTCATATGATTCAGAGACACGGGTTGTGATGATCAAGGCTTGCGAATTTGGACCGAAGACCGTTTTCTGGAAAAGTCAACCGTTCGGGTCAACGGTCAACTTAAAAGTCAATGGAAGATCGGTTCGAGCGAGTCAAGATTCGGATTAATTAAATCAACTTTGATTTAATTAATATTTATGTTATTTAATTTTATTTGTATTTAGCTCATTATATTTGTGTTTGCTAGTTAGTGGGCTAGTGAGCACATGGGCTCTCCTATAAATAGAGGTGCATGTGCTCCATTAGTTATTGATGATCTTAAGTGATGTGAGCTATCATTTCTAAAGAGATAGTCTCATCTTGGGTTTGAGCTCAACCCAAGATAACCATGGAAGATTCGTGAGGGTTATGATGATTGTTATGATTTCTTGTTGATTGTAATCATCTGGTTATATGAAATCATTCGTCTTGATCATCATATTTTTTTTTTATCCTAGATTCTCTTGATTCATCCCGTCTTCTTCCGATCTTCAAGCAGGAGGTTGAACAAGATCCGGGTTTGATGGGCTTTAGATCAGTCCGAACAAATGGTATCAGAGCGAGGTAACCAATCAGATTTCTTCTCACGATGATCTTAGTGGATTCTGATGATATGGATGCTTGATTCGTGTTATGGAGTTTATCTTGATGCATTTTTACCTTCTACATGTTCAAATCTGTGAGAAAAATGGAGATCAGGAGCTATTTTTCGTGACTGTGAAGTTTTCCCGTTTTGGGGGTATTTGAAGATTTTCGGGTTTCATTCTCTGTTTTTTGGGCTTTCCTTCGTGTTTTTGGTGAATTAAGGTATTATTCTTGGTGGAAAACGTGTTCCCGATCCATTGGAAACATCGGTTTTGTCTGAATCTCAAACGTTTGGGCAGATCTGGATAAACATACACTAGTGCATGTTTCATGGTGTTCTTCGTGTTCTTGAGGATTTCCAAAATTTTGGGACTGATTTGATCCGATTTGCTACTGTTTATGGAGTGTTGGTGGCCACAACGTTGTCATGTTGATTAGCCTCTAGAGGAGTATTCTCTCTCCTTATTTCCAGTCAAAACTGACATTCCCTTTTTGTTGTCAATTTCCGATTGGGTGAATGAAGTTGCATGGGTCCCAGCTGTCTAGGTATCCGTTGAAGGCTGGGGCTGTTATCAAAATATGATTGGTGCAGACAAAAGCTTGTGGGCCCAGCAGACATAGAAGGGTTGTTAAAGGCAGCAGATCTGCTGCCACGTCATTGGCTAAAGAGCGTGTGGGTCCCAGGAAAAGTCAAGAGACCCGTTGGAATGCATGTGCGTTGCAGCTCCTAATTGGTTGCTTTTATTTTCATGCGGATCAGACTTTTTCTGCCCTTGGATCTCATTTTTCATAGCCGTCGGATCAGTTCAGCCTCTAATCTGATTGGCTGGAAGAAGAACACACAGATTATGGTCTTTATAAGGCGAATTTTGATTGGTGGAGGACAACGTCACGGATCTTAGTCTTTCTAGAGGGATTTTTTACAACTAATTAAATTTTCAGCATTTTTATTAAAACACGGGGTTTTTTCTATCACTCTTTTACAAGATTAAAGGAGATGACGCCCCTAACGGAATTTTGAAATTTTTTATTAGTCGTGGATTTATTCCGATTTATTTTATTGGAGTTTTCGTTTATTGACGTCACGCGTTTGTTAGCTATCGACCACTGACAGGTTAGCTTTATTATCCGGTTAATTATGCAGCTTTTTCTGTTATGTCTCGCGGTTTATTTTTAGCTGAAGCAGTGCGGATGTCATTTTACCAGATTAACTGGAATTTCAGTTAATTATTAGAATTATCCGTTAAATCTCTCAGATGGACGTAACTTGATGAAAATTGACGGTTTTGCTCAGATTTTTTCCAGATTGCACCGGATAACTCAGAAATCTTCACGGAATATTTTTTCGAGCTCGTTTTTCTTTGCCCAAAATTACGAAAACTCCGGTTATAATTGTTTTACGCCTGGGATCATAGCATCCAACTTCCGTTTTTTTGCAAGATTGTCCGATTTCAGGATTTTAGTACCGTTTCCTCTATGGAACTGAGTGCAACGGTTCCACTCTCTGCATCTCGTTTTTCGCTTCCGCATCGGATGTTTTCAGAGGGATCTAGAGAAAAGGGGGAATTGTTATGGAAATGGATTCTCGGGGAGATTATCAGAAGTTGGAGCCTTTTCAGTGATTGATTGGTTTATTTGATTCGGTTTGTTGCGGTTTTGACTCCGATGTTCAGAATTCTTAGTATTATACCCGACCGTCTAAACCGATTGAACTACAGCACTTGGCTCTCAACTGGAGAAATGAGAACATAGGAGGCCTATTCAGAGGGGGAATCTCTACGGCAAATTGCTTCGGGTTTATTAGTTATTCATTGAAGATGTATGACAGAGCGGTTCTTCAGCAGTTGAACAGATTTGAAAGCATCAGTCAATGGGGAATACGTTGGAACAAAAATCTATGTGACTGACGCCATCAAATTTGTTTACCGAAGCATTCGACTGAAGGATCCATCGTGAAATGGTTCAGAGACGCGG
>JBCNJP010000024.1:10047984-10083142 GCA_039602395.1 Deinandra increscens subsp. villosa | reverse complement strand
TCTTCTAATTTTGATCCAAAAAGCTTCAAGCTTGATCCTCAATCTTTCCTTGATGGTTCCAGATCTTGTTAGGTAATTTTTAGGGTTTATCGGGTGCTCCCTCTACAAATGACAGCTGGAAATTGTATTTATAAGCTAAAAGCCGAGTCTGATCATGTTTTAGCGAACTGTTTTTATATGGGCTTCGCTGAATAATATAAAAAGAATTCAAACCAGATTATAACTAGAAACAGCACTGTCCTATTGGCTAGATTCTTTTTATTTATTTATTTTTTTAATCTTTCATAACTTTCTCATCCAGACTTCGTTTCCACTCCCGTTTTTTCAGTATTCTTCTAAATTTATCACGAACACACCAATCACCTAAAAATCACATTTAAAATCAATAAATACCAATTTTTTAAAATTTTCAATTAAAGACCAATTAAAATGTGAAATTTAGATATTACTCAATTTTAGATCTAAATCAATTAAGCACCAAATTTAATACATTCATATTTAAAAATCTGTTTAAATGCGGGTTATTATTTATTTAATTTATGTATTAGATGCTACGTATCAAATATCCTCATACTTAAATTTTGCTTGGCCTCAAGCAAAAATCTCATGCAACACTTCCACAAGCCAATCGAAAATATAACATCCACCTAACCCAATGCAACTACTCAAGCCCACATACATCCCCAAATCTCAAGATTAACACTTTTTAAAAGATTTATAATCCAACAAGCAATTATGATAATTTTTTTAAAAATACAGAAATGGCTATTAGCTTGACACACATCAAGGTTCCATCAAGCAAGCATCATACCCCTCATAATGATCACTCAACTTAGTAACATTTAGTGGAAAGATGATTAAAAATATCATCGATTTAAGTGGATCACTCAATACCAAACATACATTTCATTGTCATAAGCTTGTATCGAAATCGCATCTCCACCAAACAACATAAAACGAAACATAAATCAAGAGGACTTTATTAAGGGTTGTAGTGTTAGGCTAGAGTTTGGGGTATGGTATGGGAATGTGAAAGTGGCTAAGTGTTTAAAAATCCAAAAAAGTCAATAAACAAACTAAAACAAAACCTATTTACATAAATAACTCAAAGTCGGGTAATTTTGACCCGAACACACAAACTAAGAAAAACTCTATTTTTTCAGCTTTATATTAGGTCTATGACCTCCAAATACGAGCTAGAATTATTCTGCAATTATTTCATTTTTTTTTCTTTTTTTTTCGTTTTGCTATCTCGTACGAATTCCTAGAATGGAGATTGAGTACTAGGAGAATCACACTTAATCACTAATTTCTTTCTTTTATTTTGTAACTAAATATGACTTGATGAAACTAACGAAAATATATACACAAAATCCTAAACTAATCCGGATCCTTCACACGGATTTAAGAACAAAATAAAGGCTAACCGAAAGGCTAAATGGGTCAAAAAGTGAGAAAATCAAGCGAGAAGGAAAAAGGCTTAACAGGTTTTCTAAGGGATTATGTTGAGGGTAAGTAAATGTGATAACACAAAAGAAAATGCTAAGTCAAAGGGGTTTAGTCCTAGGGCCTCTATCATTCTATGCCTAATTTTAGTTAATGATCTCAACTCGTATAAACAACAAAAAAACTAAAATGAAAGCGCATGATGGCATAACACTCAAGCAAACGAAAGTGAGAAGAATCATGTAGTAAAAATACAATTTAAGGCTCAAATATCTCGCGAAAACGGATGGAAAAGGGCTACCAATATGATGCAAGCAATCTACCCCCCATCAGATAGTTTCACTAAGTAAAGCATCTCATTTATTGATTTTATTTGAAAAACACTTGCATGGAAATTCTTTTTCAAGATACTCAAGAAAAGGTTTAACTAGAGACAAGCATTGTATACACAAGCGAGCAAAACGTCACAAATTACATCAACGAGCCCACTTCCATGCACAATAAGACGGGAAAAATCTCAATTTCAACTAAAAACAGGGGATATGATAAGAAAAATTGAAAACTTTCTTATAATTTTCATAATTTCAAGCAATTTCAGTTCCATTTACCCCCATCCCCACACTTAATTTGTACATTGTCCCTAATGTATGCTAAAATAGACAAAATAAAGGGGAAAAGGAACTGAAATACTCCCCTGATCACAGTCATGTGGCAGAACTACCTCCAACATGACCAAAATCCTCAAAAATAAGAAACAGCTCTCGATGAATCAAAGCATCTGGTGGCCCGATGATGAATCTAGAAAGAAAACATAACTCAAGTGAAAGTCATAAGCTGATTGGGTCTTGACATCGGGCAAGTTTTGAAAAAAAAAATTAAAATTTGAAAAGTGAACAATTGACTCAAAACAACCATTTGTTTGTCATTTATGAAGAAAACGGTTTACTTTGACCAAAAGTCACATGTCCGATAAACCCTGATACGGACCGTTGATTGTCATTTATGAAGTGACGGTCCGTATCCTCAAAAATAAGAGAGAATATCATAAAAGCACATTTGCGGACCGTGGGAATGGAGATTGAGTACCCACGGTCCACAAACTGTGCGTTACCCACAACCCCGCGAACCATAGCCAAAATGATGAGTAATGTAATGTATAATCATGGCATGCTTCCATGAGAACCTGCAAAACTTAAACAAAAACGCATAAAACCAAAAAAAAGAAATAAAATGAAACTAATCTAAGCAAACTAACTAAAAGGAAATTAGAACTAACAACAACACATAAGCAAAATACGATCAAAATAACGTAAACAACTAATCGGGTGCCTCCCCCAAGCGCTGAATTTATTAATGAGTCTTCAGCCGGACTCAAACCCTCAATTCATGTCAATCAGGTGATTTCTCTTTAATCTGCTTCTTCCCGAGCCTGTGTTGACTCCTACTCGTTTCATCTCCCCAATGTGGTTTTCCAACAGATAGTGGGTAAAAGTTGTGCCATTTGGCTTCATCTGGCCACCAACTCTTAAATTTTCCCGGCCCAAATTTGATAGACTGAAGGAAATGAAGGAGCTGATTCTTAAAATTAGGGATGTTTGGGCATCCCCACATTTGGTCGCTTCGTTTCTCTTTCACAGAGAGGTTGTCCAACTTATCTGGAAGTGTGTCACATGGTGCCTCGATCTGTGGTTCTTCAATAAATATGCTCTCTGCTAACTCATCCTCATATTTGAGCGTTTTTGTCTCAGTATCCACGGTCGAATCTTCGTACAGCATGGCCTTTAACTCTTGCAACTCACGATCTAGATCAAATGTATCTGTATCCTCAACCACAAGTGGCACAACCATCCAATCGTCACCAAGCTCCTCTAACATCTGATCATCAAATGTATCATGTGAGTATAAATCATGTGGAGCTGTTGGGCTTAGCCTCGATTGCACCTCGTCTATTAAAAATCTCCTGCTCTAGGGCTGGCTCACACTTATCATTAGATGTGAATACTTGAACTCCACTCCCGTCTTCCTCCTCAGTGATTCTGAAATGTTGTCTGATTACTTTTAAGTGCTTATTTATACGATTATATATTTCATCGTAATCGACAGGCGCACTTTCACTTTCTCGCTGAAAGCGTCGTGCCTCTTGCTGCTCAAATAACCTCTCGTTACTCTCGATTAATTATGACATGATATTCATTGTTTTCTTCATGTTGTTGTCCTTGGTTGGGGCTTGTCTTCTAACTCCAAAGTCGTAATCGGGTGGCGGTGAATAAGTATAGTAACATGTGGGAGGCCCTGCTGAATAGTTACAAAATCGCGCGTGATGGGGCTCCCCACACATCTCACACCGCACACGATATCTCTCATAATTTTGCTCGAATACCAGTCCATGAGATTCGCTTTAAAGGATACTTAAACAGAAAGGAATTCTATCCTAAAAAGTTAAACTAAAACAAAGAGACGTGAAAAATAAACACACAAAAGAAAAATATAAACACAATAAAGACAAACACATAAGCAAACAAAATGGCTAAACTACTAACTCGAATCTTTCTTTGAATCTGAAGCGTCACCCGCAACGGCGCGAAAAACTTGATGCGTAAGTTTGTAGTCTATAAAAGCAGTCAAGTTTTAATAATAATAAATCCCGAGTGACTACTACATGCTCTGAGCAAGTATACTCATCGAATGCAACATAATATCGGCAAATATCGGGTATCAATCCATGGATGCGTAAAGCAGGCTCTCAATATAAGGACTTTGCTAATATTTAGTCTAACAAGATTTTGTGATGAACTAATTGCAATAATTAACAGAGAAACGATAAAAATTACTAAAAAGCAGGAAACAGAACTACGAATGAAAATCAATAAAGAGACAGATATCACTTGGATAAGAATCCTCTAATGTCATACCCCGTCAGAAGTTTGGGTGTGAGCGAGACAGAATCATAGTCACAGGTACACAGAACAACTACTACTAAATTCAAACGTTAACTAAAACATAATATCAATAATTTTTGCAGGGGAAAGAGTTTGTCTTACATTTCAACTTAAAAGTCTTGTTTCATTTATTGAAAAACATAAAGTATTTATTTAAGATAGATAGGTACTACGACTCCAACGAAGCAGGTCTCAATGTAAAGGCAAAGTCTCATTTGCATGGCTTCCATGATCAGCTTAATTACCTGAGAAATCATAAGTTTAAAAGGTCAACATAAAGTTGCTGAGGTTCACAGGTTTAGGACTCAATAGAAAGATTGTAAAACAGTTTCATAAAACTTAAATGTTATGTTGATTTACTATTGTGGTTATATGATCTCACCTAAACCTTGATTTCAAATACTAACGGTTTACCCACCCATGGTATCTCGCCTGAGAGATACTAAACAGAGCAGAATAACTGACGTGTATCCCATGACAATATCTGGAATCAGAATTGGAGTTATCAATTAGGGCAGGGCTGTCAACCTAAATAGATCTGTTCACTAGCTATCGTTTCGAGCAGAACTAATTGAAATCAATTAATGGTGGGATTTGGTTGTACTAACTTTTATAACAATAAAGTATCAGTTGTTGGGCAATCAGTAAGAGAACAGATAATCATACGGCTAACAGTGAAACCATAACATCAAGTTAAAACATTTTATCAGTTCATGACTTCTCCCCCATAAGTATAATACATTTATAAAGAAAAGGGGCCGTGAAACTCACTTGATTCAGTGATGATGATGGATTGCCGAGTGGCAACTATCAAGTAAAGTCCTAATAAAACACAAGACAACATGCATAAGGTCCACATATTCATTTGAGTAACGAACGTTACCCAAATGATACGGGTCAAGTCTTGACGTATAATCCCGTTTGTAGCATTTGAAAACCTGTTAGTTAATCAGTTTAGCAAAATCAGTAAATGCGAACGTTCACGTATATAAACATTTATGTAAATTGAATACAAGTAATGATCATGTGATAACGTATCATGAAGACCAATTCAATCAAGTTTTGAATATTGTCCTAAATAATAATATTTATTATTATTTTTAGTTTGCCCGATCGATTGAATATTTAATCGCCTTAAGTTTTGATATATATAACTAGGTTTATAATTATCATTTAAATAATCATTCTAGCTTGTCGAAATAATTTTATTAAATTATACAAGTTAACGATTAAATGATTAACCACAAGTAGTTCAAATATTAAAGGTTATTCTAATATTAAACTCATGTTAAGGAAAATTAGGGTTTTAAGTTATTATATATAATTATTATCAAAATAATAAATATTAACATCATGATGAGTTTTAACCAAATTGGGGTTTCTAAAATCATATGGATAATTATTTATCAAAAATATTTGTGTTCGTTTATGTAAAACCACTGGACGATCTTACTACTGCATGATTCGGTAATCGGAGTAACACAAACAAGTAAATAAAGCTTGGCTTTATTGATTCACTTAGAGAATACAAGCTAGAAAGAGAAACGCACTCAATACACACAGTTAAGAATGATAGAAATGACATAAATGACTAACTCTCTCTAACACAAACTATTTATAGTGTAAGCATACTAACTGGCGGACCACCCACGTACCATTTGGTACGCACGTACCAAATTTGTTGCGTACCATTTGGTACGGCCACCTTAGCATGATACCACTAAGACTCACAAACTTGCTCTAGGCTAGATACAATACATGAGACACATGATAGCATAAGAATATGCTCTAACAAACTCCCCCTTAACGTGTATTGCAACTAACTATCTATCTATCTAATAAAACTTCGGTCTTCAATCTTCAGCATCACGGCGTCTGATCTTCAACTTGAAATCTTGTCAGAAATAGAGATTGCATGGCTGGATTAGTCTTGAATAGTCTTTGAACTTCAAGATCCACTTGTGAAAGATATAACAAACTCCCCCTTTAACCATGCTTGAGACTTGTCACACAGAATAACTTGCATATTCAGAAGACAGAAACGCGGCTTTCTTTTTCTTTTGAAAATTAATTTAATCTTGGCGCAAAATTTCTCTTTGAGAATCCAAGATATGGTTGTGAAATTTTGTTTTCGTATCAAGTATCGATCGGTCGAAAACAAATAAGAAATTAAATCTTTTTGGCTTTTTGAGAATTTATCAAAACACACCAAAAATCTTATTGATTTTTCTAAGTTTATGCTAAAACACACCTAAAATCTTTTTGGATTTTTCTAAGTTTATGCTAAAACACACCTAAAATCTTTTTGGATTTTTCAGATATGAAACATAAATGCAATACAGAATCAAACACTATTTTAGTCTTTTGCGAGAAAGATCACAACCTGTGATTATATTGGTCATGATATGCTGAACTACACTTCAATTTCAGTTACTTCAGCACACAAGTCATGTCGATTACTGGTATAATTTGTCCAACTTAAACTCAGGCACAATCATACTCATAAAATCTGGATATGTTATTGTATTGATTAGATTGCTTTGACCAGTGTACCCCACACTATCATACATACTCAGATATGTATTTCCTTTTATATCACACTTTGTAATTTCATTTATGTTTTAATCACATAAAGATTGTATTCATGATTTAGTCAACTGTGTTCCATGCAAAAGGAAAGAAAAATGTTAAATCGTCTACCTTAAGGTCGATCTTTCAATACGCAGATAAGGCCTCGGATTTAACAAAACAAGAAAATAAAAACAAGTTGAAATTGTATAACCCAACAACAATCAGGTCGGTACTCCCGTACACGCAGAGAAAGTCCGATGAGTTATACGAAACACCAAAGAAAATAAAGCAGAACATCAAACGAACAACAAACAGGTCGATCTTTCGATACGCAAAGAAAGTCCGATCGTTTGACAAAATAAAGAAAATCAAACAAGTTTAAATCTTTGCAAAATGAACACATATATACACAGTGACTTGTCATTTCTCTTTTTCACACATCTTTTCTTGATATATCATGAGATATGCATCAAGATGTTGTCCACTTGGTCACGTATTATTATTTAATGTGTTTATCACATCTGAATACTTTCTGATTTAATGCCGAGCCTACCAAGCACATCGAACAATGATCTTATTGCTTTTTCATCTAATTTATCCACGAGTCAGACACGTAAGCAAGCCAATGTACCATCATTTCCCAATTATGTCGGATCAATTGCTCATTTTTCAATGTTTTTGTATTTTTTTGTTTTTTAATGTTTTTTGTATTTTTCCTCCCCCCCCCCCCCCCCCTTAAAATGAAAACTCTATTTTTGGATTTTCATTTTAACAAAGACACAAAGACACTATTTTTGGTTTTTCAATTTTCTCCCCCTAAACGACAAACGGAATGCATTAAAGAAAGAAATTTGACCAATCGATACTGATACCTTTCAGGTTTTTAGCTTTCAGAAAAACTTTCAATTTTGAGACATGAAGCATGCAAGTTAAGTTAAGCAGGAGACTCCTCTATCAGTAACTGCTTGAAGCTTGAACTTCACAATCACCGATAGATCTTCTCGAAGAAACCTGCACACTGGTTTAAATGATTAATAATCAAATGACCCAAAGCACACAGCTTCTGGTCGATCAGTGTCTTCCTCAATATCATTTGCAGCCTTAGTAACCAACTTAGGTCGCCACTGCATTTTTTCGGGTGCATTTTTTTACGGAAACATCATCTTGCGATGAATCACCAACACTAGAATCATTTTTGAAAACATGTTTACTGTTTGATTGAAAATGTGAAGTTGGTGTGTCAGTAAAAATTCTGCCTGATTCATCAATCATCGTGGCAGTTTTTCCAGAAAGAGTGCTTTTGACAGTTACAAGACAATCCTGTGCCATATGTCCCTTTCGACGACATTGATAGCACAAACGATATGATCGTTTAGATTGTGACTTGTCCTGAACTGGATGACATTTATCAATGAATGCAAAATCATCAGAAATATCATCAAAAACTTGAAATTGGTTAGAGTGTACCCATTTCGATGTAGGACTTTGAGGTGTAGCATTAGAACCAGATGAAGAAGATTCGTTTAGAGAACTCTCAGTTGAACCTTTCTTCGTTTGCTTTCCCCCAAACCCTTTCTCCATTGTTGAAATGAATACTTGAGCCAGATGATATATTTGATCCAAGTTTGTATCTTTCTTTTCCTTCTTTGGCATGTTCTTTTTCTTTGTAACCTTCTTGCCTGCAACCTTCTTGCCTGCACTCCCCAACCCAGATTGTTTATAACCAAGTAGCGTTGTCAGATCAAGTAGAGATTGAAAAGAACCATCTTGAGTAGACTGGTTGAATTTAGCTTTAATGCCCTTTAAGTTGTTAGTTTGTACCAAATCAGCTGCTAATTCTTTCTCAGACCTCAGCTTCTCATCTTTTTCAATCAAATTATTATCAGAAATCTATTGACCAGTGACACAAACACCACCAGAAACAAATTTAACAAATGTAGATGCACCAGATGCTAAAGCTTCTTCTTTCTTGTTGACATGCTGTAAGTTCTTCTTCTCCGATTTTTCAGACACAAATGCAGAATAATCTTCCTTTGGAGTCGGAATGCTCAAATCAACAACAGCCTCTGTTTAAATCACCGGATGTGGAATGTGATTGAAATCATCGCCTCTAAACACCTTCATAAAGTTATCGTCTTGACACAAATAACTTGCAAATGAATGAGAATTCTTCAAGTTATGCAATTGACTATTTAGATCCAAGATTTCAACATTCAAATCGGCTATGGTCTTTTGAGTTTCAGCAACAACCTTTTCTGATTGAATCAATTTCTCAGATGTGCTGTTAACTAACGATTTTTCTCTTCTCATACCATAATGAGCATCATGCACTTCTTTTATAATTTTATCCACTCTTTCCTTATAGATCTCAAAATTTCTGGTTAACAAGCTTTTGTCTTTCTTCAAAATAATGATTGTGTCTTTCAATTCAGACTGAACAATTTGATATTGAGTTCTGTCAGTAGTACTTCATCCAATGCTTTTTGAAGTTCATCATTAGATGCTTTAAGTGCATGCACCCTTGCTGTGGATTTTTGAAACAGGTTCTCAAAATCTTCACTCACATCTTTAGCTTTAAACTTTTATTCCTCAACTTCCTTTACCAACTCTTCATTGGCAGCAGTTAACTTGACAATTTTTGTCATGAACTCATCATTTTCATGCTGAAATTGTGACTTTTGTTGATCATTTTGAATACTCCCTTCTGAAAACTGTTTCCGAAGGTCTTCTAACTCTTCCAATAAGACACTCTTCTCTTTGAGTAACGTCTCATTTATCCTGAAAATGTTATCAGAAACTTCACACTTCTGTTTGTAAGTTTCAATCGCTTCTTCATTCTTTTTCTTTTCCTCAAACAACCCTTCTTTTGCTCGAACCAACTCTTGAATCTTTCTATCTTTCTGAGTACAAAATTCACAAGTTGACTCATAACCATTTATTTCAGAATCACTTGTTTCAGATTTACTAGTTTCAGATGCATATCCACCCGATTCAACCTCAATACTTGCCATTAATGCATAACTTTCTACAGGATGGACCACAAATGCTGATTCATCCGGAAAATCTGCAACCTAATCATAACCTCCCTCAGTCACTAGAGCCTTTGTCTCTTTATTGTGATCATGATTATCCGAATTACTTGGTTTAGAAGCAGATTGCTTGCATTATCGAGCAAAATGTCCTAATTTAGAACATTTGTAACATTTCAGTTTGGACTTATCTAAACCCAGTATGACTCTTCCCATAACAGAATTCTTGCCATGTTTGCCCATAAAATGTCTTCCTTTTTCAACAGTCATAGGCAACTGCCAATCCAAATCCAATTTATTTAGCTGATCCTCATCCATCTGTTTTAGATCCTCCGGAACCAAACCAGAATTACCAATTTGACTAAAGATGGATCCAGAAGAAGATGATAGGAAAGCACATAACAAAGCAGCTAGATCTTCGGTTGCTTGATTAGAAGTATCTTTGCTTGATGATCTATCAGGAATAGTAAAACTGCAACCCGAAGAATAACCAGTATTCTTAGTCTTTCAAGCAAGAAAAGCTGTTATCGGGGGATTCATGCTTGAACTAGAATGTGATTTAGCTTTAGCATGGACGATAGCAGAATTCTTTCCAAAATAGACTGCAGGATTCTGAACCGATGGAATTGCTGACTTTTTCACAAGTAATTCTATTTCTCGAGCTTGTAATTTACTTAACAATTGATTGAACGTCCAACTTGAGTAATTTGGATCATTAGCTAGCATCATAAAAAAATTCTCCCACGTTTCGGGTAGAGCTTCCAGAAAATTTTCCTTCAAATAATCTTTTTCCTTCTGGACTCCTACAACATCAAGTTCATTAATCAGATGGGAAAATCGAGAAATCACGTCTTCAATACTCTCTTTTTCACAGTGCTAAAAGTTGTCAAATTCTTTTAACAAAACTTTCTTTCGACTCTTCTTATATTGCTCGTTTCCTGCACAGCAATCTTTTAATGCATCCCACAAAGTTTTTGATGTTGTGCAATATTTGAATTGATGCAAGAGTTCTCTTGGTAATGACATTGTGAGATTTGCATAAGTTTTCTTTTGTCTAGCATAAACTTTCCTTTGATCTTCATCAAGATCACTTCGTGGGACCGGTTCTCCATTTTTCTTAGGATATGTATAGTCTTGCTCAATAGATATCTACAGATCAATGTCAAGAGCATTAATGAATGATTCAAACCGTTGTTTCCAATTGTCATAATCCTCCAACCTAAGCAACTTAGTAACTTTCTAAGTTGTTCCTATCTCATTATCATAGTTCAACATGGCTTGCATTGAAGATTGAACAACTGAAAATGCTTGAAAATCGCTCATCTTGAAATTACAACATCGAACGCAAAAACTTCAAACTGAAAAATGGACGTCTTCCAAGCGGATTTTGGGGGTCAAACCGGAGGGTACTGGCCGTTAGGCTGGTATTAGCTCCCGTAATTCTTAACGGTTCTCAAGTTACGTCAGTTTTAGTAAACACATGTATTCTGCCAGCGTACCAAAAGTTTCTCAACGTACCAAATCCAAACCAATCTAACCAATGGACCAAAGGAACCTCCAACGTACCAGTTAACTCACGTACCAGCAGCGAACCAAAAATACACAACTTACCAGAAACTGGCACGGCGAACCAAATGGTACGGAGTAACTGTCAACGAACCAGAAAATAACCGCCACAAACCAACTTGAAGATGGCCTTGCGTACCAGAAACGGACCAGCGGCATACCAGATTGTTCTTCGAGCGTACCAGAAACGTACCAAACAGAAATCGACGGATTTTCGCGAATTTTGACTGGAATTTGCTTCAGAAAGGTGCGAAAACTCACTAGGAACACTCAGAAATCATTTTTCATCTTTGAAACACTCGGAATTGTGAAAATTTGATGAAAAACAAAGAAAACCCATGCTTTCTCTCTCTAGAATCCAAAAAATTACCAAAATCACAGCAGTAGAGCAACCAAATGCTCTGACACCACTTGTAAAACCACTGGACGATCTTACTACTGCATGATTCGGTAATCGGAGTAACACAAACAAGTAAATAAAACTTGGCTTTATTGATTCACTTAGAGAATACAAGCTAGAGAGAGAAACACACTCAATACACATAGTTAAGAATGATAGAAATGACAGAACTGACTAACTCTCTCTAACACGAACTATTTATAGTGTAAGCATACTAACTGGCGGACCACCCAAGTACCATTTGGTACGCACGTACCAAATATGCTGCGTACCATTTGGTATGGCCACCTTAGCATGATACCATTAAGACTCACAAACTTGCTCTAGGCTAGATACAATACACGAGACAAATGATAGCATAAGAATACGCTCTAACAGTTTCAATACGTCATAAAACGTCTTAAATCGTTTTAAAAATTCCGTTTCAATTCTAAACGTTTAAAAATAAAACATATGATCCGGTTGAAGTGTTTTGATTATTTTGATTTATTTAAAAAAATCAAAAATTTTTAAAATATGTTTTTCATAATTTCTATAAGTCTTTTGATTTTTTTTATAAAATCATTTTTAAATAACTTTATTTATTGAATAAAGCTAAGGTTTTAAAATTAAAGACTTTAGTAGAATATTCTTTAACATAAAATATTTTCCACTTTTGTATAAAATCCAAGACTTATATACCTTTTTAAGTCATGTGTCATAAATATGATCTTCTCCATTTTTTATATAAAAATATATTTATATATTTTTATCCATTTTATTTTTATAAAATCCAAAATAAGCATTTAAGTCTTGTGTTTTTAGAAATTTATATTTTTATAAAATATAACCATTTTATATACTCATTTCTATGACCAACTTTTATGGTTTATTTTTGTCCAAGTAATTGATATAAATTACTAAAGTTAGTCCTTTAACCATAAAAGTTCATTTTAAGTGTTTGAAGTCACCATTTTCTGTTCGAAAATTAAGTTAACACATCTAAAGTCCATATAAGTCCAAATGTGTCACTAACATCAATTTAGTCCATGATAATTTGTCATTAGCAATATGTTAGTCCATAATTATGATGATTAACAATAAAAAATCACAATTACAATTCTAGTAATTTATATCATACTAAAACATGATAATAATAATACTTAACCATTTATAACATATTAACACATGATAATATCAACATTCAACCATGCAAAAATATATAAACATCATAAGATAATCAAATGATTAAGCTAAACCATTTAACTAGTAATTTGAACCATAGGTTTTCATCTTTAAACAAAAACACCACATTTTTGTGTTAGACAAATACAAGATGATCATATTTGATTACCAAGTTATATAACTTAATTTCCATAGATTAAAACACCACATAACACATTTTCAAACCTGAAAATCTTGGGGTTTATGAATAAAAAAGAAAAGAAAGAAAACATAGTTAGATGTTCATGATCATTAGAAAACTCTACTTTCTAAAGTATTCGTTTGTCAAGACTTGTGGATCATTTGGGATGATTCAAGTGTGGAAAACAATAGAAAAGATGGTTTAAAAGACTCACGATGGTGAAGTTAGAAAACCGAGAGAAAGGATGAGAAAGGTGGCGGTGGTTTGGTGCTCGACGGTCCACAACAGCAGCTCCGCAACTGCTAGTGGCGGCTAGAGGTGGTGGTCACGGCAGCAGCAGGAGGAGCACGGAAGCAGTAGGAGTAGTGGTGGTGCGTGGTTGTGTGGTTCCTAGAGGGAGGAGGAATAACAAGAAAAGGTGGCGGTTTGTGGGTGGGGGGTTGTTTGGCCAGAAAAAAAGGGAAGAGAGGGGAGGGAATGGGAGCCGGTTCTTGGGGGAGGGAGAAGGAGAGAGTGAAGTGTGTTTAAGTGTGTGAGTAGATTAGGTTGGTGGATGGAAATTGTAAGGAATATTACGCTTAGAAGATTTCCGGCTGAAATCCAGTTTTGTTAAGTTCCGGCTGAAGTTGAAGTTGAAGCGGAATTCTCAACTTCAAGTGGAACTGGGAGTTCAAGCGGAAGAAGTAATTTTTTCAGCTAGCGAATATTCCGGGTGAACTCGATTATCCACCAGATAATGAGTTCAACCGTACTTTTCCTAAGATGTCTTTTCATCAAGTCCAATCCTACAAAAGCTTCTCGTTTTCTTCTAAATCTATCCAAGCTGCTCTCCAAAAGTAGTATGATGCTGATAACACGCAAGTTATTCCAATTGTCGAAGTTTATGCTTTTGGTAGTTTATATTTGACTTTGTATTAAACAGTTTTGATTAGATCGTTTGAGATCAATGGCTGTCATTGATGTCATCTGCACTATATATATCACAGTTAGCTCTTAGTTTTACACACGGTTCTTAATCACCCTGTAATAGTGTAACTTTGAGTTAATGCAAATAGTGTCGAGTATTTCTTACTTCATTGTTACTAGACTTATGAAAATCAAACACTACCTAATACAAGAGAACTAAATCTGATAGAGTAAAGTGAAGTATAACTTTAATTCCGCAGGGTTATATTTACAAGTAGAGGGTTCTTGTTTTAGTTTAATCATAACTATTAACGATCCTACAAGTGGTATCAGAGCCTTGGCTCCCACTTTGAAGACTTTCAATGCTTCAAAGTTGATACTCCACTTGTCTACTTTACAAGCTTTGTTGTTATTCTCTTTCTAAAAGTTTTCAAAATGAGTGACCTAAGTTTAGGATCTTCAAACTGCAGTGCCAACAAACCACCAATGTTCACTCCTGATGACTTTGGTACCTAGAAACTCAGGATTGAAGGGATTGGTAGGATTTTAGACCATCGTATTTGGAAATCTTTTACTGAAGGTCCTTACTCACCCATGGTTGCATCTGCTGATGATGCAGAAGTCAATATACCTAAACCTTTAGAAAAATATGTTGATTCTGACTATGCTGCTCTCGAATTTGACTATATGGCATATTGGACTCTACAGGCTGCACTTCCTAATTCCATTTTAAGTGTGTTTAAAGGATACAAAACTGCATTAGGCTTAAGTGAAATGTATGAAGGAACCAGTGAAGTAAGAGAAAACAAGAAAGATGTCCTAAAACATATATATGAGAACTTTACTTTCAAAACTGGTGAATCAATGACAAACCAGTACTTAAGATTTGTTTCCCTACTTGATGAACTGCAAAAGGTAGACGTAAAACGAGACCAGGTGGATGTAAACAAAATTTCTACGTTCCTTGCCCTCTGTGTGGAAAGTTTACACTGTTAGCATCAGGGAATGTAAAAATTTGAAAAGGATGAGACTTAGTGAACTTCATGGCATACTCAGTGCTTATGAAATGGAACTAAACCTTAAACAAAACTCATCTTCTGAGTCAACTCAGTTGTTTTCAACTGCACTAGTAACTACAGATTTTCACAATCAAAGATCTTCAAACTCATCATCATACCAGTCACCTATTGTCAGTTTCCCTGAGACACCAAGGTGTCAAGAGAGTTTTTCAAACACGTTTGACAACTCCCAGAATGCTCATATAGCAACTGACTCATACCTAAGCAGCCCTGCTTGCATTGAACAAGTGGCAAAGTACAGAAATCACAACACTGATTTGATTGATGAAGTTTCAAACCTAAATGAGTTAAAGGAATGTTTTAAGAAAACTGAATCATCTTACATTTCAACGATTGAACATTTAACAAAAGAGTATGAACAGTTAAAACAAACCAACTCAATTCTTGAAACACAGCTTGATGATTTGCTGTCCAAACTTGAGAAATCAAGAAATGAAACCAAAGATGCTAAGGCTGAGGTTAATGTTCTTGAAATCAAGTAAAAAGATGCTTTGTTCACTTGTGACAAATTTCAAACAGCAAATAGAAAGGCTGAGAAGTTATGTATCGGAGGAATGTATGGTAAAGCTAGTATTGGTTACAACAATGTTGAACCACCAATTGAATACTCACCAGTAATCAAACCAATTGAAGCTTTGAAAACAGACTGTAAGTTAGTCTTACTGTTGATGACACCTCATCACAGTCAAGTTTTGAAAACACTGTTGAGTCAAAGAAAACTGAAGTCACTGATGCAAGCACTTCTGCATCAGCTGACCAATCAAAAATTTTGAAACCTTCAACTGCTGTGCCACCAACAACTATTTATGAACCCAAAGATTTAAAAGTTGGAGGAAAGCAACCTGAGCAACCAAAGGGAAGTCAAACTCAAAGGTTTGGTCAACTCACTTTTAACCAAGTGACCAGACATTAGTCTCCCAGGAAATTTGAAACCAAGATTGTTGAATGTATGTGCTGCGGTGAACAAGGTCACTTAGCTGCCGTGTGTCAGTTCAACCCACTGAGTAAAGTCAAACCATATTTGAAACCAAAACTTGTTTCGAAACCAAAGGCTGATTTTCAAAAGAAACTTACATGAAGAATTTCACCTGTGAAAAGCCACGCAATGAAGCATTTTGGATCTGAATCCAACAGGGTTTTAATTGGTAACGATAGAAATGGAAGTTTTTCTGTTCTAAGGCAAAATCATTTTCCGGCTGAAGTTCAAGTGTATCACTCTTCCGCTCGAACTAAAGTTCAACCGGAAAACAAAATTCAACCCAGATCATCTACTGCTCCAAAGCAGATACCACATGTACATTTTGCTTATGGGTTTGAGCATTTTGAAGCTCAAGGGAGAAGAAATCCCTCTAGAGGAAATACCACCTCTAGAGAAAAAATTTCAAGAAGCAAAAAGCCCTACCAATCTAATTGAATTTTCTACTAGTTCAAGTGGAAGTCACACTGTTCCACTTCAGGGGGGAGAGTTCAAATTAAAACAAATACTTTCCTTGAAGATTTTCAAAATCACCTGAAAGAACTAAGTTGGTTAATCAAGGTAATTAAAAGTCTAAGAAATTAACCACCAAGCAAAGAATATTTAAGGAATATAGGGAAAGAAAAATTGCTGAAAGGAAAAACACCAAAGGAGAAAGATTTAGTCAAACAAGTACTCAGTATGAAAACTGAAGTTTTGAAAATGATGATCTGTTCACTGAAGCTCCAGTAGTAAATACTTTAGTACTCAAGTAGTATAAGTATAATGATGCTTATGGCAGACCCAAGACCACTCAGGCTTGGGTCCCCTATAGAAACTGATCAATTCTGATATGTGCAGGTGCAGAATAAAGGCCAAAATAGCCTATGGGTAGTTGACAGTGGATGCACTTGCCATATGACAGGGAATAAGCATATTCTGGAAAATACAAAAATAATAAATGGAGGACCAGTTGCCTTTGGAAGTACTAAAGGCCATATCTCAGCACAAGGAGATGTGAGCAATGGACTGGTAAAATTTGATAAGGTCAATTATGTTGATACATTAAATTTCAATTTACTCAGTGTCTCACAAATGTGTGACAAGAATTTGAATTTAATGTTTAATGAGAAAGAGGCTATAGTTCTCAAACCTGGTGTCAAAATTCCTGATGAATTAATTATGCTTAAGGCACCTAGGAAGAGATGGATTATACATTTTGGATATGTCAGTTGCTGCATCTTCATGTGGTGCTGCTTGTTTCATACCCAAAGCCTCTGTTGATGAATCTGATCTATGGCACAAGAGGTTAGGTCATGTGAATTACAAGAACATGAACAAAATTGTAAATCTTGGCTTGGTTAAGGGTCTTCCTAACAAGCATTTTGCATGTTCTGAAAACTGTGTACCTTGTCTCAAGGGCAAGCAACACAGAACCTCCTTTAAGCCAAATGTTGAGTCTTCTATTTCAAAACCTCTAGAGCTGCTGCACATGGATCTTTTTGGTCCAACTAGAGTAATGTTGGGAATCGAGATACCGAGCCAACAAGATTTGGATAGATGTGATTAATATTCAACGACCACTTATTACATACCGTCCTTACAACACGGTGAAGAACATGACAACTCAAGACAACACGACCCAACAAAGAAGAGGCTCTAGTGAATATTATTTATTGTTTAAATATTATCACAAGTTAGTATTTTACTATTATGCCCTTATTGAGTCTTGTAGTATATAGTAAGTCTTTCATTGTGAAAGACTTGATGATATATGTATGAGTGAGAGAGAGTTAGTCATGGTTCTTTGAAGCTTGTAAGGGTTCATGAACTCACCTAGTAAGTTCATGATACCCGGGATGTGTGGGGTAGGTAAAATGTAATCATTCGATTATCTTTATTTATCTATCATTCCATCTTGTTTATCTATCTATGTTGTTCTTCATCTATCATGTTTTACTAGCTTTGGTCATCATCATCATCACAACTCAAACACCATCGTTGTTCATATCCGGGTGTTCTTTTGTTTCTACAAAAACGAGTTACACAAAGACTCGATCCGCTTCCACAACCAAGGTATTTGGTCACCACCTCAGTTTTTCAATTGTTATCAGAGCCAAGGTCGAGATAAAAATTGAGAGAATCAAAGATCCACTTTGTGTTTAGAACCTGTAAACACAAAGTGGGTCTTTGATTCTCTCAATTTTTTATCAAAACCCCACCGAGATCCAATTCTATGCTCAACCATCCCATGCTTACTATGGTTATTAATCTCATTGTTGAAAATCTCATTTCCAAATTAGTCTCCATCATATTTTTCATATGTGTATTTTTAAATTCAAAATTCATGGAGAACTTTTTGTTGTTAAATGTGAGTTTCAAGATTTTTTTTTGGTAGAGCCATGTGCCATCACTATCATCCTTTTTCTTACACTATTTGACTTTTATTTTTAACTTTATGGTACCCATAAACCAATTCATACGACATCTTTTTGTTTGGGGTGCCATATTTTGTCCAATATTAAACAAAAGTTAAGTACTACAACTTCTCTCTCATCGTACTATTCCTGTAGTACTCATTTTGTCTCTCATGCCCACATAATTTCTATCTCTCTACAAACCTGCAAAACCTACTTCTTCTCTCTCTCTTCACGAGACCTAAACAAAATATAGAAAATTATAGGTTGTTTGTTGTAGATGATGATAGTATTTGAAATATTCATAAAAAGTCGATTATGATACTGCAGTTCGATCGTTCTTTTTGTTTCTGATTGTTTAAGGGGTTTTATATGGAGATGAAGAAGGGTCTGAATAGGCAGATTCGAATGAGTGTGTGAACAAGAACAACGACGCTGGTTGATGATTGCAACTGGGTAACCTACCTAGTTATGATAAAGGTAGCGTGTGACGGCGGTAACTGTGTTTCTCATCCAGAAAGATGATTCTAGTTCGTTCATGCAGGGTTATTTCGTGATGAAGGGTTTCAGTGCGACGATGGTGACGGATCCGTTGATAGCATTGCAGAGATCTCGTCTACTTTGCGTGTGTCGGAAAAGATGAAGATGGAGTGTTGCAGGGAGATTGTCGGAGAAAGCAGAAAAGGTGTTGTAGACGCTCGGTTCTCTCTCCTGTTCCGGGTCAATTCAACCGGAAGCTCATTTCAAGCGGAAATCTTGTCCGCTTCAACTTGCACCGAAAACAACCTCACGGGAACTGCAACCTACTTCGACCGGAAATGAAACAACTTCAAGCGGGAAACTGAAGTTCAACCGGAATTTTGAAGTTCGGCCGGAAAAACGTATTCAACTAGAGATTTGATAAGTTAAAGCGGAATTCTGGTTTTCAACCGGAAATACCTTCTCCTGTTCCGTCTCAACTTCGAGCGGAAATTTCAACTGGAAGCTGTTGTTGGACCGGAATGGCGAAGTTTCAACCGGTAAGGCTTTTGTTCATGCTGCTGGTGACCGGTAAATATTTTCAGTCCATCGGAGAGTCCTCAGTGTTGGGTTATATAACTATTTATCAAATAATCACGAGTACGCAGCGGATTTAATCCTATGAATTAATGTAACTAACCGGATAGGACATGTTTACCTTATGAGCTCGGATTGACTTGACCTCTTGGAGGATTTAATACAAATCCTTCTACGATCGCACATACGACACACCGATGTACGTATGCTAGTACTTGATCACGAATTCCTCTAGGTGAAGTAGGCTTGGTCGAACCACACAAGAAATCGAAACCCCTAGGGTTTTTTCTTGTTTGCCGAATTCGAGAGAGAAAAGAGAGAGATTTTAGGGTTTGCACCTTTATCAGATAAATGCAGCATCTAAACCTTAAACCCAGAGGGTTTATTTATAGGTTTAAAAGACTTGATAAACAAGTTAGGGTTTGGGATGGGGAGGCCCACGAAATCGGTCTAAGGCCTTATCCCAATCCTTCTCCTAATTGTAATCCAATTCCAACTCTCTCTAATTACAACTAACACCCCTGTTAACAATTAACTGTCAGGTTTTAACGAAACCTCGTTAAATGTTCGTGATAAATATTAATTAACTATTAATTAATATTAATACATTTGGTGTCGAGACGTGTGACCCCGTAGGCTTAAATAATTTCCGGACATACGCTTACTATTACATGATCATATCCCTACAGCTCCCACTTGAGCTTGCAATAGTAAAGGTAATAACATTGGTTAGCGTCTAGCAACACGCCAATGCTCCCAGAAATATTTAAGTACAGTTTCTCAAAGTGTATTTAAATGGTACAGTCATTTACTATCCCTTTGTTACCGATACCGTGTTAAATATGAATATGGATCAAGTCATTTCATACTTTAACGATTCTGTTTGTCATTCTCACAACTAACTTAAGATTACCAAATTGCAAATCGAGACATCTCTAGATTTCATTTGGGCACGGCCATGCAAACATCTTAATTAGTCCAATGAGGGGCCCAGTGGTATCTTCTTCAGCACAAAACTGAAGGAACAAATCCTCTTGACTACACGTGTCAAGTCACATACTTCACTACACTTACTGAAAATAGCCCTTTTGTACTACCTTATTCAGGATAGTTAGACCTATATCAAGTAGGTGCAATCCATACATGCATGACCTGCTTGTATCTCAAGTCTAAGGATAAGTAAAGCAACCATTTACGAATTTCACTTAATGACGCCGATCCATAAAGTGACAATTCGTTAGTGGGTCAGTCCAGTATGCATCCAATGAATACCATGTGAGTTTGGTGGGACCATCCTAACCAATCACTCAGATTTTGTCTTAGTTTAACTATATTCCCATATAGTTAATTGACAATGGACAATTTAGAATACTTGACAAGTACTCAAGGATTAAACATGCAAATATAGGACACAATTTACTATTAAATGAAATCAAACATATCAAGTACTTTATTTCATTATATAAATAGAAATTGTTTAACATCCCTTATCCAAATACCGAACATCAGACATACATGATTTAACTAGCTAATTTAAGTCCCATGCCCTCGGCATGCCTTTCAAGCTTCGGCCTCGACAAAGCTTTCGTGAAAGGATCAGCTAAGTTAATATCTGTGTGAACTTTGAGTAATTTGATTTCACCTAGTTCGATCTGCTCACGAACATAGTGATATCTCCTGGCATAGTGTCTGGCGCCCTTCTGAACTCCAGGTTCTTTGGCAATGATTAATGCACCAGTATTATCACAGTACATATCAATAGGCAAGTTACTTGTGGGGACAATGTCAAGCCCACTAATAAACTTCCTTATCCAGACTGCCTCCATTGCAGCTTCCGAAGCAGCAATGTACTCAGACTCTGTTGCAGACATAGCAACTGTGGTTTGTTTCTTGCTTTTCCAATCCACAGCGCCTCCATTCAGAACGAAGACGTACCCAGACTGAGACTTCGTGTCATCTCTATCAGTCTAAAATCCAGCATCACAGTATCCGGTCACTTTGAGCTCTTGATCTGGATTTCCCCCATATACCAAAAACAAATCTCTAGTAGCCCGTAGGTACTTGAGAATGGTCTTAACAGCAGTCCAGTGACTTTCACCTGGATTCTGTTGAAATCGGCTAACGATATTCTGCGCAAACGCTATATCAGGTCTAGTGCATCTCACCGCATACATTATAGAGCCTACAGCCGAAGCATAAGGGACTCTTTGCATACGCTTCACCTCATCAGGTGTAGAAGCACCTTGTTTGACCGATAGACCAAGTCCTTCCTGCATAGGTACTATACCACGCTTGGAATTCTCCATCTTGAATCGCTTCAAGATCTTATCAATATAAGCACTTTGACTTAGTCCAATCAACCGCTTAGTTCTATCTCTATAGATCTTGATTCCAAGAATGAATGCTGCTTCTCCCAAGTCTTTCATGGCAAAACACTTTCCAAGATGGGATTTTACATCTTGCAACATTGGAATGTGTTTTCCTATTATCAATATGTCATCTACATATAAGACAAGGAAAGTAACATTACTCCCACTAGCTTTGCGATATACACATGGCTCATCGGGATTCTGAACGAAACCAAACCTTTTGATTTCTTCATCAAACCGTTTATTCCAACTCCTCGATGCTTGCTTTAGTCCATAAATGGACCTTTGAAGCTTGCATACTTGGTTGGGATGTTTTGGATCAATGAACCCTTCAGGTTGATCCATATAGACTTCTTCATCCAAGTAACCATTTAAGAAGGCAGTCTTAACATCCATTTGCCATATCTCAAAGTCATAGTACGCTGCTATGGCTAAGAGAATCCTAATAGCTCTAATGTCAGCTACTGGTGAAAAGGTCTCATCATAGTCAACGCCAAAACGTTGAGTATAACCTTTCGCCACGAGACGAGCTTTATAGGTGTGTACATTTCCATCCATGTCGGTCTTCTTCTTGAAGAGCCATTTACTCCCAACGGTTCTTGCGTTAGGAGGAAGATCAACCAGGGTCCAAACGTGGTTATCTTGCATGGATTTCATTTCCACGTTCGCAGCTTCAAGCCATTTGTCAGATTCCAGATCTGATAATGCAGCTTTGAAGTTCGGAGGCTCATTGAGATCTCCTGATACGTTATCCTCGGATTCGACTAGACCAATCCATCTATCCGGATTACGTACGACCCTTTCGGATCTTCAAAGTGGAATCGCAACATCATCGACTTGAGGTTCATCACTTTGAACATTTCCCCCCCCCCCAAGTTGATGATTGCTAGTTGTTTCAGAAGGTGACACATCTTCTAGTAGTTCTACAAGTCTCCCACTGTTCTCTTGAGCTATAAAATTCTTTTCAAAGAATTCAGCATATCGAGCAACACGAACAGTATTTTCGGAAGGATTGTAAAAGTAGTAACCCATTGTTTCCTTTGGGTATCCTACGAAGATGCACTTAGTCGTCCTGGGTTGTAGTTTGTCAGGCGTATCACGCTTCACAAGTGCCTCACATCCCCAGACTCGTAAGTAAGACAACACAGGGACTTCTCCATGCCATAATTGATATGGTGTCTTTTCAACCTTCTTGGTTGGAACCATATTTAGAACGCGTACAGCGGTTTCTAGAGCAAAATCCCAAAATGATATTGGGAGAGTTGTAAGGTTCATCATCGACCTTACCATTTCTAGTAAGGTTCGATTCCTCCTCTCAGACACTCCATTATGCTGAGGAGTGTAAGGAGGAGTAAGCTGTTGGACAATTCCACATGCTTTAAGATAATCCTTAAACTCTTGGCTTAAGTATTCTCCACCACGATCCGATCGAAGGATCTTGATGGTCTTTCCGAGTTGATTTTCTACTTCGTTCTTGTACTCTTTGAATGTTTCAAACACTTCATGTTTATGTTTAAGCAAGTAAACATAACCATAACGGCTGAAATCATCCGTGAAAGTCACGAAGTAGCTAGCACCTTTTCTTGACACATGCCTAAATGGGCCACAAACATCAGTATGAATGAGTCCAAGTAGTTCTTTAGCCCTTTGCGGCTTGTTCGGAAAGGGTTTTCTTGTCATCTTTCCTGAGATACAGGAAACGCATTTATCAAATGATTCATCATTTGATTGTAAGATCCCTTCACGTTGAAGTCTTTCAATGCGGTTTTTGCCAACATGGGCAAGACGACAGTGCCAAAGATAGGTAGAGTCCAAACTAGTTTTGGCTCGTTTGCTAACAGTGAACATTGAATTATTTGAAACACAACCACGCATATCAATTTCATAAATGCCATCACAAGGAATAGCATCAAAATAATGAACATTATTTTTAGAAACTGAAATACCGATATTATTAAACGCATTAATAAATCCTTGGTTTTTCAACAAAGAAACTGAAATAACACCTCTAGTGATAGAAGGTGCATAATGACAATTGTCTAATACAATAAATAACCCAGAAGGCAGAATTAAATGATATTCTCCTATAGCTTCCACAGCTGCTGGCAAACCATTTCCCACGTACAACTGCAAAGCTCCAGGCTTCAGTTTCCTCCTCTTTCTAAGACCCTGTAACGAATTACAGATGTGAGTTCCACAGCCAGTGTCATACACCCATGAATCACTCTTAGAAAAGGAAAATAATTCAATTGTGAAGATACCTGAAGTACTAGTCCCACTAGTATTCTTTCTCTTCTTCATCAACTCAGCTAGATAGGTAGGACAGTTCCTCTTCCAGTGTCCAACTTCACCACAATGGTGACAGATCTGGTCTTTAGCCGGATGCTCTTTTGAGGCCGAAGGGGTTTGCTTGGTTTTAGGAACAAGCGCAACTGCCTTGCCTTTTCCCTTACCATCATTCTTGCCCTTCGCCTTTTGCGGTCGTTTAGCCTTTTGGATCTTTCCCCTCTTGATCATAAGAACTTGGGGTGTTTCAGTGGCCTTTTTAGGAATCATTTTTTCATACTCGACAAGCATAGCATGAAGCTCAGGTATAGTCTTAGTCATACTATGCATGTTGTAGTTGCGCACAAAACCCTCAAAATCCTTCGTAAGAGATTTGAGGATCATGCCAACTGCCACAGCACGATTATACCCATAATTGAGCGATTCCAATTTGTCAAAGTAGCTCTTCATCTTGAGCACATGACTACTGACCGATTTACCAGTTTCAAGCTTCAAGTCGTGGAGTTCCACAACTAGGTCGAACAATTCAACACCAGCTTGTTTTTCATACATCTTCTTTAGCTCTTTGATCATATCACAAGGTGTATGAAATTCGTATTGCTTCTGAAGATCGGGAGTCATACTCGAGATCATCATGCAAGCAACCTCATCGTATCTGCTATACTCTGCATTGTAGAACGCTTTCTCTTGATCAGAAGCATCAGCAGCTGGCTCGGTCGGCCAATGATTTTCAAGGACATCGGTCCTCCGTTCAACTCTAAGGACAATCCTCAGTTGACGGTACCAGTCATTGAAGTTAGATCCATTCAGCTTTTCTCTTTCAAACATTTGACGAAAAGCATGACCAACATTGTTTTGAGGAGGGTTTGTTGCCATCTACAAAACAGATTAAGTTCAAAAATCAGTATTTTCGATAATCTTTTCCTTAATAAATTTAATTACCCAATGTTTAAACACTTTAAACAATTAAGTTTATTAAGGCTAGGATCCAATCGACATGCCATCATTTCATCAGTTGATCTGCTAGAAATGATGCACTCAAAAGGTAAGTGACGATCAATAATTGTACTCCAAGTACAATTCCTAGATTTTATGGGACCTACAAATAATACTTATGAATCTTGCACCAAGTAATTTGTAGTCATGTTTCATCCCATCTTTTGCCACGGGCCAAGGGTCTCACCGCCTAGCTCGCTTTAAGTCGTCCAACTAAGAACGCACAAATTGTCCACCATTGTGTACCAATGAGTGGGAATTTGCCATGTAAATGCCATTTTACCATTGTGTACCAATGAGTAAGATGACATCCACAAGTGTCCTTTTCAAGGTGGATGGCAAAGACTTAAGTTTGGTTTGGGTCAAAACAATTTTGATGCGTGATCAAAAATGTTATGTGTGAAGATTCATGCACATCTTCATCACATAATGTGTTTATAAAATTCTTAGTTTGTCTTCCAAGTCAAAAGAGCTCGGTAGCTCCATTCGCAACACACAAAGAAGCGTAGGGGTGAGGTTTGCAACTTTTGCAATTAAAAACCTACCCACTTTAGGGAAGCATGGCGACCCGACTTATACCTCTCTTAGAGTGTGTTCAAATGGGTGAGCCGGTGTTTCTTTTGAGTTTTAGGACACAAATTTTATTTTATAAACAAAATCATATTTCAATAGATATTTTTAAGCAAATTTCGATTTTCATAAAACAAATTTGCATTAAAACCTTTTATTATGTCACAATTATCACAATAATCACATAATCTTAGGGTTTCTAATTATCTAATATAATTTTAATTTTAATCTTCTTCGATATAAGTAATAACCATGAACGATTTGCATGAAACATCATGGTTTTTACTTCCTTTTAACATTTAAAATAAAGGTACAACATGTTGATTTATCAAATAACAAAAACTTGGGTTCTTAATTTTAGATCACAAAAATCAAATTTCTAGAGCTAAAATTAGGGTTTCCGATTCGGCTAGAGGTTTTCGATCCGTTATATAGTTTTCGATCAGAATCAGGGTTTCCGATCGAGAACATCACTTTTCGATCAGGGTTTACGATCGAAACATGGGTTTCCGATCGGAAAACAAGGGTTTCCGATCGGGACTAGGGTTTCCGATCGGAAAACAAGGGTTTCCGATCGGGAAGCAGCCTGCGGGTCGAAAAGTGGTTTTCGATCAGGTCAAAAAGCAGTTTTCTATCGAATTTTTTTTTGAGTTTTTTTTTCTTTTCGTTTTTACCAATTTGCGAAACCTTTTTCCAATTGTAAAACACGATTTTTAATCGGATCGAAAAGCTAGAATCTGATTTGGTTACCCCCCTTCCAAGTTTTTATTCCCGGTAATTAATTAAAATCATAGGTGGCTCGTGATACCACTGTTGGGTTATATAACTATTTATCAAATAATCACGAGTACGCAGCGGAATTAATCCTATGAATTAATGTAACTAACCGGATAGGACATGTTTTCCTTATGAGCTCGGATTGACTTGACCTCTTGGAGGATTTAATACAAATCCCTCTACGATCGCACACACGACACACCAATGTACGTATGCTAGTACTTGATCACGAATTCCTCTTGGTGAAGTAGGCTTGGTCGAACCACACAAGAAATCGAAACCCCTAGGGTTTTTTCTTGTTTGCCGAATTCAGAGAGAGAAAGGAGAGAGGTTTTAGGGTTTGCACCTTTATCAGATAAATGCAGCATCTAAACCTTAAACCCAGAGGGTTTATTTATAGGTTTAAAAGACTTGATAAACAAGTTAGGGTTTGGGATGGGGAGGCCCACGAAATCGGTCTAAGGCCTATCCTAATCCTTCTCCTAATTGTAATCCAATTCCAACTCTCTCTAATTACAACTAACACCCCTGTTAACAATTAACTGTCAGGTTTTAACGAAACCTCGTTAAATGTTCGTGATAAATATTAATTAACTATTAATTAATATTAATACATTTGGTGTCGAGACGTGTGACCCCGTAGGCTTAAATAATTTCCGGACATACGCTTACTATTACATGATCATATCCCTACACTCAGATCACCGGAGAATGTTGCTGATTGGCTTTCAGGTTATCGGTAACGCTCAAGACCGCCTGAATTCTATTCATGTCACAACAAAAGCTCCTAACGCAGTTCTGACCGCCGGAGCTAACTTCAGATCTAGAAACGAACTACCGAAATTAGCCTCAGGCCACGGTGATCAAATTTATTACCTTTTGGATCGAAGATACTAAGCTACGCCACCGGGAATCGCTTTTGATTAAGCTCAGGAGATCGGAAAACACTGGTCTGATCGGAAAAAGGTTATCAGTGATTTGGCTGTCTCGTGAAGAAGAACTAAATCTGTTCGGGTTAGCTCACATGATCCGGATAAGTATTTCTGTTGTAAACATATCAGTAGATTCTATTCGAGATTTCGATTACGAGTTCGGGTCCGGTTATTTATCTATGTTGTCAACCCACAACCACAACAACAATTTGAAGCCATAATTATGTAGTAATCTCATCAGGTACATGAAAACTATACTCCAATATCATATTACTTCACTATATAGCAGACGTGTTATGAGGTAACATTTGATCATAAGAGTTGTGCACAAGTTTGATATGAGAAGATTATTTGCTACTGTTGGATTTCAAGAATTTGTTGACACAAAGGTTGTTTTATGGGTTTTGACTACAACATTATATGTTCATAGTCTTCCTTGGTTGCAAAAGTCTAGGGGGGAGGATATGTGATGAGACTTTATGCAAGCCATGAGCAAAGCAACGTGATTTTTAATCTTCGAAGAGTCCTCAAGCCGTAACAGTTGCATCAATGCCATTATGGTAAAAATCGAAGGCAAGATTAATAGCACAAAAGAAGTGGTTTATCTATGTGTAAAGCATTGGTTTGGTATTCGGCCAAGCATTTCAAGACGGTTAAATTATGGAATTAATTCTCGAGTTTTCATAGATCCTTTATCTTGTTTACTTTCAACAATATTGGCACCTTGAGTTATGACTGAGTCCTCAAGTAGCTAGCCATTGTGTTGAATTTTGTAAACACCTTACACATTTACAGCCTTTTGGTTTCGGGCTAGAAGAATGTTAATTGTAGGGGGAGCTTCCCAAAGGAGAAATGAAGAATGAAAGACTTGAAACTACATGAAGATTATCTTGAAGTCAAGTTGCAAGAATACAAGAATCAATGTCACAAGTGTTGAGTATTCCATCTACCAAATAGGGGGAGATTGTTGGGAATCGAGATACCGAGCCAACAAGATTTGGATAGATGTGATTAATATTCAACGACCACTTATTACATACCGTCCTTACAACACGGTGAAGAACATGACAACTCAAGACAACACGACTCAACAAAGAAGAGGCTCTAGTGAATATTATTTATTGTTTTAATATTATCACTAGTTAGTATTTTACTATTATGCCCTTAGTGAGTCGTGTAGTATATAGTAAGTCTTTCATTGTGAAAGACTTGATGATATATGTATGAGTGAGAGAGAGTTAGTTATGGTTCTTTGAAGCTTGTAAGGGTTCATGAACTCACCTAGTAAGTTCATGATACCCGGGATGTGTGGGGTAGGTAAAATGTAATCATTCGATTATCTTTATTTATCTATCATTCCATCTTGTTTATCTATCTATGTTGTTCTTCATCTATCATGTTTTACTAGCTTTGCTCATCATCATCATCACATCTCAAACACCATCGTTGTTCATATCCGGGTGTTCATTTGTTTCTACAAAAATGAGTTGGTTATTTGATATTGGTGCACCAACCACTGCTTTCAATATAAATGTTGATAAGCCTGTGAGTTCTTTAGTGCATGAACATAATTTCTACAGGTCTGCTGATGAGCATTGGAAGAGCAACCAAACTGCAATCAAAAAGCCAATTTTCTTCTCTTCAATGAGCATCAAACCTCTCTTGCCGGACAATGGAAAGAAACCATCTGAAATAGTTCAAATTGAAGAAGAAATAGTCCCGGTTGAAGTCCAAGCGGAACCAATTTCTCCGGTTCAAGCTCAACCGGAAAACCAAATTTCAGAAACTGAAGAGAATACTGAAATGAGCTTAATTTAGAGCATCTGACCTACAGTTCAGATACAATTCTCATGAATCAGTTAGAGTTTCAAATCCTTTGTCACAACTAGGAAATGTGGAGCTTGAGCTTGATCACATACTCCCTCAGCTCAACATACCCTCAAATAGAAGAAGCCATGAGTTCCCCATGCACATAGATAGAAGAACCAACAAGGATCATCCTTTGAAGAATGTTATTGGATATGTGAAAGCACCTGTGTTGACAAGAAGTAAATCTGCTGATGCAAACACCTGTATTGACCAAAGAAAGTAGCTGAAGCTTTGGAAGATAGAAGCTGGGTAGAGGCAATGCAAGAAGAATTATTTCAAAGCAACAAGCAGAAAGTTTGGCAATTGGTAGACCTGCCTGATGGAGCAGAACTAATTAGTACAAAGTGGGTATTCAAAAACAAGAAAGATGACCGGGGTATTGTTTTCAAAAACAAAGCAAGACTGGTTGTGCAAGGCTATGCACAAGAAGAAGGCATAGATTATGATGAAGTGTTTGTACATGTAGCTAGATTAGAAGCAATTAGAATTTTTCTAGCTTATGCTGCCTTCAAATATTTCCAAGTATTTCAGATGGATGTCAAAAGTGGCTTCCTGTATGGCCTGCTGGAACAAGAATTTTTTGTCAAACAACCTCCTGGTTTTGAGGACCCTCATCATCCAAACAGGGTATGCAAGTTAATCAAAGCCCTGTATGGCCTCAAACAAGCTCCTAGAACCTGGTATGAAACTCTTTCTAACTATCTTCTAGAGAATGGCTATAGGAGAGGTGCAATTAACAAAAATCTCTTTGTCAAATGCGTTGGTAAGGATATGATGATGGTTCAAATTTATGTAGATGATATTATTTTTGGTTCATCTAACACTGCTTTGTGCAAAGAGTTTGAAACTTTGATGCAGTCTAAATTTGAAATGAGCTCCATGGGAGAACTAACCTTCTTCTTGGGCTTACAAGTGAAGCAAACTGCAGGTGGGATTTTTCTGAATCAGTCAAAGTACATCCAAGATATGCTGAAGAGATTTGACATGCTGACATGCCCAAGTTCTAAAACTCCTACATCTACTTCCCACAAGTGACTTATGTGGCAAGTTAGTGGATGTACACATGTATAGAGCCATGAAAGGATCACTGATGTATCTCACAGCAAGTAGACCTGACATCATGTTCAGTGTATGCTTATGTGAAATATATCAGTCCTCACCAAAGGAATCACACATGGTAGCAGTCAAAAGAATTTTCAAGTATTTGAAGGGTCAAGCCAAGTTGGGCTTGTGGTACCTTAAGAATTCTGATTTCTCCTTCAAGGCATTTACTGACAGTGACTATGGAAGATGTGACATTGACAAGAAATCAACATCAGGAGGATGTCAATTCTTGGGTGAAAGGCTTATATCTTGGCAATGTAAGAAACAAACTTGTATTTCAACATCAACAGCTGAAGTTGAATACATTGCTGCATCAAGCTGCTGTAGTCAAGTCCTTTGGATCCAAAATCAAATGCTTGATTATGGGATCACCTTCATGGAAACTCCCATCTTTTCAGACAACAACAGTGCCATATCCATCACCAACAATCCAGTCAAGCACTCCAAAACAAAGCACATTAATATCAAGTATCACCTTATTAGAGATTGTGCAAAAAAGAATTTAATTAAGTTGTTCAAAGTTCATACTGATCACCAATTGGCTGACCTGTCTACCAAAGCTTTTGATGAGGCAAGGTTCTTTTACCTCATCACATCAATTGGCACGATGAACTTTGACTAACAAACTTTTCACAATTTTTTAATAAAAGAGAGGCATGTGCTTAAGAGCCCATCTCTTGATACAAAAAGAAAAGAAAAATGAAAATTTCTTGTGTTAATTAGAAAACATTTCAGTTCATAGTCAGTAACTGCTGCTAAACTATGAACAATTAGCACAAACTTTCAAAAATCATGTGTTTTGGGTTATCCGGTTCAAGTTCGGTTCAACCTGAGAAAAGAAAACTTTTAAAAATCTCCTGGTGAACTTCAACCGGAAAATGCTTTGTAAACTATGTGGGAAAAGTTTTTGAAAACAATTCTTCCAAGCAGAAAAATCTTCCGCTTGAAGTTCCAGAAGAAATTTGATTTTCATAATAAAGGAGAAAATGGGTTCCGCCTGAACTTCCGAGACGAACATTTTCGCTCGTATTAGCTCCCGTAACTCTTAACGGTTCTCAAGTTACGTCAGTTTAAGTAAACACATGTATTCTGCCAGCGTACCAAAACTTTCTCAACGTACCAAATCCGGACCAATCTAACCAACGGACCAAATGAACCTCCAACGTACCAGTTTAACTCACGTACCAGCAGCGAACCAAAAATACACAACTTACCAGAAACTGGCACGACGAACCAAGTGGTACGGAGTAACTGTCAACGAACCAGAAAATAACCGCCACGGACCAACTTGAAGATGGCCTTGCGTACCAGAAACGGAGCAGCGGCGTACCAGATTGTTCTTCGAGCCTACCAGAAACGTACCAAACAGAAATCGACGGATTTTCGCGAATTTTGACGGGAATTTGCTTCCGAAATGTGCGAAAACTCACTAGGAACACTCAGAAATCATTTTTCATCTTTGAAACACTCGGAATTGTGAAAATTTGATGAAAAACAAAGAAAACCCACGCTTGCTCTCTCTAGAATCCGAAAAATTACCAAAATCGCAGCAGTAGAGCAACCAAATGCTCTGATACCACTTGTAAAACCACTGGACGATCTTACTACTGCATGATTCGGTAATCGGAGTAACACAAACAAGTATATAAAGCTTGGCTTTATTGATTCACTTAGAGAATACAAGCTAGAGAGAGAAACACACTCAATACACACAGTTAAGAATGATAGAAATGACAGAACTGACTAACTCTCTCTAACACGAACTATTTATAGTGTAAGCATACTAACTGGCGGACCACCCAAGTACCATTTGGTACGCACGTACCAAATATGCTGCGTACCATTTGGTATGGCCACCTTAGCATGATACCACTAAGACTCACAAACTTGCTCTAGGCTAGATACAATACACGAGACACATGATAGCATAAGAATACGCTCTTAAATAAAACATGTGTCACTAACATCAATTTAGTCCATGATAATTTGTCATTAGCAATATGTTAGTCCATAATTATGATGATTAACAATAAAAAATCACAATTACAATTCTAGTAATTTATATCATACTAAAACATGATAATAATAATACTTAACCATTTATAACATATTAACACATGATAATATCAACATTCAACCATGCAAAAATATATAAACATCATAAGATAATCAAATGATTAAGCTAAACCATTTAACTAGTAATTTGAACCATAGGTTTTCATCTTTAAACAAAAACACCACATTTTTGTGTTAGACAAATACAAGATGATCATATTTGATTACCAAGTTATATAACTTAATTTCCATAGATTAAAACACCACATAACACATTTTCATACCTGAAAATCTTGGGGTTTATGAATAAAAAAGAAAAGAAAGAAAACATAGTTAGATGTTCATGATCATTAGAAAACTCTAGTTTTTAAAGTATTAGTTTGTCAAGACTTGTGGATCATTTGGGATGATTCAAGTGTAGAAAACAATAGAAAGATGGTTTAAAAGACTCACGATGGTGAGGTTAGAAAAACTGAGTGAAAGGAAGAGAAATGTGGCGTTGCCTTGGTGCTCGACGGTCCACAACAGCAGCTCTCCAACTGCTAATGGCGGCTAGAGGTGGTGGTCATAACAGCAGCGGGAGGAGCACGGAAGCAGTAGGAGTAGTGGTGGTGTGTGGTTGTGTGGTGCCGAGAGGGAAGAGGAATAACAAGAAAAGGTGGCGGTTTGTAGGTGGTGTGGCGTGACCGGAAAAGGAGAAGGGAGGAGAGGAGTGGTGGTGGTTGATGGCAGCAGCTAGCGGCGGTGGTGGGGGGTTGTTTGGCCGGAAAAAAAAAACGGAAGAGAGGGGAGGGAATGGGAGCCGGTTCTTGGGGGAGGGAGAAGGAGAGAGTGAAGTTTATTTAAGTGTGTGAGTAGATTAGGTTGGTGGATGGAAATTGTAAGGAATATTACGCTTAGAAGATTTCCGGCTAAAATCCAGTTTTGTTAAGTTCCGGCTGAAGTTGAAGTTGAAGCGGAATTCTCAACTTCAAGCGGAACTGGGAGTTCAAGCGGAAGAAGCAATTTTGTCAGCTAACGAATATTCCGGGTGAACTCGATTATCCACCAGATAATGAGTTCAACCGTACTTTTCCTAAGATGTCTTTTCAGCAAGTCCAATCCTACAAAAGCTTCTCGTTTGCTTCTAAATCTATCCAAGCCGCTCTCCAAAAGTAGTATGATGCTGATCACACGTAAGTTATTCCAATTGTCGAAGTTTATGCTTTTAGTAGTTTATATTTGACTTTGTATTAAACGGTTTAGATTAGATCGTTTGAGATCAGTGGCTGTCATTGATCTCATCTGCACTATATATAGCAAAGGTAGCTCTTAATTTTACACACGGTTCTTGATCACCTTGTAATAGTGTAACTTTTTGAGTTAATGCAAATAGTGTCGAGTATTTCTTACTTCGTTGTTAATATACTTATGCAAATCAAACACTACCTAATACAAGAGAACTAAACCTGCTAGAGTAAAGTGAAGTATAAATTTAATTCCGCAGGGTTATATTTACAAGTAGAGGGTTCTTGTTTTAGTTTAATCATAACTATTAACGATCCTACAAGTGGTATCAGAGCCCTTGGCTCCCACTTTGAAGACTTTCAATGCTTCAAAGTTGATACTCTACTTGTCTACTTTACAAGCTTTGTTGTTATTCTCATTCTAAAAGTTTTCAAAATGAGTGACCTAAGTTTAGGATCTTCAAACGGTAGTGCCAACAAACCACCAATGTTCACTCCTGATGACTTTCGTACCTGGAAACTCAGGATTGAAGGGTTTGTTAGGATTTTAGACCGTCGTATATTGAAATCTTTTACTAAAGGTCCTTACTCACCCATGGTTGCATCTGCTGATGATGCAGAAGTCAATATACCTAAACCTTTAGAAAAAATGTTGATTCTGACTATGCTGCTCTCGAATTTGACTATAAGGCATATTGGACTCTACAGGCTGCACTTCCTAATTCCATTTTAAGTGGGTTTAAAGGATACAAAACTGCATTTGACCTGTGGAATGGCTTAAGTGAAATGTATGAAGGAACTAGTGAAGTAAGAGAAAACAAGAAAGATGTCCTAAAACAGAAATATGAGAACTTTACTTTCAAAACTAGTGAATCAATAACAAACCAGTACTTAAGATTTGTTTCCCTACTTGATGAACTGCAAAAGCTAGACGTAAAACTAGACCAGGTAGATGTAATCAGAAATTTTCTACGTTCCTTGCCCTCTGTGTGGACAGTTTACACTGTTAGCATCAGGGAATGTAAAAATTTGAAAGGATGAGACTTAGTGAACTTCATGGCTTACTCAGTGCTTATGAAATGGAACTAAACCTTAATCAAAACTCATCTTCTATGTCAACTCAGCTGTTTTCAATAGCACTAGTAACTACTGATTTTCAAAATCAAAGATCTTCAAACTCATCATCATATCAGTTTGTTAGAGCATATTCCTATGCTATGAGTGTCTCGTGTATTGTATCTATGTGAGTGAGTCTTAGAATGAAT
>JBCNJP010000024.1:9964468-10047484 GCA_039602395.1 Deinandra increscens subsp. villosa | reverse complement strand
AAAAAACTATATATATATATAAATAATTTTTTAATTTTATTTATATATATTAAGTATATATGTTGTGTAAATAGAATGATGTGATTAAAATATTTTTCAAGACAGTAAGGTTAATTGCAATGGTCGACCCCATTTCCCCAATTCCCCACTCCATTTTTGGTGCCACCTCATCATTCCCCACCCCTTCCCATTTTTCCCCATTTTTGTAGGTGGTTCTCCTTCCCCATTTCCCCCATTCCCCAATCACTTTTTTATAAATAAAATAATTAAAAGTAAAATAAATTATCAAACATTACAAATAAAAAATGACTTTTTTATAAATAAAAATTAAAATCTTAATATTACAAATAAAAAAGAGACTCTTAAAATTACTCTATTTAATCCTAAAATTACTTATTTAATCCTAAAATTACTTTAAATCCTAAAATTACAAATTAAAAAAAAAAAACTACTTGTAACACCCGAACTCTCGTTCGAATTTTTTGAGCAACTGGTTTTAGTATTTCGCTCGGGTCGCGTTCAACCCTATCGAGCTCACGACACATTTGCTCGCGTTCCATTAGTTCGAATTTTTTCGCTCGTTTTTGAGCTTTTCGTTGAAGCTCGATCTTCTCCCTGTTGATACTCGTTAAACGTTTGGAATCTTCTTTGGAGCTCTCACTCCCCGACGCTTTTCCTTTTCCTTTTGCTTTTTCTTTTGCTAAGCGTTTAGCTTTTGGCAGATCCATTGGAAGGGACTTCGGTTGCTTTGGCAGAAGGTTCCTACCTACACCGAGGTTCGTAGATTGAAAATAAGTTATTGTGTTTGACGCATACTATCGGTGTTCAAGTTCCTCATTGAATCGGATGTTTTGCTTCTTTTCAGAAGCACCTTGTTCATCACTATCGCAACCATCGTCCACCGCAATTGCGGCCTCGCCATTCGGGACATTTTCACCACATCCCACCTTCCATCTTGTCGAAGCGCTCCTGTTCTCTAGCTTGAATCGATGATGTGTCGCCTTCATAATATCTTCTTCGCTTTCTGCACTTTTTCGGTTACCCAAAATGTGGATGATGTTGTTCCACTTGGTGCACCTTCTTGTTCATGTCGCCCCATCTTCGAGTATAATTGACGCCGGCGTGAACAAAGCTACGTCCATTTGAGAAGTTGGGGGTTGGATAATGCAACAAATGGTGCCAATTTGCGGTAATTTTGTTCCAAAACGATTCCCTAGTTTGGCGTCTCCAAAATTAAGAAAGGAAAAAAAATTGTTAGTAAACTTTAAAACAAAAAAGTAAACTTTAAAATAAAAAATAAAGTATATAGAAATAGTATATTTTACCCGCAATCGAACTTTCCGAGATATTACCCAACATCTCGCCAACCGTACTTCTTTGATGACCGTCCAAGGAGTAGGAATCCTTTTTTTTCGGTCGTCGGGTTGTAACGTTTGCCCCGACTTCTTATTTCGTTTGGTGGCGTGCTTCTTCTTTCTTGGTTCGGTGGGTCGCGTTTCCATGACAATTTCTTCTTAGAATCGGTTTGGTGGGTTCGGTGACGGGGAAATCGTCGGGACCAAAAAGATAATCAAATTCCGGCCACCCGGCCGGGGAATCCGCCATCGTCGGTACGTACCGGCACTTCCAAATGGGTTTTGTTGAGAAGTGGGGGTTTCGTTGCTCGGAGGATTGTTGTGGGAAGAAATCGTTGAAGTTCGACATGGTGTAGGAAGTGGAGATTTAATTGAAGAGGAGTTGGAAGGGGAGATTATATAAAATTTAGAGAGTAATGGAGAAGTGGGTGTGAAAATGGGTTGAATGGTGGGTTTAAATAGGTTAAAAGTGTTAAAAAGTAAAAAAAAAATTAAATTTTTAAAAAAAAAAGATATTTAGCCGTTGGGGGGGGGGGGGGCACACCAACGGCTCTTCTTCCCCACTTTGAAACCTCTCGGTCTCGGCACCCCACTTTGCATCCCCGATCGGTGACCCCGAGACACCGGCAATGGTGTTCCCGAAGCCACCGAACCCACCGAACTCCCCCAAACCCACCTTCCCCGAAACCATTGCAATTACCCTAAGTTATAGTTAGATTGTAGGTGTGGGTTGAGACTTGGAGAGGGGAGGAGAACTGACAAAGTAATAGGATTCTCGGAGTATCATTTCCATTTATATATATTTTTTTTATGAATGGTCATATGAACGCCTCGGGTTCTGGACTATTTACACAAGTTAAGCTCATTTCAGGAAAAATCTACTTTTGCGAGCGGTCGGCTGCGTAAAACCTAGAGCTTAGGGATCAAACTTGTGACATTTAGTTCAATCTTTTTACATCCATTCGGTTATAATGCTCCTTTTCAAGTGTTGCCCTTAAGATTTGAACCTGGTGCTCCAAGTAGTATATATAGGCTTCCTACCACTACACCACAATGGAAGTTGCTCCAATTATATTCTTACATTTATAATTTAATTAAAAATGATTAATTATGTCTAATTTTTTTTATGTTAAGTTCATCATGACCATAATTCATGTCTCAAATTAAGAGGAAAACTAAACGTCGCTTAGATGGTAAGAGGCAAAGAATAAATATTTGTTTGTAAAATAGATGATAACTTTATGGTTAAACAATAACTTCTTAACAAAACAAAAAGATTATGCATTCAAACTCTACAAAAGATAGATATAATGATTTAATTGTTAAAAAAAAGTAGATATAGATTGTGGGTTGGTTAACATGGTATTTGGGGAAAGTAATGAAAAAAGTTTTTATAACATCAACTCTATAAATTAATCCTTAGATTCAAAACACTTACATTTATATATAATATAATACAATGTAAATGTGAAGTTGAATAGTGAACTTTTACTCTATTATGTTTTGACCACATGTTTTGGTTCTTTATAAATTTAGCGGTTCACGGGTATTTAGGTGGGTAACCGACATATAGAGAGAGAAGCCTGTGTCACGTGTACATTTTTGTAACGGCCATTGGTTTTTTAAAAAATGTGGAGACTTTAGGGTTTGGAGATTTTATCATCTCTCACTTGCTGTGTTTACCTTCTTCTCACCATGCCCCGTCCCCCATCTCACCGCTGAAGATTGCGTCGTTCGATGATGATGCATATGTTGTGGCGATGGATCTGTCACTGTTTAAGGGTTCTTGATTGGGTTGCTTTTCTTCACTTGGGTTCTTGGGCGTGACGGCGGAGTGATTTTTTGTGTTTTTCGTAGCCATATGGCTTCACCTGTAGATATGGGTGGACGAATCGAGCGCTCATGGGAAAATGAGGATGGTACATTTTGGGGGGGGGGGGTGGTCCTATTTTCTTGCACAAAACCCACAAAAACAGATTGAAACTTCTCAAATTAACCTGGCCAGGTCATCAGAAACAACAAAATTAATTCAAAGACTCACACAAGAACAATTAAATAATAAACAAATATGAATCATGTCAAACATGAGAAGGCTTCTAAGAGATCAAATCGTGTGAATCCGACCGAGAAACCCTTTTCAGCTTCTGTTACTCGAACACGTCCAGGTGATTGCCAATATACTGATCCAATTTAAACTCAAAACTCTTTCCTTAATCCGGCTGTTTGTTACTTGATTATCTTTTAATGTGCATTAATTATGGACAGAATATGAGCTTCAACAAATCCTAGGTATATAGCATTGCACTCTATCAAGCATATAAATTCCCTACCACAAATTGTCACAACTTGAACCAGAAGTTTGGAACTGAGCTCGAGACTTGGTTGAGAAAAGAAAAGAACAGATCATGAGAGATGGTATAATATACCAAGACTTCTTTGATTTCATCTCAGAGGCATTTTTCAGTCAGACGTTAACCTTTCTTCAAACACATAAGAATCATCACAAGTCAGGGCTGAAGGGTTTTAGACACTAGAGGGTCTCTTTTAGCGTGCACTTTGGCATCTTTTGGGTTTTATGAAATACCACGATATGCAAGCACGTTAGTAAATATAACCAGATCATTGCTCACGCAAACCAGAGGTTAGGATTACTAACACATCGGTACAATCTACACTAGGTCATTGTTTCCGCAAAGCAGAGGTGAGACTGACTAACGGCTTAAGTGTCCCCAGGTCTTTGCTCACGCAAAACAGAGGAGACACCGACTTTTTGAGCTCAATTTCACACTCTTGGTGTCAAGCGTGTGTATCGGGAACTTGAACATGCAGTCAAATAGAAATGCAATTAACCTAAGTGTTGTTACCCAACACACTGCCATACGTTATCTTTAAGTGTGTAACGCATACCTTTTCAGATTTTAAGAGTTGAGCCTATCAACACATCACCTTGGATCGAGTCATTCACATCCAAACAACCAACTTAACAGTTACCTTTGCTGATTTCGATCGTTTTACCTCTCACAAGGACACATACTCTCCATAGAAATTCTGCATGACATGAGGTAGAGAGATGCATCCTATCATGTGCCTAGAACAATCACTTATCAATAAACAAAAAATGTTAATGATAGTCCTCCTTGACTGTTCCTGCACAAAGTGAGAGATCAGTTAGCCAATGGTACCCAGGCCATTGTGGTTCTGGGTACTCCCGAGGAGTCAATAAACGACACTTCCTTTAAACACATTCCTTTTGAGAAATCGGGGACTTGTGTTGTTGCTGACATGGTCTTTGGTTTCCATGTCTGAGGTGATTTAACAGTTGTTTTAGTCACTTTTGGTGTTGTGACTTTAGGTGTTTCAACCTTCTTCAATTTAGGTCCATTTTTCAAAACAGTTTTAGTTACCTTGGGAGGGGTAACTTTAGGTTTTTCAACCTTTTGTTGTTTTGAAAATTGTTTCTTCACCTTTTTATGAAAATTTTCATAATTTGGAAAAACATGTTTTTGATTTGAAAATATTCGTTGTTCTTTGACAGTGCCCAAATGTTGATTAGAGGGTTTAACCTTAGGAATAGCAGTCTTCATTGCCTTAGGTGGTTGCACCTTCATTGGCTTAGACTTAACAGAATCCTGAGATGAAACCCTTTGACTTTGTGGATAGTAAGGCTCATAGGGGCGATACAAGCAGTTTCGGGCAATGTGACCAGCATTGCCACAATTAAAACAAGTCTGCTTCTTTGGGTAGAATTCAGACATATAACCATTAGTCTTCTTAGGCTGTTGAGGAGTAGTATGATAGTTTGTCTGCATCGTAGACCTGTATGCAGATCCAGTGTTGACTTTTGGCTGGTTCCAAGAAGCTTGAGTAGAGTTTGTCTTTGCTGTTCTTGTGCTCCCTGTACCCTTTGATGTTGAAGCACCATTTCTCCAATTGGAACCACACAAAGAGATAAGAGACACAACCACTCCTTTGAGTATTTCATCTTTGATTACAGCAGCAGATCTTACATTTGGTGACTTAATCGTGATCTTTGGTCTTTCAACTCTAACTTCACTTGCTGATTCATCGGTGGACGAACCCAAACCTTTGAACTTTGAACTAAAGGAGGGTAGCTTGTATCCATAACCTTGCTCTTCATCGAACATAGATCCAGAAGTCATGAATATCTTCCCCTCAGGCCTTGTTGTCATAATTACCTTCTCTCGCTTCACTTCATCAACCACTTTGAAATATACAGTATCTACTTGTGGATACTGTTTCAGCTTCTTCTCAGCAACATGCGAGATTGTCTCATTTGAACTGGAACCAACACCCTCAGATTTGGAGTTACGACATATGTTGTACTTTTGGCACTCAGCATCTTCAATGGACACATCCTCTACTGTTCCTTCAACTTTACCACTTGCATCATGCACAGTTTCAGTTAAGTCTTTAACATAAGTCATTGTTAACTCTTTATCAAGTTCTTCCTGTGTCATCCATCGGTGTCACTCCAACCAAGACACTATCAATAGGAGGAGCAGCTTCTTTATATCCAGATGTCAATCGATCAACTTGGTTATCATCAAGTAAAAGCCCAACAATATCTCTGGGAACTGGTGGAGGAATGATACTATTTAGAGCTTCAGATTTCTCTGTCCCAGCCCAGCTTTATCCTTACCAACCTGACCAGTCACTATTGCACAAGATAAGGATTTACCAGCAGTCATCATACGTTGATTTCGGAGCTGATTGGTGTCATATTTGACAAGCAGTTCATCATATTTATGTTGCAATTCATCTAACTGCTGCTTCAACTCCGACACTTCTATCTTGGATCGATCATATAAGATAGACTTTTCAGTGGCTAGGTCGTAATACTTTTGTATGTCTGCTTTCTGAGCCTTTACCTTCTCTTCGCTCTTTTGCCATCTACCATTTAAACGAACTCTTAGCACACTGTGCGTCGAATAATTCTCTTTCCAAATTTGTTCGAATTTGTCTAAGGTTAGGAATTAGATGAGCACATGTTGGATTTGAACACGTTGATGTTTCAGCCTCAACACCTTTAAGCGTGTTCTCTTTATCCTCCTTATTTTCTTCATAAGCTTTGTACAAAGCACTCCAGAGAGTTTCAGCAGATTGGCATTTTCGGAATTCTTGAGCAATTTCTGGAGATAAGACCATGTTGATAGTTGCATAGGCCTCTTTATCTTTTTAATTCTTTCCCTGTCATAATCAGAAAATTCATTCTTATTCTTCAAATTAAAGTTTGCATGATGAGGCGTGAAAGGACCATCTATCACCGATTTCCACAAATCCACACTTTTCAGATAATCTCTAAGACTGCATATCCATTCTTGAAAGTTATCAAAAGTCATCAAACAAGGAGGACATGTAGGATTAGCACATTCGTCTGATGAAGTTGTATCTGAACTCATTTTGAAGATTAAATTCGATATAAGATTCACCAAAATTGCAAAATCCAGAAACCTTAAAACTTTCGGTCCAAAAACGAAGACCTTAACGACGAATTTGGAGATTAAATAGAATCTAGGACGTAGAGCTCGTCGAGAGCTTCAATTCGACTGGTAATGGGTCCCGTAACTCCAAATGTAGCTCCAGATATGACTATTTTAGTGAAAACTGGCCAAGCAGAGAAGCAGATTTCGATAGAGAACCACTTTACGATCGAGAACCGCTTTACGATGAGAACCGCTTTACGATCGAGAACCTCAATAGAGAACCTCCGATAGAGAACTACTTTACCGATAGAGAACCTCTGATAGAGAACCGCTTTATGATCAATTACCTCAATAGAGAACCTCCGATAGAGAACCGCTTTACTGATAGAGAACCTCAATAGAGAACCTCCGATTGAGAACCGCTTTACCGATAGAGAACCTCAATAGAGAACCTCTGATAGAGAACCGCTTTACCGATAGAGAACCTCAATCCGATAGAAAACCTGGAGCTCGATTGAAATCCTGTTTTGTCAATCGAAAACCACCAACTTGATAGAGAACCCAGCTGAATCGAGAGCCACCAACTTGATAAAGAACCCCGCTGAATCGAGAACCACCAACTTGATAGAGAACCCCGCTAAATCGAGAACCACCACCTTGATAGAGAACCCCGCTGAATCGAAAATCACTAACTTGTTCTCCAAACCACAATCTCGACAAATCAGCAATCAAGATCTTTCCCTAAACACACCAAAATCGAAATCCACTATAAGATGTTAGTCAAACTTTCTATAACAACCAGATTTCTTTCCAAAATGAGCTCTTTGATCGAGATCCTTTCCACAACCGAGTACCTGAAACAAAAACTCAAGAAACAGATAATACCCCAAGGTGCAGAAAAAATCAACAAGCAAAACCCCATCAAAATTAATTTACACCAACTTGAAATAAGTGGCCGTTTATTGCTTCAAAAACCGGTCAATATGGACCACAAGTTCTAATTAATTCCCAATGGCAAAATCGTAAATAGATCGAAGTTCAATTAAGTCAGAAATTGATTTGTTCCGAGAATACGATTTCCGTTCAAACTTCGATTTCATTCAATTTTTTTTATTTTAATAAATAAATTAAAAATGATTTTAACAAGATTCAAAGATTTCAACACCAAAATATGACACAAAACAAGAATAATATATGAACCCTAAGTTGTTCTTCACAGCCTTCACCCACGAAAACCTGCAAAAACTTCAAAAATTCTCACAAAACCGTTAGAAGCTTGAATCACGATATCGTGTGAGCCTTGAAACACACGTTTCTTGGCTCTGATACCAATTGTAAGTCCTGAATTAACGATCAAACACGATATCGATCTCGTATACACGTGCGGAATCCGTGTAGACGAGTGATTCAAGAACAGAGATGGAGAAAACAAATTAAACACAATATAAAGCAAATACTTAAACCTTGAATTCAGAAAATACGATGCACACGAATCCTTGGATTCGTCTGGTACACGATTTCTAGAGAGAATTCGATCCTCTCTCTCTGCCTCTCCTTGACTCCTCAAATGGCCAACCCCCTCAAATGAGGCTTATGTGAGTTTATATACTACTCACATAACCTTACAAGGCTTTCCAAGCCCAAGCCCAATACAATTAATTAAACTAATTAATTGAAGTAAACCCACTAATCCCAGCCCAACCTATTTAATACACAAGCCACTAAAACCGACCCTTGCATCTTTTTAATCAAATATTTCCTATACTTTAAGTAATATTTTGGATATTTTTACTGAAATATTACTCCTAAATTGTTCATAATTAAATTTCAGGTGTTTTAGGAGACCACGAGTAGAAATGAGCTAAATCGGTATAATTAATTATGACACAAGATGACGTGTTGAAACGTTTCAAGAGACGATGTGCTAAAACGGTGCATTTGTTTGGGTTGCTAATAATATTTTAACATGGAAATAAAAAAAATCAAAATAGAAAAGAAAGTTTAAAAGAATGAGCTAATTCGGTATAATTAATTATGACACAAGATGACGTGTTGAAACGAAACCATTAAGGATGAATTTACCGTTAATCACGTTGGCATCATTGCGAGCTTCACCTTGACCCATGACAAAAGCTCGACCTCTACCATTTCCACCATCCCATTCCCGTTGCCATTCCCATTACCATTTCCTCCGCCATTACCATTCCCACCGTTATTTCCTTGATTTCCATTACCCTGTCTTCTCAGCTGCGGGCAGTCTCTTTTAATGTGGCCTTGAGCACCACACTCAAAGCAGCCACGGGCTCCCCCATTGTTGTTGTTCTGGTTCTGACCGTTGTTGTTCCCATTGCCCCGATTGTTCCCATAGTTGTTGTTTCCATGATTGTTGTTGTTCCTCCTGGGGCGGTTTTGTTGCTCAGGTAGAGTTGCCCAACAGTCTTTTGCTTCGTGGCTTCCTTTGCCACACCTTTCGCAGCTCAGATTCTTCCTACAATTACCAGCATGATGCTTCCCACACTTGTTGCACAAAGGCAGGTTACCTTTGTAGTTGCCTTGACCATTACCGCCCTGGCGGTAGTTACCACTGTTGTTTCCAGACCTCTTGCTTTGACTTTGGGAGTTATAGGACCTCCCAGTGCTGTTTCCAACACTCTGATTGTTCATGGAGTTTTCAGGAGCTTCATCATCAGCTTTTCTTTTGCCACTTAAGGCAGTCTTCTCAGTGGCTTTCGCAGGAAGTGTACCCTTCTCAACCTCCTGATCAGTAAGTTTGTGAGCCAAACGGATGGCTTGCTGCACGGTCGCGGGGTTGCTGGCGGTCACCAAACTCTTGATTTGAGGCGCGAGGCCTTCCAGATAACGCTCAATGCGTTTGAACTCAGCATCCACCATTGTGGGGCACAGGACCGCGTACTCATGGTAACGCGCAGTGTACTGTTCAATTTCAGACCCAGACATCTTCAGTTTCAGGAATTCGCCCTCTAATTTCTTCACTTGGTCACGGGGACAGTACTCATCCATGATCAGTTCCTTAAATGCTTCCCATTGCATGTTGTTAGCCGCGTCGATCCCAATCATCTGAATCTCAGCGTTCCACCAGGAGAGAGCAGCTCCTTCAAAGGTACCAGTAGCATACTTCACTTTGCTCTCAGCAGGGCAGTTACACATGGAGAAAACCTTTTCAGACTTCTCGATCCACCTGAGGAGTCCTACCGCTCCTTCTTCGCCGGAAAATGTTATCGGCTTGCAGTCCATGAAGGACTTAAACGTGCAGTGGTGGTTTCCTGATGCATAAATAGTTCGGGTTTCAAATTTAAACAGGTCAAATATAATTCGCTTTGTGCCTTAACCGGCATAATAGTTACCCTGAGCGGCATATGCAGCTTGGACGGCTGCCACCGCGGCTTGCACGTGTTCGTTGATCATCGCTTGCAGCTGTGCAGGCGTCATGTTGATGTTGTTCCTTCCGTGTCCTCTTCCAGACATCTTGCTGAACAGTTAAAGTAGCCAGTGTTCAGTCACAATTATATTCTATACATATCCCATAATATGTATATTAGCAATTTCCCGTTATCCCTCTATTAGTCCAGAAAATTTTGTGCAAAATCGAGGCGTCGTCGAGGAACGTCGTAGGTCGTAAGTAGCTATCGTCGAAAGTCGGCTTCCCCATAAAAGTCACCATCGGCGTAGTCATCGTAGTAGAAATCAGGACGTAGCGTGTAGCATCGTTTCGTTGTCGCTTTCCCCCGGCATAGTGCGCGCATTAGCGTTCGCGTTTCGTATTCGTGTGTGAAAATTTTCCTAAGGTTTTCCGTTAGACTTCCTAGACACGGTCTATATATATATTTATATATATATATATACATATACATACGTACTAAGCTTTTACTTACACAGCAGAGCGAGTATCCCAGGTTGGCACGTAAAAATTTTGTTTTGGGAATTTGTTTATTCGTTTGTAACTAAGGTTTTCAAGTTGCAGTTTCCAAATCGTTTTCAAAAATGATTTCAGTTCTCTGCAACCTATGGCTCTGATACCAATCTGTCACACCCCCAAATAACCACCAACGGAGTTTATACCGTTAAGGGGTGCGGCTAGACCAGGATCCACAACCATTAGTTACAAATACTAAATGAATCAGAGTTAGTTCAAAACCAGTTATAAAGTAAAGTCTCAAATACAAACGCAGCGGAATAAATATTGTCTTTAGCACTAACCACGTGCTTTACAATTCAGTGTATTAAATCCCAATTTAGTTTAATTAAAATAAAAGTCTTCATGTGCCATGCCAACCTGCTCCGGAATACTCCTCAGCGATCTGCAAAAGTTTAAACCACGCAAGTGTCAACCTAACGGTTGGTGAGTTCACAGTGGGCTTGTCATGCATTGGCCCGGTCTCGTAATCATAATTTGTATCAAGGTATACTTACATAGTATTCGTTTGAGAAAAGCAATGCTAAATGTTATGTCTTAGTTTATAAAGGAATTGTCCGTGACCTACGTCATCGGGTATGAACTAGTTTTGTAAAGTTAAAGTGCTCAACCGATATCGCGGGTAGCTAATCCGTTGTTCCATGCACTAAGGAAGTTTGCACCAAAGCTGACTATAATTTATTGTAGTGGCCGTGCCATCTAGTACTGCGGACCTACGTCATCGCGGTTTTGCCTCCCCCGTGTCCTCTCGGGATCACGGTCAAATAGGCTGATATTGTACCTCCGTGCACTCCCCGTGCCACGGGGCGGAGTTTGTCAAACTCCAGTAGATCTACCCAACATCCCCTCGCTTTACAATTAATGGTACAATTAGTTGAGGACTTTTAAGTTTTCAAGGCATCCTTAGAAATCATGTGATATCATGTGGTTTAGACTTTAACCTACGCTAGCCATATTAAAAAGGTTTACCGGATTCTCATGAATCTCAAAAGTGTTTTCAGTTTCGTTTCAGAAATAGTTGTTTAAGTAATTCACAAGTGCTTCCCATAAAGCACTTCAAGTTCATCGGGTGGGTGCCGAGCACTCCAAGTTTTCAAGTTCATCAGGGAGGTGCCTAGCACTCTCGAGTTTGTCAGCATTGTTTTACTTTTAGGTATTCGGTGTGACCCAAACGGGTTCACGGTAATCGGGTTAGTGACACTCACCTTGGGTTGCACTGCTACACTTGCTATAATAATCCAAGTTTTCTTAACGAAGGCGATTCGATCAGGGAATCGAATGGATGTTGTCTTGGGCCGAGATCTTGGTTTCTCTTGATGGTTTTCGGCTGACCAGATTTCCAGAGAAGAATGTGTGTGTTTGTGGTGTAAATGAGGCAAATAGGAGAACTAGGGTTTATTATGATTATTTATATCAGGGGCTAGTTTCGCTGGCAGTTTCGCTGGCTAAGCGAAACTAGCTCTGGTCACATTTAACTGATTTGGTTTAGCTGGCTACCGGGCGACACTGCAGTTTCGCCCGGTAGTTTCGCTGGCTGCACAACTCAGGCAATTTTCACATAATCAAGGAATTACAATTTCTCATGCTATTCATAATATTAAATCATGCGTATAAATCACATTGCACGTAATGACAACAATAAATGAACACATAGCACATATGGGCGGGTTCGGTGATCAACCAAAGGACGTGGACGTATTCGGCCTAGTTAAGCATTAGTTACTAAGTTAACACTTATAACGTAACTAACGGGGTTTGTCTAACGGAAGTTAACCTTGGAATTCTCGGATGTCACAGGTAATGCCATGGTTAATGTTCCATAAACTTTTTTTCTGCTTGATATGCCTTCTTTTGATTAACCGACAGACTTCTTTGTAGAATTGGCCTTCCATTTGTACCAGTTGGATATTCATATTGATCGTTAAAAGAATAACCAAAGATCGATATCATTAGTGCTCACGTATGCTTCAAACGTTTCACCCAACTATGATAATCTTCCAATTTGAGCAAGTTAGGAACTTTCTAACTTGTACCTATTTCATTATCATAGTTAAAAAGAGCTTGCGTTGTGGTTTGCATTGCGGAAAATTCTTGATAATCACTCATTTTGAAATTGTGATATCGGTATCAAAAACTTCAAAATCAGAAACGGCGGTCTTAAAATTAGAATTTGGGAAACCGGAGGGTACTGGCCGTAAGGAGAGTAAAAGTGTAGATCTCGTCGAGATGGTTGTTTTGGCTGGTAGTAGCTCCCGTAACTCTTAACGAAACTCAAGTTACCTCAGTTTTAGTGAAACACACTATTCTGACCAGCGAACCAAGTAAATTCCAACGGACCAACGTCTTCAGCGAACCAAAGATCTCAACTAACCAAAGATCAGCGAACCAGAAACTATCAGCTAACCAATAGGGTTTCCGAACCCAGCGTATTCAGCGAACCAGAAGTTTGAGCGAGGCGATTGTTCAGTGGAGTAATGGCTCTGAACCAAAGATAAACGCCGCGAACCAATGAAGGAGATATACTAGCGAACCAACAGACAATCTTCAACCAGTGAACTGACCTAAACTTGAAGATACACTAGTGAACCAACGTGTTCATCCGGCGGATCATCAAATGCATCCAGCGAACCAACAGAAACACAAACGAAGCAGACTTAAATTTTCAAAAATCCCTAAAATTTGAACGTTTTGACGTGTAATTTTCAGCAGTAAGCAATAAAAACAATATACGAATGTTATGAAATCAGATTTGCGACCAAAAACACTTAGAATGATGATTTTTTTTGAAAACCCACTTTCTCTCTCTCTAGAAAACTCGAAAATCACTACAATTTGATCAACAAATGAAACCAGAAAGCTTTGATACCACTTGTAAGAGCATGGAACGATGGATCGACTGCTAATCTAGTGATTATGAGACTAAATCAATGACACAAAGAGGTAAATACAAATGATATTCTATAATCTAGCCTTGAGAGAATACACACACAGAAACACACACAGGATATGAGATGAATAAGAGTTCTAATCTAGCTAGGATAAGTCAATCTATTTATAGGTGACATTTTCTAGTGAACCATTTTCGCTAGCAAACCATTGGTTCGCTACCAATGAATTATTGATTCGCGACTTGGCTTGCCCAGCCTATAAATCACTCACAACTATATTCTATATACAACACATGAGACACACTGAAGAATACAGATTATGCTCTAACAATACTTATGGTTAGATCTTGTATAATATCTCTCCCCCAGTATAACTTGGCTTAAATAAATGAAGTTTTTTATTTATACTGCTTTAATTATTTTTTGTGCATGTTTTCATAAGTATACCCGTTACGTGACGCCCTCCCAGGGCCAGGTTTGGGAGGCGTGCATCACAAGTTGGTATCGGAGCCTTGGTTTAAGAGATTTAGGTACTAGTGTTAGAGCATATTCCTATGCTACGTTGTGTCTCGTGTATTGTATCTAGACTAGAGCTTCTTTGTGAGTCATATAGTCAACATACCAAGATGGCCATACCATATGGTCCGTTGTACCAGTTGGTACAGGCGTACCAACTAGTCCACAAGGTGGTACGCCAGCCAGTATATAAGTGACTATAAATAGTTCGTGTTAGAGAGAGTTTATCAGTTCTGCCATTTTGCTACATCTTAAGTGTGTGTATCTGAGTGTGTCTCTCTCTACATTGTAATCTCTCTATGTGAATCAATAAAGCAAAGCTTTATTTACATCCGTGTTCATCGATTAACCGAATCATGCAGTAGTAAGATCTGTTCCGTGGTTTTACAAGTGATATCAGAGCATTTGGTTGCTCTACTGCTGCGATTTCGTCAATTTTCGGATTTTAGAGAGAGAAAGTTTGGGTTTTCTTTGTTTTTCATCTATTTTTCTCAATTCTGAGTGATTCTAAGGTCAAAAATGATTTCTGAGTGTTCCTAGTGAGTTTTCACACCCCACTGAATCAAATTCCAGTCCCAAAACTCGAAAATTTAAAAAATCTGTTGATCTCAGTTTCGTACGTCGTTGGTACGCTCGAATAACAGCTGGTACACCTTTGGTACGCTTCTGGTACGCAAGGAGATATTCATCAGTTTCTGTTACTCTGAAATCTGGTCCGGAAGACAATCTTCAAGTTTGGTCCGTGACGGTTATTCACTGGTCCGCTGACAGTTACTCCGTACCAAACTGGTACGCTAAGGGTGGCCTGGTACGTTGAGTCATCTGGTCCGCATCTGGTACGCTGAGTTGGTTTGGTCTGCTGATTTGGTCTGGTATGTAGATTGGTACACTGAGAAGTTTTGGTACGTTGGCAGAAAAGTAGTCTTCACTAAAACTAACGTAACTTGAGAACCGTTAAGAGTTACGGGAGCTAATACCAGCCAAAACGTTCATCTCGACGAGATCTATACTTTTACTGCCTAACAACTAGTAGCCCCTGGTTTGACCCCCAAAATCCGCTTGGAAGACCTTCGTTTTTGAATTTGAAGTTTTGACATTCGATTTTTAACTTCAAGATGAGTGATTTTCAAGCCTTTTCAGCTATGCAAACCTCGATGCAAGCCATGATGAACTATGATAATGAAATCGGAACAACTCAGAAAGTTCCTAAATTACTTCGATTGGAAGATTATCATATCTGGAAGAAAAGATTTGAATCTTACATATACGCACAAGATGTTGATTGTTGGATTCCGATTGAAAAACAATATGAGTATCCGTTGATTGCTAATACTTTACCAAAATCAATAAGTGATTTTGAGCCTGAAGAAAAGAAGGTATTTGAACGAGAAAAGAAGACATATAGTTTTCTCACGATGGCATTACCCAAAGATTTGATGCATCAGTTTAAGAATTTTCCAACTTCGAAACAATTATGGGATGCTATTAAGGAAAGATGTAAGGGTAATGATCAGTACAAGACTAGTCGAAAGAAAGTTTTGAAGAAAGAGTTTGATAATTTTAGGCTTTGTGAGAATGAGAAGATCACAGATTTGAATGCATGGTTTTCACATTTAATCAATGAACTTGACATTGTAGGTGTTAAGAAAGAAAATGATGAATTAAAGGAGAAATTCCTGGAAGCTCTACCTGAAAAGTGGGAGAATTTTGTGATGATGTTGTCTAATGATCCAAACTACTCAAGTTGGACATTCAATCAACTGATAAGCAAATTACAAGCTAGAGAAATGGAATTAATTATGAAAAAGTCAGCAACTCCATCTGTTCAGAATCCTGAAGTATATTTTGGAAAAAATTCTGCTGTTGTTCATGCTAAAACAAAATCACATTCTATTCCAAGCAGTAATCCACCGTTAACAGCTTTTCTTGCTGGAAAGTCTAAAAATACTGGTTATTCTTCTGGTTGCAGTTTTACTATTCCTGATAGATCATCAAGCAAGTCTACTTCTAATCAAGCAACCGAAGATCAAGCTGCTTTGTTGTCTGCTTTCATATCATCTTCATCTGGATCCATATTTAGTCAAATTGGTAATTCTGGTTTGGTTTTGGAGGATCTAAAACAAATGGATGATGATCAGTTGTACAAATTAGATTTGGATTGGCAGTTTTCTATGCTTGTTGAAAGAGGAAGGAGGTTTATGGATAAACATGGCAAGAGTTCTATACTTCAAGGATGCAAACTGTGTTTAGATAAGTATAAACTGAAATGTTACAAATGTTCCAAATTAGGACATTTTGCTCGCGAATGTAATCAAACGTCTTCTAAACCAAGTACTTCAGATATTCATAATCATAATAAAGATGCAAAAGCACTGGTGACCGAGGAAGGTTATGATTGGGCTACAGAGTTTCCGGATAAATATGCATTTCTAGTTCATTCTCCAGAAAATTATGCATTGATGGCTAATATGCAAGTTGAATCAAGTGATTCTGAATCTCAAACAAGTGCATCTGAAACAAGTGATTCTGGAGTTAGTGGGTATGAGTCAACATGTGAATTTTATGCTCAAAAAGAAAGAAAGATTCGAGAATTGATTTCTGAAAAGGATGGGTTGGTTAGTGAAAAGAAAGAGAAAGAAGAAGATATGGAAGGTTACAAAAGAAAGTGTGAAGTTTCTGATGAGATTTTCAAAGCTAATGCAATGTTAGAACAAGAAAAGAAGGTGTTGATAGAAGAGGTTTTAGAGCTAAAAGCATGATTAGATGAGACAGTTAGTGTCAATAAAGAACAGATCGTGAAGTTACAAAATGAAAATGCTGATTTAGTTACAAAGGTTGAAAAAGTGGGAGTTTGAAGCAAAGGATGCTATTGGAGATTTTGATGCCTTGTATAAGAAATCCAAAGCAAGAGTGGAATCACTTCTGATTACCAATTTTGAACTTCAGAAAGCTTATGATGAACTCATGCTTTCGAACAATGATTATAAAGTTCTCCAGTCAAAATTACAAGATAAAGTCACCGATCTGACAAAAGAAAACAAATTGTTGACAAGAAATGTATAAATTTATCAAGGAATGGTGGAAAACGTTACACAGGAAATGTTTGATGCTCATGATAAAGTGAGAAGAGAAAAGTCTCTGTCTAACAGAGTTTTAGAAAAGCTGATAGAATCTAGAAAAGGCTTTGGGTGAAGCTCAGAAAAAGATATCAGATTTAAATGTTCAACTTCTGGATTTGAATCGTCAACTAAATAATTTGAAGAATTCACATTCGTTCACAAGTTATTTGTGCAATGACAAGAATTTCAAACGAGTGTTTGGCGCAGAAGAATTCAATCAATTACCACCTCCATTGGTTCAAACTGATCCTCTGGCTGATGTCAAATCTTCTGAAACAATGGGTGATTATTCTGAATTTGCTTCTAAAGAATCTGAGAAGAAGAAATCAATGGTTTCATGCAAGCAAGTGGAAAAGGAGGAAAGTTTTGATTGATAAAGATACATCAAAGTTTGTTTCTGTTGGGTTTATTTCTGATGAAGGAGTCATTTCTGCTGATAAGGTGATTGAGAAAAATGAGGGTTTGTTGAATGAAGCACAAACTGCTGCTAAGTTGGTTGAAGCCAACAAGTTGAAGGATATCAAAGCTGTATTTTCTAAAATGGCTAATGATGGTGTTTCTAGTTCTCAAGCTGAATCGTCCAAATCTGGTTCCAAACGTTCTGGGTAGGGATACATGAATCAGATATCTGAGAAGCAAAATAAGAAGAATATGCCCAAGAAAGCTCCAAAAGAAAACAAAGACACAAGCTTGGAACAAATCTATTATTTGGCTCAAGTGTTCATGTCTACAACGGAAAAAGGATTTGGAGGAAAGATTCAGAAGAAGGCTTCGTCTAAAAGTTCTTCTCGGGATGCTCAAAAAGTTAAGGATTCTTCATCATCTGGATCTAATTCCTCACCTCGAAGTCCTACATCGAAATGGGTACATTTTAACCGATTTCAAATTTTTTATGATATTTCTGATAGTTTTGATTCGGATGATAGATGTCATTCAGTTCAAGACAAACCATACTCTCAACGATCTTATCGTTTGTGCTACCAGTGTCGCCAAAAGGGACACATGGCGAAGGATTGTCCTGAAATGGCAAAAAAGATCATTTTCTAACAAATCTGCCATAGTTATAGATGAATCAGGCAGAACTTTTACTGATTCACCACCTTCAAAGTCAAAATCTAAAGCGAAACAATTTTTTCAAATTTGTTTCAAGTGTTGGTGGTTCATCACATGATGATGATTCTGTTAAAAATGAAACAACAAAAATGTAGTGGCGTCCTAAGATGGTTACCAAAGCTGCAAATGATTTTGAGGAAAACACGGGTCGACCAGAAGCTGTGTGCTTCGGGTCCTTTGAAGTCTAATCTTTAAATCTAGTGTGCAGGTTACTTCAAGAAGACCTTTCGGTGATTGTGAAGTTCCAGCTTTGAGCAGTTACTGATAGTGGAGTCTCTTGCTTAACTTAAATTGAATGCGTCATAATTCTAAACTGAAAGTTTTTCTGAAAGCTTAAACTGAAAGGTATCAGTATCGATTGGTCAATTTTCTTTCTTTTACATTTCGTATGTAGTTTAGGGGGAGAAAATTGAAAAACCAACAATAGTGTCTTTGTGTTTTTTGTTAAAATGAAAATCCAAAAATAGAGTTTTCAGTTTTAAGGGGGAGAAAAATGGAAAAATACAAAAACATTGAAAAACAGAAAAATACAAAAACATTAAAAAATGAGAAACTTATCCGACATAATTGGGAAATGATGGTACAATGGCTTACATGTCTGACTCATGGATAAAATAGATGAAATTGCCATAAGATCATTGTTTGATGGGCTTCGTAGGCTCGACATTAAATCTGTAGAACCACGATACAATCTTACTACTGCATGATTCGGTAATCGGATAGCAACAAGAAGGTAAATAAAGCTTTGCTTTATTGATTCACAAAGAGATTACACAAAGTCTAGAGAGAGAGAGACACACTCAGTTTCACACAGTTAAGATGTAGAGAATGACAGAAGTTCTAACTAGCTCTCTCTAACATGAACTATTTATAGTCACTAACATGCTGCTGGCAGACCACTAGCGTACCAAATGGTACGCCCGTACCAAATGGCCCGTGGACCATTTGGTCCGGCCACCTCAGCATGAAGCCACTAACTCACACAGACGCTCTTGTCTAGATACAATACACGAGACACAACGTTAGCATAGGAATATGCTTCTACAGACTCCCCCTTAACGTGTAGTGTATCTAGCTATCTATCTATCTAACAAAACTTCAGTCTTCAATCTTCAGCATTTCTGCGTCTGATCTTCAACTTGAAATCTTGTCAGAATTAGAGCTTGCATGGCTGGATCAATCTTAAAAAAAACTTTGAACTTCGAGATCCACTTGTGAAAGATATAACATACTCCCCCTTTCACCATGCTTGAGTCTTGTCACACAGATAACCTGCAATTTCAGAAGACAGAAACACAACTTTCTTTTCTTTAAAAAAAATAATTTAATCTTGGCGCAAAACTTCTCTCCAAGAATCCAAGATATAATTTTGAATTTTTAAATTTTGTATCAATGTATCGACCGGTCGAAAACAAATAAGAAACTAAATCTTTTTGGATTTTTGAAACTTTATATCAAAACACACCTTAAATCTTTTTGGATTTTTCTGATATGAAACATAAATGCAATACAGAAACAGACACTATTTTTGTCTTTTGCGAGAAAGATCACAACTTGGAATCATATTGTTCATAACATGCTGAACTACACTTCAATTTCAATTACTTCAGCACACAAGTCATGTCGATTACTGGTATAATTTGTCCATCTTAAACTGAGGCACAATCATACTCATAACATCAGGATATGTTATTGAATTGATTAGGTTTGCTTTAACCAGTGTACCCCACACTATCAGACATACTCGGATATGTTTTTGCTTTTTATATCACACTTTGTGATTTCATTTGTGACTTAATCACATAATGATTGTATTCATGATTCAGTCAACTGTGTTCCATGCAAAAAGAAATAAGAACGTTAAATTGTCTACCTTAAGGTCGATCTTTCGATACGCAGATAAGGCCTCGGATTTAACAAAATAAGAAAATAAAACAAGTTGAAATTGTATAACCCAACAACAATCAGGTCGGTACTCCCGTACACGCAGAGAAAGTGCGATGAGTTATACGAAACTCCAAAGAAAATAAAGTAGAACGTCAAACGAACAACAATCATGTCAATCTTTCGATACGCAAAGAAAGTCCGATCGTTTGACAAAATAAAGAAAATCAAAAAAGTTTAAATCTTTGCAAAATGAACACATGTATACACAAAGGCTTCTCATTTTCACATATCTTTTCTTGATATATCATGAGATATGCATCAAGATGTTGTCCACTTGGTCAAGCATAAGTATTTAATGTGTTTATCACATCTAAATACTTTCTGATTTAATGCCGAGTCTACCAAGCACATCGAACAATGATCTTATGGCTTTTTCATGTAGTTTATCCATGAGCCAGACACGTAAGCCAATGTACCATCATTTCCCAAACATGTCGGATACAGTTTCTCATTTTTTTATGTTTTTGTATTTTTTCTGTTTTTCAATGTTTTTGTATTTTTCATTTTCTTCCCCTTAAAATGAAAACTCTATTTTTGGATTTTCATTTTAACAAAAACACAAAACACACTATTTTTGGTTTTTCAATTTTCTCCCCCTAAACTACAAATAAAATGCATTAAAGAAAGAAAATTGACCAATCGATACTGATACCTTTTCAGGTTAAGCTTTTAGAAACTCTTTTAGTTTTGAAAAATGAATCATTCAATTTAAGTTAAGAACACAGAATACTCCTCCATCAGCAACTTTGCAATCACCAACGGGTCTTCTAGGAATACCTGTACACTGGTTATAAAGATTAGTACTCAAATGACCCGAAGCACATAGCTTCTGGTCGACCATTGTCTTCTACAAAATCAGTTGCAGCTTTGCTGACCATCTTAGGTCGCCACTGCATTTTTACTTTTTTATTTTTAACTGAGTCATCATCACATGATGAACCACCAACACTTGAATCAAATTTGAAATTTTTTTTCGATTTAGATTTTGATTTGAATGGTGTTGACTCAGTAAAAATTATGCCTGATTCATCGATAAATGTAGCAGATTTGTTTGAAAATGATCTTTTACCAGTTTTAGGACAATCCTTTGCCATGTGTCCCTTTTGGCGACACTGATAGCACAAACGATAAGATATTTGAGAATGTGATTTGTCCTGAACTGATGAACACCTCTCAAAGGGCTCAGAAACATCAGAAATATCATCAAAATTTGAAATTGGTTAGAATGTACCCATTTTGATGTAGGGCTCCGAGGTGTGAAATTTGATCCAGATGATGATGAAACTTTCACTGTTTGAACTTCACCAGAAGAACTTGTAGATGAAGCCTTCTTTTGGATCTTTCCACCGAACTCCTTTTCCATTGTATACATGAAGACTTGAGCCAAATAATAAATTTGTTCCAAGCTTGTGTCTTTCTTTACTTTTAGAGCTTTCTTGGGCATATTTTTCTTGACATTCTTTGCAACCTTCTTACCTTCACTACCCAAACCACAACGTTTGTAACCTGGTAGCGTAGTTAAATCGACTTCAGAACATGAAGGACCCGCTTTAGCAGCTTTATTAAAAGAAGCTTTAATATCCTTTAGTTTGTTAGCTTCAACTACAACAGCATCAACTCCCTTTTTCTGAAATAAAACCACCCGAAACAAACTTTGTTGGGAATTTATCAACCAAACTCACCTCTTTCATCTTTGATTTTTGTGATTTCTTCAATTCAGACTTCTTAGCAACAAATTCAGAATAATCACCAGTTATGCTAGAAACTTGAATATCAACAAGAGCATCAGATTCAATAACTGGATGTGGAATCTGGTTATACTCCTCGCTTCCAAAAACCTTTTTGAAATTCTCGTCTTTGCATAAGTAACTGGTAAAAGAATGTGAATTCTTCAAATTATTCAACTGCCTCTTAAGATCCAGCACCTCTACATTCAAATCAGATATTTTCTTTTGAGCTTCACCCAATGCTTTTTCAGAATCAATTAATTGCTCTGAAGCTGTATTAAACCGAAACTTTTCCTGTCGCATCTGATCATGGGCATCACACACTTCTTGAGTAATTTTCTTGACACGACCTTCATGAATCTCAATATTTCGTTTCAACAACTGATTGTCATGTGTCAAAGTTGTGACTTTATCAAGTAATATTGAATGTTCCATTTGACGATCATTTTCCTTAGCAGTAAGTTCATCAAACTCTTTCTTGAGATCATCATAAGCTTTCTTCAGCGAATCTACTCTTGCAGTTGATTTCTCAAACAAATTATTAAAATCATTAATCGAATCTTTTGCTTCACTTTCCCATTTCTCAACATTTTTAACTAACTCTTCATTCTCACTTTGCAACTTCAAAATTTGTTCTTTATCGACACTAATGAACTTATTCAATTTATCTTGAACTGCCATCAACTCTTCCTTCAAAAGATTCTTTTCGGCGATTAATTTCTCATTTATCTTGCAAATCTTATTAGAATTTTCAACTTTCTTCTTGAAACTTTCTAATTATGTTTCCTTCAGTGTTCTCTCAACCATTAACCCTTCCTTTTCTTGAACCAATTCACGAATTTTTCTATCCTTTTCAGCACAAAATTCACAAGTTGACTCATACCCACTAACTTCAGAATCACTTGTGTCAGCTGTAGTGATCTCAGAGGTATACTCACTTGATTCAACTTCAACATTTGCCATTAACGCCACAGATTGACCGTTGATATAACAAAATTCATCTGATTCGGCACAAGTATCTTGAATGGCAGTCAAAGCAATAGATGGTTTATCAAATTGTTTTGACCATTCATCAATCTCTCTGTCTGCTTGAACTTGAGCCACCATAGCTTTTGTTTCATGCTTATCAGATTTAACTTTATCAGAGGATGACGGAGAACACTCACGAGCAAAATGTCCAACCTTTGAACAATTGTAACATTTTACTTTAGATTTATCCAAACCCAGTTTTCTTCCTCCTGGAACAAAAGAATTCTTGCCATGTTTCTTGATAAATCGTCTTCCTTTTTCAACCATCATTGCAAATTGCCAATGCAGATCTAATTCAGCTAATTGATCATCATCCAGCTGTTCTAACTCAGTTCCACTTAAACCAGCATCACTAACTTGACCAAATATCGATCCAGACGATGAAGATATAAAAGCAGATAACAATGCAGCCAATTCTTCAGTTGATTGAGTAGGATGAGAATTGTTTGGTGATTTATCTAGAATGGTAAAACGACATCCTGGAGAATAACCAGAATTTTCAGAATGTCTAGTAAGAAAAGCTGTTACCGGCGGATTACTGCTTGAAATAGAATGTGACTTTGCCTTAGCATGAACTGTAGCGTTATTTTCCTCAAAGTACAATTCAGGATTTTGAACTGTAGGATGTGCAGATTTCTTCACCAGCAATTCCGTCTCACGAGCTTGTAATTTACTAGTTATTTGATTGAATGTCCAATTTGAATAATTTGGATCATTTGTCAACATCATCACATAATTTTCCCATTTTTCTGGTAAAGCTTCCAGAATTTTCTCTTTCAATTCATCACTATCTTTCTTGACTCCTACAACATCAAGTTCATTTATCAAATGGGAAAACCGAGCAATCAAATCTGGAATTTTCTCATTCTCGCAGTGCCTGAAGTTATCAAACTCTTTTTTTAAAACTTTCTTTTGAGTGTTTTGTATTGATCATTCCCCGTACATCTCTCTTCAATAGCATCCCACAATTCTTTAGCCGTTGTATATTGCTTAAATTGATGCATTAGATCTTTTGGTAAGGCCATGGTAAGATAACTATATGTTTTCTTTTCTCGAGCAAACAATTTCCGTTCATCAGCATCGAAACTACTAACCATCTTTGGTTTGTTGGGACTCTTCATCGGATATTCATATTCTTTCTCAATTGGAATCCAACTCTCAATATCTTGCGAATAAATGTAAGATTCAAACCGACTTCTCCAATTGTGATAATCTTCAAGCCTTAGCAATTTAGGAAATTTTTGAGTTTTGTTCCTATCTCGTTATCATAGTTCAACATGGCTTGAACCGATGTTTGAGCAGCAGTCATTGCATAGAAATTACTCATTTTGATGTTAAACCTTAAACTCCAAAACTTTAAACTCAAAAAACGAGGGTCTTCCAAGCGGATTTTGGGGGTCAAACTGGGGGGTACAAACCTTTTAGGTTAGTACAAGTGTAGATCTCGGAAAGACGAACGTTTTGACTGGTATTGGGTTCCGTAACTCCAAACGGTTTGCAAGTTACGTCAGTTTTAGTGAAGGTCTCAATTCTGTCAGCGGACCAAAACAAATCGGCGGACCAAAATATTACCAGCGGATCAGACTTGTACCTACAGACCAAATCCGGATCAGATTTCGTCCGGCGGACCAGATTTCGTACGGCGGACCAGATGATATGCTGAAATAACTGCCGCGGATCAGATGGTACGCTGAAACTGCCACGGATCAAAAATATGAAGGTTGCCTACGCGGACCAGATTAGCGGACCAGAATGCTGATGAAGATACACGGGCGGACCAACCAGCGGACCAGAAAATTCATCCGGCGGACCAGCTGATTTCGAGGCTGACTTCACTGATTTTCATGAAATTTGACGTTTGGAGCTGAAAATTGCTTTAGTATGATGCGAAAACACTCCAGCAACACTCAGAAATCATTTTCCATCGTTGAAACACTCAGAATTGCGGAGATTTGATGAAAAATGAAGAAAACCCAAACTTTCTCTCTCTAAAAATCCGAAAATTGCCAAAATCACAGCAGTAGAGCAACCAAATGCTCTGATACCACTTGTAGAACCACGATACGATCTTACTACTGCATGATTCGGTAATCGGATAGCAACAAGAAGGTAAATAAAGCTTTGCTTTATTGATTCACAAAGAGATTACACAAAGTCTAGAGAGAGAGAGACACACACTTAGTTTCACACAGTTAAGATGTAGAGAATGACAGAAGTTCTAACTAGCTCTCTCTAACACGAACTATTTATAGTCACTAACATGCTGCTGGCGGACCACTAGCGTACCAAATGGTACCAAATGGTACGCCCGTACCAAATGGCCTGCGGACAATTTGGTCTGGCCACCTCAGCATGAAGCCACTAACTCACACAGACGCTCTTGTCTAGATACAATACACGAGACACAACGTTAGCATAGTTATATGCTTCTACAAAATCAGAAAGTATTCAAATGTGATATTCATTAAACTCTAATGCTTGACCAAGTGAACAACATATTGATGCATATCTCATGATATATCAAGAAAAAGATATGTGAAAAAGAAAATGAGAAGTCACTGTGTATACATGTGTTAATTTTGTAAAGATTTAAACTTGTTTGATTTTCTTTATTTTGTCAAACGATCGGACTTTCTCTGCGTTTCCACAAGACAGACCTGATTGTTGTTCGTTTAATGTTCTGATTTATTTTCTTTGGTGTTTCGTATAACTCATCGGACTTTCTCTGCGTGTACGGGAGTACCGACCTGATTGTTGTAGGGTTATACAATTTCAACTTGTTTTTATTTTCTTATTTTGTTAAATCTGAGGCCTTATCTGCGTATCGAAAGATCGACCTTAAGGTAGACGATTTAACGTTCTTATTTCTTTTTGCATGGAACACAGTTGACGATATCATGAATTCAATCATTATGTGATCAAATCACAAAGTGTGATAAGCAAATACATATCTGAAAATGTGTGATAGTGTGGGGTACACTTGTCAAAGCAAATCTAAATCAATAAAATAACATATCCAGATGTTATGAGTATGATTGTGCCTGAGTTTAAGATGGACAAATTATACCAGCAATCGACATGACTTGTGTGCTGAAGTAATTGAAATTGAAGTGTAGTTCAGCATGTCATGACCAATATGATCCCAAGTCGTGATCTTTCTTGCAAAAGACAAAAATAGTGTCTGATTCGGTATTACATTTATGTTTCATGTCTGATAAAATTCAAAAAGATTTTAGGTGTGTTTTAGCAAAGTTTTAGAAAATTACAAATATTTTAGGTGTGTTTTAGCATAAATTTAGAAAAATTAAAGATATTTTAGGTGTGTTTTGATATAAAGTTACAAAAATCCAAAAACATTTTGTTTTTTATTTGTTTTCGACCGATCGATACAAGATACAAAATCAAAATTTCAAAACTATATCTTGGATTCTCGAAGAGAAGTTTTGCAACGAGATTAAATTAATTTTCAAAAAGAAAAAGAAAGCCGCGTTTCTGTCTTCTCAAATTGCAGGTTCTGTGTGACAAGACTTAAGCATGGTGAAAGGGGGAGTATGTAATATCTTTCACAAGTGGATCTTGAAGTTCAAAGATTGTTTAAGATTGATCCAGCCATGCAAGCTCTATTTCTGACAAGATTTCAAGTTGAAGATCGGATGCAACTATGCTGAAGATTGAAGACTGAAGTTTAGTTAGATAGATAGATACATAGATACACTACACGTTAAGGGGGAGTTTGTTAGAGCATATTCCTATGCTACGTTGTGTCTCGTGTATTGTATCTAGACTAGAGCGTCTTTGTGTGTCATATAGTCAACATACCAAGATGGCCGTACCATATGGTCCGCCGTACCAGTTGGTACGGGCGTACCAACTGGCCCACAAGGTGGTACGTTGGCCAGTATGTAAGTGACTATAAATAGTTCGTGTTAGAGAGAGTTTACCAGTTCTGTCATTTTGCTACTTCTTAACTGTGTGTATCTGAGTGTGTCTCTCTCTCTCTACATTGTAATCTCTCTATGTGAATCAATAAAGCAAAGCTTTATTTACATCCGTGTTCATCGATTAACCGAATCATGCAGTAGTAAGATCCGTTCTGTGGTTTTACAACTAGCATAGTATCTAGACTTAAACTAGGACTCTGGGTAGACAAAGTAACAATAGATAAAGAAGATCGATGCCAACTAGGATAGTTGTACCCAAAAGAACGACGTTGCATGAGGAACGTAATAGGTGGGACCTAGGATTTGTGATTGTGGAAGGTACCCGATTGTAACTAGCTACTGCAACTTGATATTAACCATATGAATATATCTTGGGTACTAACTGTTGTGTGGCCGAGTGCAAGGTAGGCCACGCGACGAGAAGATGCCTGGTCAGTGACATGAAGTAATTTAGAGATTGTTGTAACTATAGGAATGAGTGTGATGGAAGTAACTAGTTTAGAACACATCATAACTATATAATTGCATAGGTACCTATACTTATCTAGTTATCATGAGTTCAAAATTTGAGGACTCTACATCACATAAGTTTTTAAATGTTGCCCATCTTGATTAAAGGACCTTGAGACATGACTAAAGGAAGTCGTGGTAGATGTATGGGTAGAGCAGCTAGTGCCAGTAGAACTACGAGACCTAATCTAGGTGCTATCATTAGCATGAGTCACTACGTCAAAATTCACCTTTGGCCACGGAAAAAACCGTGACCAAAGGTGTTTGGTCACGTTTTTTTTCCCATTCCAATCGACACCAAAGGTCCCGTCACCTTATGTACCCTACGGCCGCGTTACAATATCAGTGGCTGAAGCCACCTATAAGCGTGGCTAAAGGGTACCAATATTTATTTTAGTAATCAAACAATTCTTCTGGAAAGCGTGGCCAAAGGGTCCCAACGGCCACATGTGTTTGTTTAACGTGGCCTTTGGTATTATATGGTCACATATATATTGTGTTTTAGCCACATGCATTATAAAAATACATGGGCAAAGGGTTGCTGAAATCATACATTTTGTCACAATACGCGTGGCCAAAGGGTGGCAACGGCCACGTTAAAATATCAAAAGCGTGGCCTTTGGTATTATATGGTCACGTATATTTGTATTTTAGCCACATATGTTATAAAAAAACGTGGCCAAATGGGTTGCTGAAATTATAATTTTTGTCCCAATACGCGTGGCCAAAGGGTGGCAACCGCCACGTTAAAATATGATAGCGTGGCCTTTGGTATTATATGGTCACGTATATTTGTGTTTTAGCCACATATGATATAAAAAAAAGTGGACAAATGGGTTGCTGAAATCAAACATTTTGTCCCAATACGCGAGGCCAAAGGGTGGTAACGGCCACATAAAAATATAAAAAGCGTGGCCTTTGCTATTACATGGTCACGTATATTTGTGTTTTAGCCACATATATTTGGAAAAAAAAGTGGCCAAAGGGTAGTTGAAATCAAATATTTTGTCCCAATACGCGTGGCCAAATGGTGGCAACGGCCACGTTAAAATATAAAAAGTGTGACCTTTGGTATTATATGGTCACGTATATTTTTGTTTTAGCCACATATATTTGAAAAAAAAAAGTGGCCAAAGGGTAGTTGAAATCAGATAATTTGTCCCAATACGCGTGGCCAAATGGTGGCAACGGCCACGTTTAAATATAAAAAGTGTGGCCTTTGGTATTATATGGTCACGTATATTTGTGTTTTAGCCACTTATATTTGGAAAAAGAAAGTGGCCGAAGGTAGTTGAAATCATATATTTTGTCCCAATACGTGTGGCCAAAGGGTGGCAACGACCAAGTTAAAATATCTAAAGTGTGGCCTTTGGTATTATATATTTAATTAATTACAATTAATTAAACTGCATATTAATTAATATAGAGAAACCTTAAAATCATATTATAATTAAAAATTAATGTACATACACTTATAAAATGCTGTTCAAAAAATAACATACACTAATCAAAGTTTAAATTGTATAATAATTAATTATAATTTCTTGTCCGTTCTCATCAGCTACTTCTGCTGGTTCCTTGTAATAAGTTTTCTGTTTATCAGATCTTGAGTCAGCTGGTTTGGAGTTAAGTACACTTTCGGCATCTTTTTCCGATCATTATTTACCTAGAAAATGACAAATAAAACCGATCAGATATATATATATATATATATATATATATATATATATATATATAGTTAATTAATTATAGCAGATACGATTAACTAATGTAGTAATTACCTGTGGTTGTTCCAGTACTTTTTGAATTGTAGAATGATCAACCGGCTGTGATTTATCTGACTTGTTATTAGAATGAAGGATCATTCGTTTCATCGGCCATGCAATAATATATTTATTTTCAACCTCAGAAAGCGTTGTTTTACCATCTACTGGGAATGGTAAAAATGTTGCACCCTTATTGACCTGATAAACTTTAATTCTACGGCAACCAGGAGGTAATGGACTTCCATGAATCTTCTCATCTTTTTGTTTTGGTAATAATTCAGTCATTCCCACGACATTCATTGGATCCCCCTCCATGTGCAACGTTGCAGTCCGCTGATCAGAAGTGACATAATAATAATAATAATAATAATAATAATAATAATAATAATAATAATAATAATAATAATAATAATAACAATATTAATTATAGCATATATATATTAACAATTAATTAATTAAAGTCAAAAAATAGAATAAAAAAATTGTGGTATATACTAATCTATATACCTCTTGGATTACTGGCTGATCGATAGTAGCTGCAATGGCATCATAATTATTTGGTTTTTCCAACCGCTCACTCTTCTTAGGAGGTACTTTACGAGCTGCAGGTTTTACTTGTTTTGCATGTCTCTTATTCTTTTCCTAAATTGACACCATATAATTAACTGATTAGTAACATATATATTAATTAACAATAACGTCAAAACGATTTGTCAAATCCTTAATTATATATATATATATATATATATATATATATATATTTATATTCCTACTCTGATGCCCCAGCAGTACTGGCTGCAACAGCTGATGCTTCTGTTATTTTTCTCTTTTTCCCCTAATTAAGATAGCATCAGCATTTAATTAAATGATCATATAGCAATTAGTTATAAGGGAAGTACACAACTGTGTAAATTAAAATAGTTACCCTTTCCTTTTGCGACGCTGTTGTAGATGTAGGAGTGTGTTGTGATAGAGTCACAGAACAGACATACAATTCAATTAATTAATAAAATCATATCGATCATAACCGGCTAAACATTAGTTAACTATCCAGATAACCATTTGGATGAAGTACAAACTTATCATAGCCGGAACAGTTAATTATTAATTATATCCCGGAACAACTCTAACTATCCTGATGAACTTTAACTATCCTGATGAACTTTACCTATACTGGTGAACTTTAACTATCCGGATGAACTATAACCAACACGGTGAACTATAACTAGAGACGCATGTTCATCAAATTGAACTAGAATCTTCCAGATCAACTCTAACTATCCCGATGAACTCTAACTATCCTGATGGACTTTTTACTATCCTGATGAACCTTACCTATCCTGAGGAACTTTAACTATCCGGATGAACTATAAATAGAGACGCATGTTCATCCAGATGAACTAGTATCTTCCAGATCAACTCAAATTCAGAACTGTTTCAAATCCGTACCTTATCGGCCGACCTTTGAGATGAGTTTGATGGAGTAGATTGTTTCCGCGATGTATTGTGCGCGGAATTGATCATGTCCTACGTACAATTAATTCAATTAGTTAATTAATTAAGAGTAAATTACGGATTTCGTCCCTGAGGTTTGCACAAATTTCGGATTTCGTCCCTAAGTTTCATTTATTACGGATTTCGTCCTCAAGTTTTGCAAAAACGTATCGGATTTCTTCCTTTTGACTAACTTCTGTTAAAATTTTCTGTTAAACGGATGTAAAAATACATTTATACCCTTCTCTTTAAAATAATTAAAAATTTAAAAAATCTAATCAAAAGCCTAACGTAAAACCTAAAATGAAAGCCTACACACTTCGCCCCTCCCTCTTCTTCCTCATCATCGGTCACCGCCGCTACCAGTTTTTCCGTTTACCATCACCCCCTCTTCTTCCTAAGAGATTATGGGTGGCACAATACAGTTTAGTAACCATAACGTTGTTTTCTTGATTTTAAAATGTTGTGACTTAAACCATAGATCTGTGTAATATCTATGGTTTTAAATCGGCTATTATGTTCGATTAATAGAGAATTACTCCTCTCTCACCACCACCACTCAACCTCCATTAATGGAGACTGTCCCACCACCATCGGAATTAGGTAATGTGGACATGGGAGCAGTCTTCCTTGTTCACAACCACCTCACTGATCCATTTGCACACTTCAAATTCACCCTCAAAGTCGTCGAGAATTGCTCCGTTAAGGCCAAGCCGGACGCTGACCGCCGTGCCCGTTGGGAAGTTTTCGTTCTCGAAAGACTGAATCACAAACCTCACCTTTTTGTTTATCGTTCGAGACCAAAGAAATTATCACCTCGGCTTTTCCGTTTTACTACGTCGGTGATCTCAATGTCCTAAGACAGGTGTATAATGACCGGATCATCAAAACACTTAGAATTAGATCTCTATTCCGAATGACGGCAGATTGAATCGATAGATATGTGGAACCAGATCAAGCATTCAATACAGATCAAGCAATTGTTTCCAGAGATGTGGTGGAGTGAAGGAAATGGAGTTCACCGGCCCCTTGGTTTTTTGGTGGTGGCGACTTTCCGATTTGCTGGTGGCGGCGGCTTTCCGATTTGGTGGTGGCGGCGACTTTCTGATATGGTATACACAGCCCCTTGGTTCTTGAACATTTGTGGGGTTATATATATTTTTTATTAAAATTTAAAAGGGTAAGGGTATATTAGGAATTTTAAAAAAGTTAACAGATTTTTTTAAGGTCCGTTAGGCTCGGGGACGAAATCCGATACGTTTTTGCAAAACTTGAGGACGAAATCCGTAATAAATGAAACTTAGGGACGAAATCCGAAATTTGTGCAAACCTCAGGGACGAAATCTGTAATTTAATCATTAATTAATAAATATGCGCTCATGGGAGATTGATCATATCAGCAATAATATTTAATTAACGTTGTATTAACATTGGAATGCTGATCATAACTGTTAGATCTTACAGTTGTAGTAAGAGGCGCCTCCGCGGACTTTACCTACGAAATGATTTAATGATTTATAATAATTAATTGATAAAAAGTAAAGTATATATAATACAATTAATTATAGGTGTATATATATATATATATATATAGGTTTAGGGTAAAATACATCAAGCAAAAACGCTACATCCATTGCGGATTGATCTGGGGCGTCCATCAAGATCATCCAACAGCCATGATCTATGGTGTTTCCGCCTATGGTGTTTTTTTCCCCACCGAAAACGCCATAGGCGAAAACACCATAGATCTTGGCTGTTGGATGATCTTGATGGACGCCCCAGATCAATCCGCAATGGATGTAGGCTTTTTATGTGATGTAGCCTAACTCGCAATATATAATTTGTCCCTTACAGAATTTACCGCTTTAACTTGTTTATCTTGAATCATGAGGTGCATAAACTTCGTAAGCTTATCAATTTTTTCATGGTGTGCTTTAACCATATCAGTGAGGTGCTCAACCTCTTGATCCTTTTTCTCACGCAGCTGTTTTTCATTTTTTAGTTCCGCCTCAAGTTTTTCGATCTGTTTTTTCGATCGCCCTTTTGGAGCACCCTGCCAATATCCACGGGAAGTCACTCCATATCCAATACCTTTTAGGTATCCACCCCTTTCCTTGCAAAGACCAACGTCAGGGCATCCGTTCCCGGTTCTACATTCACGGATCCCGCATTTATTTTTGTTTCATTATCGGCCTGTAGTAATTAATTTAGTTAATGTAGTGAGGTGCTGTTAATTTTTAACATGTGAATAATTAGGTATATATATAGCAATTAAACTTACTATATCATCTACTACGCCCTTCACCACAGGCGTTTTGTATTCCCCCTCTTTATTTACCCTTCCTTTTTTCCACATAAACGCTCGAGAGGGGCAATCATCAGCTGCAATTTCTTTGTTTTGTACCTTGTATTATAATAATAATATATATCAGACTTGAAACATACATTGCACGTTCTTAACCATGACTGGGTGTAACACACTTAGCTTATTACCAGTTTTTCTTGCAGATAGACGTATCCTCCCCGTCCCATTGTATGATCATAAACATATAGTGCTCGAACCTCTTTTGCACTCTTTGACACAGCCTTTCCAACAGAACAGTAGGATATATAATTATAATCTCATTAATAAACACTTAGCCTAATTAATGGAATCTGCAGTTTTAATTGAATAAAAACCTTGAATTCGTCAGATTTTGTATATGCTACAAATATATCCCAGTCTTCTTTTTTCACAATAGCGCGATACATCTTTGGAACTTTCTCAAGCACGGTGGGTTTTGCTAGGTTGGCAAGAGCGTGTTTCTTGAACATGTTTCTTCTAAAAGTCCTTAGCAACCCACCAAGCCGTACCATTATAGGACCCCTTCGACAGTCATCAATTTCGAATAATTGCTGAAAAAATAACATATGACAGGATGTTTTAGTCACATGTATGGAATTCAATAACTTAACAAACTTAATATGAGAAAATGTTTAATTTGTTTCATAACCTGAATCCCTGCCCACATCTTGTTCTTGTCCTCTTTTGGCACCTTCTTCCATTTTAGATACCTCAATCCAACCTCTGACCTTGCAATGTCTCCCAAAAAACTCAAAAATTTTGGTCTATGCACCCCGCCAACCCTTCCCAGTGCATCAAATCTTAGTGGCCATTTTTTCCCACCATTTTTCTCAAATTTGGCACGCCACTTTGCCAACCGCGTCAACCCCCTCTTGTTTGCTTGGGGAGCAGAGATTGTAGCTTCCTCATTTTCAGTAACTTGGGCATCATTGTCGACTTGGTCATCATTGTTGAGTTGGGCATCAATATTGTCGAGTTGGGCATCAATATTGTCGAGTTGGGCATCATTGTCGACGTGGGCATCGTTGTTATCCATTTCATCTTCTTGATCACTCGAATAATGATCATCATTGTTATCCATTTCATCTTCTTCACCCATTTGTGAAGAATCATCATTGTATTCACCTTCACTATTATAATAAAGATCATCACCTGCTTCATCATGATCCATTGTTAAATGAGCTAGATGATTCCTAAAATGAAATAAATAGAGAATGAAATAAATGCGATGGAATAATAATTAATTAGATGAAATAATTGAGATGAAACAAGTGATCTCCTGAAGATGACAGTGAAATTAATAAAGACGGGAATTAGGTAGTGATCTCCTGAAGATGATAGTGTGATGAATCTTGTAGAGGAATTTTAGTGGTAGGGAAGAAGAGAGTGATGAATCATTTTGGTGATAAAATTTTGGTGAGAGGGAATAGGAACTGATCAATGAATTTGGGTTAATGTAATTTTTTTGGGGAAACTTGAAAAAAATGGTGGGAAGTAATTTGGGGATTAATCCGGGTGAAAATATCTCAGCCAATAAGACGTTAGCATTTCTCGGATTTAAAAACTCAATTAATTCTAAACATAGATAATAGTATTTTAAACATACCTTTAAAATGATCTTTAAATGGAAAATGGAATGTTAAGCAATAAATTTAATGATAATTGTATCCTAATGAATTTGTATACCTAATGTGAAAAAAAAAAGATGTCAAGTACTAAAGACACACCACACAAACACACACACATACACACACACACACACACACATATATATATATATATATCTTTTAATGTGTTGTAATATATACATTATCGGTTATATATATATATATATATATATATATATATATATATATATATATATATATATAGGTGAGATTCATTGTAGACACTTTCGCATGTGAAAAAAGAAAATTAATCACACCTTATTGGGACTCATTGGTCCCAACCGACCCTCGTTTCCCCTAAACACACCTTATTGGGCCATCATTAGTCCTAAACACAACTTATTGGGCCATCATTGGTCCTAAACATGCTTATTGGTTACATACACACCAATTGGGCCATCATTGGTCCCAACTGACCCTCGTTTCCCCTAAACACACCTTATTGGGCCATCATTGGTCCTAAACACAACTTATTGGTTACATACACACCTTATTGGGCCATCATTGGTCCTAAACATGCTTATTGGTTACATACACACTTTATTGGGACTCATTGGTCCCAACTGACCCTCGTTTCCCCTAAACACACCTTATTGGGACATCACATGGTTCTAAACACAACTTATTGGTTACATACACACCTTATTGGGCCATCATTGGTCCTAAACATGCTTATTGGTTACATACACATCTTATTGGGACTCATTGGTCCCAACTGACCCTCGTTTCCCCTAAACACACCTTATTGGGTCTCATTAGCCCTAAACACAACTTATTGGTTACATACACACCTAATTGGGCCATCATTGGTCCTAAACATGCTTATTGGTAAAATACACACCTTACTGGGACTCATTGGTCCCAACTGACCCTCGTTTCCCCTAAACACACCTTTAAGGACATCACATGGTCCTAAACACAACTTATTGGTTACACACATTATTGGGCCATCATTGGTCCTAAACATGCTTATTTGTTACATACACACCTTATTGGGACTCATTGGTCCCAACTGACCCTCGTTTCCCCTAAACACACCTTATTTGGACATCATTGTTCCCAAACACAACTTATTGGTTACATACACACCTTATTGGGCCATCATTAGTCCTAAACATGCTTATTGGTTACATACACACCTTATTGGGACTCATTGGTCCCAACTGACCCTCGTTTCCCCTAAACACACCTTATTGGGACATCACATGGTCCTAAACACAACTTATTGGTTACATACACTCCTTATTGGGCCATCATTGGTCCTAAACATGCTTATTGGTTACATACACACCTTATTGGGACTCATTGGTCCCAACTGACCCTCGTTTCCCCTAAACACACCTTATTAGGTTATTATTGGTCCTAAACACAACTTATTGGTTACATACACACCTTATTGGGCCATCATTGGTCCTAAACATGCTTATTGGTTACATACACACCTTATTGGGACTCATTGGTCCCAACTGACCCTCGTTTCCCCTAAACACACCATATTGGGACATCACATGGTCCTAAACACAACTTATTGGTTACATACACACCTTATTGGGCCATCATTGGTCCTAAACATGCTTATTGGTTACTTACACACCTTATTGGGACATCATTGGTCCTAAACACACCTTATTGGGACATCATTGGTCATAAACACAACTTATTGGTTACATACACACCTTATTGGGCCATCATTGGTCCTAAACATGCTTATTGGTTACATACACACCTTATTGGGACTCATTGGTCCCAAATGACCCTCGTTTCCCCTAAACACACCTTATTAGGACATCATTGGTCCCAACTAACCCTCGTTTCCCATAAACACACCTTATTAGGACTCATTGATCCTAACTGACCCTCATTTCCCCTAAAGACACCTTATTGGGCCATCATTGGTCCTAAACACAACTTATTGGTTACATACACACCTTATTGGGCCATCATTGGTCCTAAACATGCTTATTGGTTACATACACACCTTATTGGGACTCATTGGTCCCATCTGACCCTCGTTTCCCCTAAAGACACCTTATTGGGACATCACATGGTCCTAAACACAACTTATTGGTTACATACACACCTTATTGGGCCATCATTGGTCCTAAGCATGTTTATTGGTTACATACACACCTTATTGGGACTCATTGGTCCCAACTGACCCTCGTTTCCCCTAAACACACCTTATTGGGAAATTATTGGTCCTAAACACAACTTATTGGTTACATACACACCTTATTGGGCCATCATTGGTCCTAAACATGCTTATTGGTTACATACACACCTTATTGGGACTCATTGGTCCCAACTGACCCTCGTTTCCCCTAAACACACCTTATTGGGACATCACATGGTCCTAAACACAACTTATTGGTTACATACACACCTTATTGGGCCATCATTGGTCCTAAACATGCTTATTAGTTACATACACACCTTATTGGGACACATTGGTCCCAACTGACCCTCATTTCCCCGAAACACACCTTATTGGGAACATATTGGTCATAAACACAACTTATTGGTTACATACACACCTTATTGGGCCATCATTGGTCCTAAACATGCTTATTGGTTACATACACACCTTATTGGCACACATTAGTCCCAACTGACCCTCGTTTCCCCTAAACACACCTTATTGGGACATCATTGGTCATAAACACAACTTATTGGTTACATACACACCTTATTGGGCCATCATTGGTCCTAAACATGCTTATTGGTTACATACACACCTTATTGGGACTCATTGGTCCCAACTGACCCTCGTTCCCCTAAACACACCTTATTAGGACATCATTGGTCCCAACTGACCCTCGTTTCCCCTAAACACACCTTATTGGGACTCATTGATCCTAACTGACCCTCGTTTCCCCTAAAGACACCTTATTGGGCCATCATTGGTCCTAAACACAACTTATTGGTTACATACACACCTTATTGGGCCATCATTGGTCCTAATCATGCTTATTGGTTATATACACACCAATTGGGCCATCATTGGTTCTAAACACAACTTATTGTTTACTTACACACCTTATTGGGACTCATTGGTCCTAAACACATCAAATTGACCCATTTGACCCCAAATTGACCCATTATTTAATTTTTATCTTAATTCTTTAAGATATAATTTATTTAGAATTATAATTCCCCAAAATTTAAGGTTTTTGTAGATCCGTTCTGTTTTTTGTGTTTAGGGTTTTGTTTAACGAAATGGTGATTGTGCGAACAGATTACATTTTTTACCTAAAATTATGCATCAGTTGTTGATCGGATTGCAATTGTTGATCGTCTCTGTTTTTGAGGATTGGGGTTTTTGTTTAACAGAATGGAGATTGTGCGAACATATTACCTTTTTACCTAAAATTATGCATCAGTTGTTGATCAGATTGCAATTGTTGATCGTCTCTGTTTTCGAGGATTAGGGTTTTTGTTTAAAGGAATGGAGATTGTGCGAACAGATTACCTTTTTTTACCTAAAATTATGCATCAGTTGTTGATCGGATTACAATTGTTGATCGTCTCTGTTTTCGAGGATTAGGGTTTTTGTTTAACAGATTGATTTCATAAACAAAAATAGACAAACAAGTATATAACAAAAAGTGGATTTCATACTACTGATTCCAATTCCATACACAAAATTGTTTCCAAATTTACATGTTCATTCCTAAAAAAAATAAAAAACAGAGCAGTTGCGGGTTGAGGTTCACGGGAACCTAGATTCCATCTCCTCCATCAACTCCAAATGCCTACTCATAGCTTCTTGCCTCTGTTGAACCAACATTTGAAGCCTGGCATTAGAGACGTGTATCTCTTCTACCAGAAAAGTTGCCACCTGGTATCTTGATGGACTTGGTAGCTCTGTAAGTACTTGGTTGAGCAGGACCAACCCGTCTAAGATACTCTGTCTCTCTGCCCCGATAATCACCTGTACCGGTCCAGGGTAGCAACAATCTTATGTGCAAATAATGATCAACTAATTCTTTCAATTTTGCCATTTTGAGAAGGATTTGAGGGTTTTGAGAAAGGGTTTGATAAGGATTTTGAGAAAAGGTTTGATAAGGATTTTGAGAAGGGTTTGATAATGGAGGTGAGAAGTTTCTTATTACTGATCAGGTGGTATGGTTATATGTGAAAATCACTTGAGTATGCCTAAGATCAGATGTCTAATCACTAGAGTATACCAAAGGTCTTATTTTATTGAACATTGCACGTTATAATTGTTGGAATTTTGGTTTTCCTACAAAAACTAATTTCACACGTTCTCCAAGTTAAACTAAAATTTCTACACGATATCAAAAAACCACTAAAATTTTAATTACACGATCTGAAATTATCCGAAATTACTTTCACACGATCTCAGAAATCAAATTAACAAGTCAAAATTAAACGAAGAAAGTCAAAATTACCCACTGAGTTCTCTTTGCATATCCTGTTGAATGTTTTGATTTTCTGGTAATCAAATTAACAAGTCAAAATTAAACGACGAAAGTCAAAATTACCCACTGAGTTCATGAAGATTGAGAGAAGATGAACTAGAGTTATTCAGTAATAGAACCGGATGAACTAGAGTTCTGCAGGATCAAGAGTAATTATTCAGTAATAGAACAGGATGCACTAGAGTTCTTCAGGATGAACCAGATAAACTTGAGTTCTTCAGGATGAACTATATATACTATAAATAACCAAAGTTGTTATTTCTGTTCGTAGTCTATGATATTCCCATGTATTTAAACCCATTATCTAGTGAATTAAAATCATTCTGGTTGAATACATTTCTTTATACACTAATATTTAGTCACACAACCTAATATATAATTGTAGAAGACAATAACCAGATCAACTAGAATTCTTCAGGAAGAAGAGTCAAAAGACACATCGGATGCATAACACATAAACAATTAATTGTATGTTAATCTAAAGCGCTTCTACCACCTGAGCAGCACCGTGAGTTAGAAGCTACTTTTAATTATAATTTATTTAAATATGATTCTAACTAGGCCCGCTAAATTCTAAAAGAGGCGGGATAAATTAATGAGCGAATTCAATTGAAAATTTCACATATCACTCTCGATTTCCCCAATTCCCCGCTCCCCATTTCTCCATTGCTCATTAATCGACAGAATTTTCCCTCCGTCATATTATTAAAACAATCGTTTTTAATAATCTTTGTTGTTGTATCTGTTAGCAAAACAAATATGGATAAGTCTTGGATGCTAACCAGTAGAACCTCGAAATCATATGAGGATGGAGTTAAATCATTCTTAAAGTTTGCAGTTACAAGTCGAAAAAGACGGAAATTCCATGTCCCTGTGTTAATTGTCTAAACCATTACTCTTATAATGTTGATGATGTAGATTATCATTTGTTTTCAAAGGGATTCAATCTGACTTATACAACGTGGACCAAACACGGAGAGGAAGACGAGCCCGCAGGAGATGAGCTTCATAAGGAATCATCTTTTGATTCCGGAATGCCATTCGATGCATATCAAACGATAGAAATGGTCAGAGCTACCGAAGACAATTTCACTGAGGACCATGAGAAGTTTCAAGAATGACTAAAGGATGCTGAGAAGCCCCTATATGAAGGATGCCATACCTTCACAAAGTTATCTGCCTTGGTTCAACTACTGAACTTGAAGACTAAGCATGGAGGATCAGATAAGTTTTTTAAAGAACTTTTAGTTTTGCTGAAACAAATGCTACCTGAAGGTAATGAAATTGTGAAAAATACATATGAGGCCAAGAAGATTTTGAAGTCAATGGGTGTAGGGTACACCAAGATACATGTGTGTATCAATGATTGTATTCTTTACAGGAAGGAGAACAAGGACCTAACTGTATGTCCAACTTGTGGTGAGTCCAAGTGGAAGGTGGATGAGAGGACTAAGAAACTATACGACAATACTCCTGCAAAGGTAATGTGGTATTTCCCCATCATTCCAAGATTGAAACGACTGTTTCAAGTTAAAACCACAGCGTAAGATCTGAGATGGCATGCCACCAGTTCCAAAATACCCAGTGTGTTACGACACCCATCCGATTCACCGGCATGGAAAGCCATAGATGACAGATATCCCGAAATCGCTGACGATCCCAGAAGTCTTCGTCTTGGCATTTTAACTGATGGGGTCGACGTACATAGAGGCAACAAAAATCATAGTGTGTGGCCGGTTCTATCTGTCATTTACAACCTTCCACCATGGTTGTGCCTGGAAACGATATTGATGTGTTTTTGGAACCATTAATTGATGACTTAGAGCTGTTATTTGAGGCAGGTGTGGAAACATATCTGTGGTTGCCCGTACAGTGGATTCCATGGTTGTGTGGTATGTCGGGAAGAAACTAAATGCATTAGGCTTCCTTTCTCAGCCAAGCAGTGTTATGCTGGTCACGGAAGATATCTACCATATACGCATGCCTTCCGAAAGCAAACAGAGGCCTTCGATGATAAACAAGAGTTGAAACATGCCGCAGTTCCTATGACCGGGGATTAGATATACAACGAAGGTCAACATATCAATAACAAATGGGGAAAGGGATTAAGGTGTACTGATTCAGATTTCCCAGGGACCTCAACCGGAAGAGGGGGGGGGAGAGATTGATAAGAGAAAAAGAAAGAACAAAGAGAAGCCACCATATTGGAAGAAATTCAATATATGGTTTCAAAGACTTAGATATTGGAGGCATAATAGTGTCCAACATTGCATTGATTTCATGCATATTGAAAAGAATGTGGCTAAGACTCTTGTTGGAATGCTAGAAAGGATTTGAACTTTTTGGGGTTAAGACCAAAGTTGCAGCCTAAACAGAACAAGAACAACATAGTACTTCCTGCAGCGTGTTACACGTTACAAAAAGATGAAAAGGAAAAGTTTTGTGACACGTTGTATAACTTGAAGGTTCCACAAGGCTATTGTTCTAACTTTTCTAGTATGGTTAGTCTAAAGGACAAGAAACTTGTGGGGCTCAAGTCACATGACCATCATATGCTGATGCAACAGTTTCTGCCAATTGCAATTCGGTCAGTCATGCCTCAACCGACAAGATATGCTATTATCAGGCTCTGTTTTTTTTTCAAATCAATATGCAGCAAAGAGATCAACGTCGAAGAACTAGATAAATTGCAAGTAGATCTTTGTGTCACACTATGCCTGCTTGAGAAATATTTCCCGCCATCATTTTTTGACGTTATGCTTCATTTGACGGTGCACCTTACTAGGGAGGTAAAATTATGTGGCCCAATATGCTTTCGATGGATGTATCCATTTGAAAGGTGTATGAAGGTAATTAAGGGCCACGTGAAAAACAAAACTTATCCAGAAGGGTGCATTGCTGAGGAGAACATTGTAGAAGAAACGATTGAGTTTCTCAGCGAATACCAAAAAAACATCACAACTATTGGTGTTCCAACTAAAAAGCATAGCAGTGCTGATGGAAGTCCTGGGTCAGCTGGTAGATCAGTTGAAGTCTCTCCAGAGATCCTATCGAAAGCACATTTATATGTGTTGCTAATTACGCTTGAAATTGAGCATTATATCGAGTAAGTAATTTAGATTATTTACCTTTTTTGATCTGTTTAATTATTTATAAACTTTTATAGATAACTTCAATTCATGTAATTGCAGAGAACACATGAAATTTTTGGAAAAGGAACATCCCGGTAGTAGACTAAATGAGCTGACTAAGAAGCAGAGCACAACATTTGGTAAATGGTTACGCAACAAGTCAGCTAAATTTGCTTATTGTTTTAATTCCGGATGAACTGTAAATTTCCTGAACAACTGACCTGAGTTGTTCGGAAGAACTCTATTTTCTATCCGGATGAACTATAACCTTCCTGGTGAACTGAAACTATTTTCTTATAGTTTTAATTCCGGATGAACTGTAACTTTCTGGAACAACTGACCTGAGTTGTCCGCAACAACTCTATTTTCTATCCGGATGAACTATAACCTTCCTGGTGAACTGAAATTATTTTCTTATAATTTAATTTCCGGATGAACTGTAACTTTCCGGAATAGCTGACCTGAGTTGTCCGGAACAACTCTATTTTCTATCCGGATGAACTATAACCTTCCTGGTGAACCGAAACTATTTTCTTATAGTTTTAATTCCGGATGAACTCTAACTTTCCGGAACAACTGACCTGAGTTGTCCGGAACAACTTTATTTTATTTTTGGAAGAACTATAACCTTCCTATTCCTAATGAACTCTCCTGATGAACCTACTATGAATTTAGGTTGAAAAAGAGATGGCGGAGTCCCCAGAAACTATATCAGAGACCGTTAGGTGGATTTCACATGGTCAACACAGAAGCGTGAGGAAATATGAAGTATATGACATCAATGGCTATTCATTTCGTACAAAATCTCGAGACGGTAGGGTTAACCAGAATAGCGGGGTTGGTGTAGAGGTAAATGAGATGAACATCTCTAACGAGGTACTAACCTATGGACAAAAACCTTACTATGGGTTTTAAAAGAGATATGGCTACTAGAATACCATATTAAAAGCATCCCTCTATTTATGTGCGACTGGGTTGAGAATACACAAGGGGTCAAAAAAGATAGTCTTGGTTACACTTTGGTGAACCTTAAAAGACCAGGTCACAAGGAGGACCCGTTCATTTTCGCGTCACAAGCACGACAGTTGTTTTACGTCAAAGACCAGCTGGATAAAAAACTGCATATTGTCTTTATGACACCTCCCAGAAATTACAGAGATTATTATGAAGACGATGCCAAAGAAGAATTTAGTACGGTAGTTTTTCCTCACAACGATAATGTATTGCCACCCGTAGATACATGTGACAATGTTTACCATAGAGCTGACTGTACTGGAATGATATTACGTAAAAACGATTAATTGATCATTGTAATGTTTTTGAATCTTAGGAAATTACAGTATCAACAATATTTGGTTTTTTTTTTCTTTATGTATTCTAGAATATTATGGATCTAAATTTTGAGTCAAGTGTTTCCTTTTTTTGATTGTGCCTGCAGGTCTCCTCTCTTTGACCAAACCAGAGTCAATAAAAGTCAAAAATAAACAAACAAAATAAACTGCTGCTTTAACAAACACAATTACATACATAATCCAAAGGTATGATTCCATTAATACATTGATCTATAAAATTACAACTGAAAAACTACTAACTTAAAAGGGAGAAGAAGCAGCTGAAGAGAAATCCCTCTTTGCTTCTCACATGCACTTGCTTCTGATCAAGTGAAAAGAGAGAACAAGTCCCTCTTTGCTTTCTCACATGCACTTATTTATGATCAACTGAAAATGGTGAAGAAGTGACTGAAGATAAATCGGGTTCATGGGGCCAAAAGGGAGAAGAAGTGGCCGAAGAAAAATCAGGCTCGTGGGGCGAAAAGGGAGAGAAGCACCTGAAGAATACAAGTGCTGCAAACCTCAACAAGTGCCCTTACTGCTGACTGTTATAAAATTACACAATAACTTAAAATTTTCTCTCAGTAAAGCATTTGTATGAACCATTAGAGACTCCTCGTCTCCATGGTTTCCACAATAACTCAAAATCTGCTCGCAGGAGATACAAAGTGCAATCTTTCCTTGCACAAGAAAAAATTACCAAATCTGAGACGAAAATTTCAATCGAATTTCAGTGGTGAAGATGATAACTTACCGTTTTCCACATACGGATGACGCCAATTCCACATTTTTTGATGGCGATGATGGACGAAAAACAGAGAGAGAAAGACTGGGAGAAAAGGGTCTTGGTGGAGATGATGATGAAAACTGATACAGAGATAATTAAGTATATATCGATACTCGAGGGGCGTGGTAGATAGAGATTTGAAAGATAAAGTAAATGAAATAGTAATGATTACAAGCGCCGTACACTGTTGGTATTCTTCTTTTAGCCACATAAAATTAATATACCGTGACCATTTGTCATAATTTGTCACGCAACCAATGTTTAATATGAGTGGCCATATCACAAGATAATCAAACATGATAAACATATATAACCATCATATATTCAATTATAACTACTAATATTATAACTAAATAAACATGTAAAATATTGTTCTTAATTTGTTCATAATTAAACATAAACATCCATTAATTAATAATCCGGATCACTGCAATCTACGGATATGTATCCTGAACTTGCATCGCCATCATCATGATCATCATCATCATCTTCTTCATTTTCTTCATCTTCTTCATCTTCTTGATCCTCTTGATCATCTTCTTCATCTTCTTCGGATTCAAATTCAATAAATTTTGTATCAAGGACAGGGAATAATTTCGTTGCCTCAACAAAGTAGGCAAAACAATCAGGAATCTTCTGCGCATGGAGTTTCCTCGGGATGTTCTCATCATTGTGTTTAATCACAGATTTGTGGGACTTGAAGGATCTTCTTCTCCTGTTACTGTAAACCAAAAAAAATACGGTTATTCTTCACATATCAGTAATTAAGGGAGCGTTGATTATCGGCCATTTGATACCAGAATTGGTGTAAACGAATTGGTGTAGAGAATTTGAGATCAAGAAAGGGATGGCGGTAAAGGAAAATAACAATGATGATGATATATTGGGTATGTAGCATATTTTAACCCGCTCGAATTTGTAAAATTGAAAAAAGCGCGTTGTTTTAGAGGGAAAGAAATCGTCTCTTTTTCGCCACACGTTTAATATTTTACCGTGACCATAATATTGATTTTTGTCACTCACAACCTACCATTTAGTCACTGTTAATATATGTGGCCATAGGTAATAGATTTTTGTCACTCACAACCTAATTACAGTGGCCATATGTACTAGCTTTTAGCCACATAACTAAGTAAAAACCGTGTCCATTGCTCACATTTAGCCATGCATAATATATACTTAATAGTTTTGTTTTCTTTTAATTTACTAAGTAATAAAATCTACTCTTCTGTCACACAACATTATTTAAGCGTCGCCATACATTCCTTTTTGGTCACACGAATTAAAAATCACAAAAATTCTGTGGCCGTTTGGTGCATTTCGCCACTCTTTTTTAAGCGTGACAAATAAGTGTCACATGTTTTTGTAAAAAAGTGGCTAAAGCCACTGCACCTGATTGTTGTTGTCAAATAAACAAAAAAATACGTGGCTAAAAGGGTCCAAAGGCTATATATTTGGCCACGGGTACAAAATATGTGTGGCTAAAACTAGTATTTCTTACCTTTAGCCACGTTTTTTACAAAACAGTGGCTATGCGTAAAAAAAACCATGGCTAAAGCCACTTTTTGATGTAGTGAGTGTGACTCCATTTAGTGAAGAAATTAGAGCCGATATGACAGTAGTAGTGGCAAGAGCGTTAGAAGCCTTTTGTTATCAGTTGTCAATCAGCTTCAAGAGACCATGATGGGGAGAGTGCCTAGGGAAGCTACTACCGGTGAAGCTCACCTCAAAAGGACTCTTAGTGAGAATAGATTTCCGATGGAATGCAAGAGGACGAGGTCCGGGGTTGAAGGTAGTTCTGTGTTGGACTCGGTCTGCCCAAGACACATCTTAGATTGATGTGGCTAGTACATTATGATTTAAGTCGAGTCATACCCAATAACTTTTGGCAAACACTCATTTAAATTACCCACTTGATTAGTTTTAAGCAATAACAATATACACACACTCTCTCTCTCTCTAAGTGTTCTTCCTCCTAAGAACCGAATTTTTAGTGTTGGAACTAAAATCTATGTGACTGACGCAATCAAATATGTTTACAGAAGCATTCGACTGAAGAGAATCCATGTGAATTGATTCAGAGACTGGGTTGTGATGCTCGAGGCTTGCAAGATTGGACCGAAGAAGACCGTTTTCTGGAAAAGTCAACCGTTTGGGTCAACGGTCAACGGTCAACGTAAAAGTTAACAGAAGATCGGTTCGAGCGAGTCAAGCTTCAGATTAATTAAATCGACTTTGATTTAATTAATATTTATTTTATTCGAGTTTAATTGTATTTAGTTCAATTTATTATGTTTTTCACTTGTTAGTCACCCTCACTATATATATAGTGAGGGTGCCCCATTACAAGAGGAGTCTCTGATTGTGGATATGATGATTTTTCTTGTAGAGTGGTGTGAGCTTCACTCTCTAGAGAGAGAGTGAGTCATGGATTCCTAGAGAGAGATTGTTGTCATGATTTCGATGTTGTAATCATTCGACGTTGTTCATCATCTTTCGTGTTTTGATATCCTAGATTCTTCTCCATCATCATCGTCTCTGGTTTTCTCATCCGATCTACGTTCTCCCTCAACATCGAGATTCTTGTAGTGAAATCGGTCCTTATAAATGGTATCAGAGTAAGGTAACCAATCAGATTTCTTCTCATGATGAATCTGATCACTCCATTTTCATTTTGAGCTTGAATGGAGTGAAGATTTGAAAACCCACTTTGGAGACTTTTTCTTATTTTTCTGCATTTTGGAGCATTTTGGATGAATTCTGATGATATGGATGCTTGATTCGTGTTATGGAGTTCATTCTGATGTGTTTTTACCTTCTACATGTTCAAATCTGTTGAAAAATTGAAGATTCGAGCTCAGTTTCCGTAACTATGAGTTTTCCTGTTTTTTTTTTTTGGGTTTTTGAAGAGTTCGAGCTTGATTCTTGATTTTCTGGGTTATTCTTCATGGGTTTGGATGAAACGAAGCATGATTCTTAGTGAAAATCGCATTCCGGATCCATTAGACACATTCGTTTTGTCTAAATCTCAACAGTTTGGGCAAATCTGAAAAAACACACACTAGTGCGTGTTTCGGGGTGTTCTTCGTGTTCTTAAAGATTTCTAGAATTTGGGGCTGATTCGAATGGTTTTTGTTGCTTTTTTGGATGTGTAAGTGGCCATAGCATGTTTTACAACAGATTTGTGTCATGAATCACTCGTTTCCATTCATTTTCGGGACTGTTTCGAGAATCGAAGGTATGTGTTCTTCACTTGTGTTCTTCATTTTCCAGATTTATTCAACTGTTTTTGAAGAGTTGAAGATGGTTTTAGCGAACTTAGATCGTTCTTAGCGGACTTGAATCAGTTTTTGTGAACTTGAAGTTCTACTTGCAAACTTCACTCTGCTTTAGCAAACTTCAGTCCCTAGCGAACTTCTCAGCTCTTTAGCGAACTTCTCTGCCCCCTAGTGAACTTGAATCGTCTTTAGCGGACTTCTGTTGCTAGCGAACTTGATTTCTGGGTTTTTGTTCGAGACTGTTTCAGAGGTTTTAGATCGTTAAGATGGATAGAGGATCGAAAGGCGAGTTCAACAAGCTAAAATCGTTAAATTTGGTCGAATATTCATGGAGATATGACTTAAATACATTTTTCCGGCGATAGTTCTTGCGGGTTTATGTTTTCCGGCGAATTAGGGTTCTGCATGGTTGAAGACGCGTTTGTGAAGGAAGAGATGATGTGGCACGAGTTGATTGGTGATCAGAGAATGTTCTCTCACCTATTTGTTGGTCAAAGGCATCATTGCCTTTTCCGCTGTCGATCTCCGAATGGAGGATTGGAATGTGCGTGGCCCTACACGACTGGAAAAGAGCCGTTGAGCTCAGTTTGTTGTCGCCATCTGATTGGCGCACACATCCCTCACACGGATCCGTTTTTTCCAGCCATCAGATCTCTGTGATCTAAACCGTAGGATCATGTGACTTGCTTATTTCTTATTGGGCCGCAACATTTCACCAAACTACCAATCTAGTCCGTTAAGCAGCTTCAATCACAATCATTGGATGGATTTTCTGGTCGAACATGATTGGCTGAAATCCATATGCACGGATTATGGTCTTTTTCTAGGGAAATCTGATTGGTTGATTTTAATGGACAAGGATTAAGATTTTTTTCGAGAGATTTAATTCCACCAATTAAATTTTCAGCATTTTAGTTAAATGCGAGGTTATTTCTTGTCGGTTTTTAACAAGATTAACGAGATAACGCCGTGACGGAATTTCAGAATATTTTTATTGGTTGAGGATTTATTCTAATTATTTTATGGGGTTCTCGTTTATTGACGTCACGCGTAACTTTAGCTATCAACCACTGACGGGTTAGCTTTATTATTCGGTTAATGATGCAACTTTTTCCGTTATGTCTCACGGTTTTATTTTTAGCTGATGCAGCGCGGATGTCAACTAACCGGATTAACTGGAATCTCAGTTAATTATTGGAATTCATCCGTTAAATCTCTTGAGAAGCCGTTACTTGATGAAAATTGACGGAATTTTTCAAATTGCACCGCTTTTCTTAGAGATCTTCACGGAATATATTTCCCGAGCTCGTTTTTCTTCACCAAAATTACGAAGACTCCGGTTATGATTATTTTACGCTCGGGATCTCAGATTTTCTTATATTTGACATTTATCTTTATTTTCACATCGAACCTCAGTCACGCGGATCATTCACAACTGTCAGCATCCCGTTTCCGGTTTTTCGTGAGATTGTCTGATTTCAGGATTTTTGCACTGGTTTCTCTAGGCAACCGATCGCGACGATTCGACTCTCTGCATCTGATTTCTCGCTTCCGCATCGGATGTTTTTCAGAGGGATCTGGAGAAAAAAGGGGAAATTATTATGGAAATGGATTATCGGGTCGATTATCAGAAGTTGGAGCTTTTTTAGTGTTTGATTGGTTTATCTGATTCGGTTTGTTGCGGTTTTGACTCCGATGTTCGGCATTCTTAGTATTGTACCCGACCGAGTGAACTGCAGCACTTGGCTCTAAACTGGAGAAAGAAGAAAAGAAGAAGCTTATTCAGAGGGGGAATCACTACAACAGATCGTCTCCGGTTTATCAGTTTCTCATTAAAGATGTACGGCAGAGCGATTCTTCAGCAGTTGAACAGATTTGAAAGCATCAGTCAAGGGGGAATATGTTGGAACTAAAATCTTTATGATTGACGCCATCTCATCTGTTTACCGAAGCATTCGTTTGCAGAATCTATGTGAATTGATTCAGAGACTGGGTTTTTATGCTCGAGGCTTGCAAGATTGGACCGAAGACCGTTTTCTGGAAAAGTCAACCGTTCGGGTCAACGGTCAACGTAAACGTCAACGAAAGATCGGTTCGAGCGAGTCAAGCTTCAGATTAATTAAATCAACTTTGATTTAATTAATATTTAATTTATTCAAGTTTAATTGTATTTTGTTCAATTTATTATGTTTTTCACTTGTTAGTCACCCTCACTATATATATAGTGAGGGTGTCCCATTACAAGAGGAGTCTCTAGGTGTGGAGATGATGATTTTTCTTGTAGAGTGGTGTGAGCTTCACATTCTAGAGAGAGAGAGAGAGAGAGAGAGAGAGAGAGAGAGAGAGTGAGTGAGTCATGGATTCCTAGAGAGAGATTGCTATCATGATTTCGATGTTGTAATCATTCGACTAATGAAATCATTAGACGTTGTTCATCATCTTTCTTGTGTTTTAATATCGTAGATTCTCCTCCATCATCATCGTCTCGGGTTTTCTCATCCGATCTTCATTCTCGCTCAACATCGAGATTCTTGTAGTGAAATCGGTCCTTACATTTAGTGCATTCTTGTGTTCTTCACTTGCTTAGATCGGTCCCAGAGGAAAGAAAGAATCTTCGAGAAAAATCCTAGCAACCAAGGTGTTTGTTGGAAGCTCGTGGGTATACAAGCTTGAGGTTTCAATTTTCGGAGCTCATCATTCAACATCCTCATCTTCTTCTTTCCTTCTTACTCCAAGGAAGGTATACCTAAAACCCGCTATGGTTGAGTTTTAGTTTGATATCATACACTCTATATTTGGATCCTCCTTTGTTCGGGTTTTAACATATGTAAAATCGGTTTTACAAAACATAATATATGTTTTAAACATTGCTTCTACCGCGTAATAAATTTTAAACACTTAAAATGACTTTGATAAACCCGTTCAAACCCCATCAATGGCATCTAGAGCCGCTTATATGGATGTATGCTTCAAAGAGTTAGTTGGTTAACTCCCCAAACTTTCGGTTTTTGGTTCCTCATACCACAAATCCGAAAATTTGTATATGGTTATCCCCTTGTCTTTCAAGATGCTTCACTTACATGCATGTGGTTATCTTGAAAGATTAATATATTATGATGCATAATTCTAGGTCGTCATGTGAAGTATCAAATACAAGACAAAAGATGCATTTGTGCTGATGTCCGAACTGAAGGCGAACTGCCAGTTCGGACTCACACGAACTTGTCCGAACAGGCAGTTCGGATGATCGTGTTATTGCATGTTCATGTTTTTCGTATCTTGTTTTAATCAATCGAAAACAAACAAGAAATAAAATCTTTTTGGCTTTCACGAATTTTATGCAAAAACACACCAAAAATCTTTTTGATTTTTCTGAAATGAAAAATAAAATGCAATACAAAATTTGACTCTATTTTTGGTATTTTGCGAGAAAGATCACGACGCGAGATCATATCAGTCATAACGCATCTAACACATTTCAATTTCGGTCTTAATCAGCATGCAAGCCAAGATAATCACAAATACAACATTTATGTTTATTTCAGCATGCACCAATCATTTTTTTATCGTTTCAGATATGTTTAAGGTAATACTATCATGCACTGATAACTCGGCCTCCACTCTATCAGAAATACTGGCAAATCATCATGTTTATCATATGGAAGCAAATTTTCTTAGAGATTTAATCATCCTTGATGAATCATGCAAAAATAAAGCAGAACCCCAAATACCTAGCAATTAGGTCGGTCTTGTGGAAACACAGAGAAACCCCAAGTATTTGAGAAAATAAGAAAGCAAAACAAGTTGAAATTGTATAATTTAACAACGATGAGGTCGATACTTCCGTATACACAGAGAACGTCTGATGAATTATACGAAACACCAAGAAAAATAAAGCAGAAATGTCAAACGAACAACGATCAGGTCGATCTTTCGATACACAGAGAAAGTCCGATCGTTTGACAAAATAAAGAAAATCAAACAAGATTAAATCTTTCAAAATGAAAACATGCATTCATCAGGATATCTCTTTATTCTGTTTTTGTCAGAATCATCACAGAGCATTCATCAAGAAGTAAATAACCAAAGATCATCAGGCAAGCTTTATGTTTATATCTTACTTGCAGATATCATATTAGTCATGCACATTCACAGATTATGCAAGTACCTACAGCCTTTAGACTTAATCTATCCATGGTAGATAACGTGTATGTTAAAGTACTATCATTTCTCGCATTTGTCGGATCAATTTCTCAATTTTTTTCATTTTTTTTTATATTTTTCAATTTCTCCCCCCCCCCCCTAAAATTTAAACAAACACTATTTTTTGAATTTCAAATTTCCTCCCCCTAATAATATGAACGAAAAAAGTGAAAATTATCGATCAACACTTGACACTTTTCTGAAAATGATAGTTTTGAAAATCAATTGGTTTCAAAGATAGAAACGATGCATTTTAACTTAAAACAACCACAAGTATTCCACTGTCAGCAATCTTTCAATCACTAACATGTCTTCTTGAAATACCCGCACACACTGGAAAATAATAAGTTCGTAAGACCCCGACCCTCATCCACAACGATGATAGGTCGTCTAGTGTCTTTCACAAAATCTGTGTTGGCTGTGGAGACAACTTTTGGTCTCCATTCCTGTTTTGGTTTTAAACTTTCTGGTGAACAATTGTCAACTGATGAGTGACAATCACAACTACTACCCAACTTTTTTGAAGTGAGTTTCTTTTTCTAGAAAACGTTAGTGTTGGGTATTGGTTCACCAAAAATTATGCCATCAGGATCAACATACATTGTATGTTTAGCATTTGATGATGAATTGTTAGTTGTCATAGGACAATTATTTACATAATGACGCTTCTGATGACAAATATAACACAGTCGATGATTACTGTTAGTGATTGAAATTGGTTTTCCAAAATGATCAGTCGACCATTCATCATAAACTTTTGAAATCACAGGTTTAAATTTCTTTGGTTTCCGAAATTTTGAAAAACATTTTGGAGAATCATAATAACCAGAATTATCTTGATGATAAAACATGTTCGATTTAGTAGAATAAAATGAATCTGAATTGTTACCGCCAGGTGGTGTAGCATCACATATGCAAGAAAACTCTTCAGAAGAAATATTTTCATCAGCGGATGGTGAAGATACTTTCTTCTTCCAAAATTACGACTTCTTATCTATAGCCACCTTCTGCTTCTTTATCTTCTCAGCTTTGAACTTCTTCTTGTTGGAATTCTTATATGGAACCTCTTTTCTTTCATATTCCAAACCACCATACTTCTTCTTAGGATATTCTTTCAAAGAATTACCTTTTGATGCTAGACGAGAAAATTCATCTTTGATAGCTTTAACACCAACTTTCTTATTTAATTAAGATTGTCAATCACAATATCAGAAAAATCAGGAATCTTCACATGACCTGAATTTCCTTCAAAAATCTTTTCTTTATCAAGAAATATAGATTTTGAATCAAACTTTAATCCGTTGCTGTAATCAACCTCCTTTTTATTCTTGTTAGATTTTGACTTCTTTGTTTTTCCGTACTTCACACCATCTCCTTCAGGATAATCTTGCAACTTCTGGGTTGGATTATCATTAGATGGCGTTTTCAGATCAATCACTTGAGCAGGAACTTCATGATTAGCAACATCTTTGTTTGGTTTGCCATCTCGTTACAGATGATACAGATAATTCTAAAACAACCTTGAAGTATTATTTTCAAGTTTTCATTGCAGATCAATCATTTCAATCTTTATCCCAGAAATCTTTGTATTAGCTTCCAGTAAGTCCTTCTGAGATGAAATAAATTTCTCAGACAACTCGTTATACTTATTTTTTTGACTATACATTCTATCACATCCAGCAAGAACTTATGCAGTAACCTTCTCTACCTGTTTCTTATAATAGGCAACATCTTGTTTCAAAATGTCATTTTGACTTTGAACCTCACCATTTTTATCACGCAACTTTGTGAGTTCCTCCAAAAGTTGAATTATCTATCAGTAGCTTCGATGGAGATTTTATTAACTTTTTTATATTTCTGTTGAAGAGGATAACACTTTGCAAATAGAGCATCAAAATCTTCAACGACTTCCTTTTCATTAGCTTTAGCTTTATTGCATTCTTCAATTAACACTTCTTTTTCTTTCAACCAATCTTCCTTAATTTGAACAAAATCAGTACACGTTGTACAAGAGGAAGAGGCACTCTTTTGAATTTTTGCTTCGTAACCATCATGAATTTTATTTTTCCATTCCTCCAAATCTTTTCTCAGAATACTATTTTCTTTAGATAACTTCGCTTCTTTCTTCTCTAACTCTTCAATTTTACCTTTAACTTCACCTCTTGATCAACTGATTTTTGAGAAATTGTAGACATATGGTCCTCACACTGTCTCTTTACAAAATCCCATATTGAAAAACCGTAAGAAGGATCTTACTAAAGGTTTGCTTGATCGTAGAGTGAACACGAGATGTAAATAAAGGTTTGTTTTATTTAAATCAACAAAGATTCAATTACAAACACTCAATGAAGCTCTCTATAGAAACACACTCAAACACACATAGTTAAGAACTGGTCTCTGTGAACTCATCACTCTCTATTCTAGAATCAAAGACAAAGTTCCTATATATACACGTCTGGGCCGAACCCTGTCCGAACCCCAGGTTCGGCCATTCCGAACTCCAGGTTCGGACCTGGTTCGGCAGGCAGCATGAACTTCTCTTGATCTTTCACATCGCCTTGTTCAGATACTTCACATGACGCACATATTAGGTATCAACAAACTCCCCCTCGTCATGTGCAGTATCTGTTCGCCAGTTAAAAACATATTCTATGAACAAACTCCTCCTCAACTTGATGGTAGCTTGTGTGACATCCGAGAATTCCAAGGTTAACTTCCGTTAGACAAACCCCGTTAGTTACGTTATAAGTGTTAACTTAGTAACTAATGCTTAACTAGGCCGAATACGTCCACGTCCTTTGGTTGATCACCGAACCCGCCCATATGTGCTATGTGTTCATTTACTAATGTCATTATGTGCAAAGTGATTTAAACGCATGATTTAATATTATGAATAGCATGACAAATTGTAAATCCTTGATTATGTGAAAATTGCCTAAGTTGTGTTACCAGCGAAACTACCGGGCGAAACTGTAGTGTCGCCCGGTAGCCAGCTAAACCAAATCAGTTAAATGTGACCAGAGCTAGTTTCGCTTAGCCAGCGAAACTGCCAGCGAAACTAGCCCCTGATATAAATAATCTTAATAAACCCTAGTTCTCCTATTTGCCTCATTTACACCACAAACACACACATTCTTCTCTGGAAATCTGGTCAGCCGAAAACCATCAAGAGAAACCAAGATCTCGGCCCAAGACAACATCCATTCGATTCCCTGATCGAATCGTGAGTCCCAAAACCTTCCTTTATGCCATTTTTATGTGTTTTCTATGTATTTCTTCATAAAGCATGCTTAAACCTTCATGATATCATTAGATCTTCTGTAGGAATGCTTAGTAATGCTAGATCTACCATAAAGTTGATAACTTTACGTGTAAAACTGATCCATGATAAAGATTTGTGCCATTTTAGTCATTTTAGGGTTTTAAATGTATTTTGGGTGATTTGATGATAAAATGCATGTTTAAGGTGTTAAAGCTTACTGATTTATGTTGGTAAATGCCTATGTATGCTAAACAATGAATTGCATGTAAAATGGAAGCTGTTAGGTTGATTTTTAGGCTGATCCGTATGTTTTTCGCGACCAGCGAAACTGTGGTGTTCTCTGGGCGAAACTGTCCAGCGAAACTATGTATATCTCCTTCCAGCGACACTATGCAGCGAAACTGCAGTGTCGCCGGGTAAACCAACCAGACCAGCTCGAGCGAATCTACCGAGCGAAATTCCCTGAACGAAAGTTCAAACCAGTTTCGGGCGAAACTAGGCTAGCGAAACTGTGCCAACAGTTTCGAGCGAAACTAGCCTAGCGAAACTGTGTCATCGGGTATTGCCTAGCGAAAGTGCTGCCCGTGCACACAGCGAAACTGACTAGCGAAACTGCTAGCGAAACTGAGACCAGAATCTAAACTTGTACAATTTGCTTGAATGTTATGCCATGACTTACGTGATTATGCCATGATGATACATGCTTTGATTTCTGATATATATGAACCCTTGTTTATGATCAACCATTGGTGTCGTGTGTCTGTATGTCGAGTCATAGTTCCAACGTGCTATGTTATGGGCCATAGTGACGTTAAGTAAAGATTAGACACGAAACTAATACTTAAGACCTAAACGTGTTCATAGGTCTTCGATAAGCAATACTTGGATTATTAAGCAAGTGCAGCAGTGCAACCAAAGGTGAGTGTCACTAACCCGATTACCGTGAACCCGTTTGGGTCACACCGAATACCTAAAAGTAAAACAATGCTGACAACTCGAGAGTGCTAGGCACCTCCCTGATAAACTTGAAAACTTGGAGTGCTCGGCACCCACTTGATGAACTTGAAGTGCTTTATGGGAAGCACTTGCGAATTACCAAAACAACGATTTCTAAAACAAAACTGAAAACACTTTTGAGATTCATGAGAATCCAGTAAACCGTTTTAATATGGCTAGTGTAGGTTAAAGTCTAAACCACATGATATCACATGATTTCTAAGGATGCCTTGAAAACTTAAAAGTCCTCAACTAATTGTACCATTAATTGTAAAGCGAGGGGATGTTGGGTAGATCTACTGGAGTTTGACAAACTCCGCCCCGTGGCACGGGGAGTGCACGGAGGTACAATATCAGCCTATTTGACCGTGATCCCGAGAGGACACGGGGGAGGCAAAACCGCGATGACGTAGGTCCGCAGTACTAGATGGCACGGCCACTACAATAAATTATAGTCAGCTTTGGTGCAAACTTCCTTAGTGCATGGAACAACGGATTAGCTACCCGCGATATCGGTTGAGCACTTTAACTTTACAAAACTAGTTCATACCCGATGACGTAGGTCACGGACAATTCCTTTATAAACTAAGACATAACATTTAGCATTGCTTTTCACAAACGAATACTATGTAAGTATACCTTGATACAAATTATGATTATGAGACCGGGCCAATGCATGACAAGCCCACTGTGAACTCACCAACCGTTAGGTTGACACTTGCGTGGTTTAAACTTTTGCAGATCGCTGAGGAGTATCCGGAGCGGGTTGGCATGGCACGTGAAGACAATTTTACTTCTGTTAAACTTAATTTGGGAATTTTAAACAAAGGATTTGTAAAGCACGTGGTTAGTGCTAAGACAATATTTATTCCGCTGCGTTTGTATTTGAGACTTTACTTTATAACTGGTTTTTGAACTAACTCTGATTCATTTAGTATTTGTAACTAATGGTTGTGGATCCTGGTCTAGCCGCACCCCTTAACGGTATAAACTCCGTTGGTGGTTATTTGGGGGTGTGACAGATTGGTATCAGAGCCATAGGTTGCAGAGAACTGGAATCATTTTGAAAAACGATTTGGAAACTGCAACTTGAAACCTTAGTTACAAACGAATAAACAAATTCCCAAAACCAAAATTTTTACGTGCCAACCTGGGATACTCGCTCTGCTGTGTAAGTAAAAGCTTAGTACGTATGTATGATATATATATATATATAAATATATATATAGACCGTGTCTAGGAAGTCTAACGGAAAACCTTAGGAAAATTTTCACACACGAATACGAAACGCGAACGCTAATGCGCGCACTACTTCTGGGGGAAAGCGACAACGAAACGATGCTACACGCTACGTCCTGATTTCTACTGCGATGACTACGCCGACGGTGACTTTTATGGGGAAGCCGACTTTCGACGATAGCTACTTACGACTTACGACGTTCCTCGACGACGCCTCGATTTCGCACAAAATTTTTCTGGACTAATAGTGGGATAACGGGAACTGGCTAATATACATATTATGGGATATGTATAAAATATAACTGTGACTGAACACTGGCTACTTTAACTGTTCAGCAAGATGTCTGGAAGAGGACACGGAAGGAACAACATCAACATGACGCCTGCACAATTGCAAGCCATGATCAACGAACATGTGCAAGCCGCGGTGGCAGCCGTCCAAGCTGCATACGCCGCACAGGGTAACTATTATGCCGGTTAAGGCACAAAACGAATTATATTTGACCTGTTTAAATTTGAAACCCGAACTATTTATGCATCAGGAAACCACCACTGTACGTTTAAGTCCTTCATGGACTGCAAGCCACTAACATTTTCCGGCGAAGAAGGAGCAGTAGGACTCCTCCGGTGGATCGAAAAATCTGAGAAGGTCTTCTCTATGTGTAACTGCCCCGCTGAAAACAAGGTGAAGTATGCTACTGGTACCTTTGAAGGAGCTGCTCTCTCCTGGTGGAACGCCGAGATCCAGATGATTGGGATTGATGCGGCTAATAACATGCAGTGGGAAGCATTTAAGGAACTGATTATGGATGAGTACTGTCCCCGTGACCAAGTGAAGAAGCTAGAGGGTGAATTCTTGAATCTAAAGATGATTGGGTCTGAAGTTGAGCAATACACTGCGCGTTACCATGAGTACGCGGTCCTGTGCCCCACAATGGTGGATGCTGAGTTCAAACGCATTGAGCGTTATCTGGAAGGCCTCGCGCCTCAAATCAAGAGTTTGGTGACTGCCAGCAACCCCGCAACCGTGCAGCAAGCCATCCGTTTGGCTCACAAACTTACTGACCAGGAGGTTGAGAAGGGTACTTTACCTGCGAAAGCCACTGAGAAGACTGCCTTAAGTGGCAAAAGAAAAGCTGATGATGAAGCTCCTGAAAACTCACATGAACAATCAGAGTGTTGGAAACAGCACTGGGAGATCCTATAACTCCCAAGGTCAAAGCAAGAGGTCTGGGAACAACAGTGGTAACTACCGCCAGGGTGGCAATGGTCAAAGCAACTACAGGGGTAACCTGCCTCTGTGCAACAAGTGCGGAAAGCATCATGCTGGTAATTGTAGGAAGAATCTGAGCTGCGAAAGGTGTGGCAAAGGAAGCCACGAAGCAAAAGACTGTTGGGCAACTCTACCTGAGCAACAAAACCGCCCCAGGAGGAACAACAACAATCATGGAAACAACAACAATGGGAACAATCGGGGCAATGGGAACAACAACGGTCAGAACCAGAACAACAACAATGGGGGAGCCCGTGGCTGCTTTGAGTGTGGTGCTCAAGGCCACATTAAAAGAGACTGCCCGCAGCTGAGAAGACAGGGTAATGGAAATCAAGGAAATAACGGTGGGAATGGTAACGGTGGAGGTAATGGTAATGGGAATGGCAACGGGAATGGTGGAAATGGTAGAGGTCGAGCTTTCGTCATGGGTCAAGGTGAAGCTCGCAATGATGCCAACGTGATTAACGGTAAATTCATCCTTAATGGTTTCTTTGCTACTGTATTATTTGATTCTGGTGCTGAGAGAAGCTTTATTTCCACTAAGTTTGCTAAGTTAATTAATGCTAAATCGATTGCCCTAGACGCTAAGTATGTGGTAGAGCTAGCAAATGGTAAACTTCATGATACGACTCAGATAGTTAAGGACTGTAAGTTAGAACTAGCTGGCCATACGTTAGGAATCGACCTTATGCCCTTCCCGATTGGTAGTTTTGATGTTATAGTAGGAATGGATTGGTTATCTGAGAATCGAGCTGAAATCTTATGTAAGGAAAAAGTGGTTCGTATTCCACTCGAAGGACGGTGAAGTGTTAACGGTTCAAGGTGAGAAAGGTGGAACGGTAACCGGTATTATTTCGTTTCTCAAAGCTCAAAAGTGCCTTCGTAAAGGTCACTTCGCGATTCTTGCAAACGTCACCGATTCGACACTTCCCGAGCGCAGAATCGACGACTACCCGATAGTCCGCGACTTCCAAGATGTATTTCCTGAAGATCTGCCTGGTTTGCCTCCATTTCGACAAGTAGAGTTTGGAATCGACTTGGTTCCTGGAGCGTCTCCGATTGCACGCGCACCTTACCGTTTGGCGGTAAGTGAACTCAACGAACTCTCCGCGCAACTTCAAGAGCTACTCGACAAAGGATTTATTCGTCCAAGTTCGTCTCCGTGGGGAGCTCCGGTATTGTTTGTTAAGAAGAAGGATGGAACGTTCCGAATGTGTATTGACTACCGAGAGCTTAACAAGGTTACAATCAAGAATCGATATCCGCTTCCTCGAATCGACGATCTCTTCGACCAGCTACAAGGTTCGAGCTACTTCTCAAAGATTGATCTACGGTCTGGATATCACCAGCTTCGTGTTCGAGATGAGGATGTCCCCAAGACTGCTTTCAGAACTCGGTATGGTCACTACGAGTTTCTGGTTATGCCGTTTGGGCTAACCAATGCGCCGGCCGTATTTATGGATCTGATGAATCGAGTGTGCAAGCCGTACCTCGATAAGTTTGTGATAGTTTTCATTGATGATATTTTGATCTACTCCAAGACAAAGGAAGAACACGAGGAGCATTTGCGTCTTATCTTGGAATTGCTCCGCAAGGAACAGCTTTATGCTAAGTTTTCAAAGTGCGACTTTTGGATTCGCGAAGTCCAGTTTCTTGGACACATTGTCGATCAGAATGGAATTCATGTCGACCCAGCTAAAGTGGAAGCTATCAAGAATTGGCCTACCCCAAGAGCGCCGACCGAAATCCGACAATTTTTGGGACTTGCCGGATACTATCGAAGGTTCATCAAGGGTTTCTCGCAATTGGCTCAACCCTTAACGGCTTTAACGCACAAAGGAGTGCAATATAGATGGGGTGAAAAAGAAGAACGCGCGTTTCAAACGCTTAAAGATATGTTATGTTCAGCTCCAATTCTTGCGTTACCCGATGGGATTGACGACTTTGTGGTTTACTGTGATGCATCTATTCAAGGACTCGGTTGCGTGTTGATGCAACGAGATAAAGTGATTGCCTATGGGTCCAGGCAACTGAAGGACACTGAAAAGAATTATACAACGCATGATCTGGAATTGGGAGCCGTTATTCATGCACTCAAGATTTGGAGACATTACCTCTACGGAACAAAGTGCACAATATTTACTGATCACAAAAGCTTACAACACATCTTTAATCAGAAAGATCTCAACATGCGACAACGACGGTGGGTCGAGCTACTGAATGATTATGACTTAGCAATTAAGTATCACCCGGGAAAAGCCAATGTTGTGGCTGATGCTTTAAGTCGGAAGGAATACGAAAAGCCTCGACGGGTACGAGCGCTGCAACTTACCATCCACACGGGATTGCCGGATCGGATCCGCGATGCCCAACAAGAAGCTTTAAAGGAAGAAAACTTCGCAGCTGAAGCACTGCGAGGGGTAGATGGTAATTCTGAAGTTAAGTCCGACGGACTCAGGTATTATAATGACAGAATTTGGGTTCCTTTACTTGGAAATCTTCGTGAGCTCGTGATGGACGAGGCTCACAAGTCAAGGTATTCGGTGCACCCTGGATCGGATAAAATGTACCAAGATTTGAAGAGTTTGTATTGGTGGCCGAACATGAAAGCCGACATCGCGCGATATGTGGCTAAGTGTTTAACGTGCTCAAGGGTGAAGATTGAATACCAAAAGCCTTCTGGGCTATTACAGCAACCAAAGATCCCAGAATGGAAATGGGAGGATATCTCCATGGATTTTGTAACGGGATTACCTCATCGATCGAATCGACCAGATGCGATTTGGGTTATCATTGATCGGTTAACCAAATCTGCACACTTCATTCCAATGAAAGAAACTGATAATATGGATAAGTTAACAAAGCTGTACATTGACCGGATTGTGGCACGTCATGGAGTGCCTAAGACTATTATCTCCGATCGAGATCCTCGATTTACTTCCCGACTATGGCAATCTATGCAAGAAGCACTGGGAACCAGACTGGATATGAGTACAGCCTATCACCCGCAGACCGATGGTCAGACGGAACGAACTATTCAGACCTTGGAAGACATGCTCCGAGCTTGCGTTCTCGACTTTGGTAAAGACTGGGAGGCTCACCTTCCGTTGGTGGAGTTCTCCTACAACAACAGTTATCATTCAAGTATCGGTGCTGCACCTTTTGAAGCTCTTTACGGCAGAAAATGTAGATCACCCGTGTGTTGGGCCGAAACGGGTGAGAAAGGACTCACCGGACCGGAAATCATTCATGATACAACCGAACGGATTATTCAGATCAGAAAGCGGATAGCCGCAGCACGTGACAGACAAAAGAGCTATGCCGATAAACGCCGTAAACCTTTGAAGTTCGAGGTAGGCGACAAGGTGCTATTGAAGGTATCTCCCTGGAAAGGTGTGATACGCTTCGGAAAGCGTGGAAAGTTAAATCCTCGCTACATCGGTCCATTTGAAATCATCGGGGAAGTAGGCCCGGTGGCCTACCGATTACAACTACCTGCTGAACTCGATGGAGTTCACAACGTGTTTCACGTCTCAAACTTAAAGAAATGTCTGGCTGAAGACACTCGAAATAATTCCTTTGGAGGAATTGGAAATTGATGAACATCTGAGATTTATCGAGCAACCGGTAGAAATCATGGGACGCGAGGAGAAAGCCCTCAAACGTAGCAAGATTCCGATCGTCAAGGTGCGATGGAACTCAAAGCGTGGACCTGAATATACTTGGGAACGAGAGGATCAAATGAAGAAAAAGTATCCTCACTTGTTCGAGCAAACGTCCACGGAAACTCAAGGTATAATTTAATTTTGGGGACCAAAATTCCTTTAACAGGAGGAGGGTGTGACGACCCTAAAACTTTTGCTTTCTTTCCCCAGCAACGACGACAGCTGATGCTGCGAACGCTACGGCACAAGAATAATTTTCGGGACGAAAATTCCAATTACAAGGGGATGATGTGACATCCGAGAATTCCAAGGTTAACTTCCGTTAGACAAACCCCGTTAGTTACGTTATAAGTGTTAACTTAGTAACTAATGCTTAACTAGGCCGAATACGTCCACGTCCTTTGGTTGATCACCGAACCCGCCCATATGTGCTATGTGTTCATTTACTAATGTCATTATGTGCAAAGTGATTTAAACGCATGATTTAATATTATGAATAGCATGACAAATTGTAAATCCTTGATTATGTGAAAATTGCCTAAGTTGTGTTACCAGCGAAACTACCGGGCGAAACTGTAGTGTCGCCCGGTAGCCAGCTAAACCAAATCAGTTAAATGTGACCAGAGCTAGTTTCGCTTAGCCAGCGAAACTGCCAGCGAAACTAGCCCCTGATATAAATAATCTTAATAAACCCTAGTTCTCCTATTTGCCTCATTTACACCACAAACACACACATTCTTCTCTGGAAATCTGGTCAGCCGAAAACCATCAAGAGAAACCAAGATCTCGGCCCAAGACAACATCCATTCGATTCCCTGATCGAATCGTGAGTCCCAAAACCTTCCTTTATGCCATTTTTATGTGTTTTCTATGTATTTCTTCATAAAGCATGCTTAAACCTTCATGATATCATTAGATCTTCTGTAGGAATGCTTAGTAATGCTAGATCTACCATAAAGTTGATAACTTTACGTGTAAAACTGATCCATGATAAAGATTTGTGCCATTTTAGTCATTTTAGGGTTTTAAATGTATTTTGGGTGATTTGATGATAAAATGCATGTTTAAGGTGTTAAAGCTTACTGATTTATGTTGGTAAATGCCTATGTATGCTAAACAATGAATTGCATGTAAAATGGAAGCTGTTAGGTTGATTTTTAGGCTGATCCGTATGTTTTTCGCGACCAGCGAAACTGTGGTGTTCTCTGGGCGAAACTGTCCAGCGAAACTATGTATATCTCCTTCCAGCGACACTATGCAGCGAAACTGCAGTGTCGCCGGGTAAACCAACCAGACCAGCTCGAGCGAATCTACCGAGCGAAATTCCCTGAACGAAAGTTCAAACCAGTTTCGGGCGAAACTAGGCTAGCGAAACTGTGCCAACAGTTTCGAGCGAAACTAGCCTAGCGAAACTGTGTCATCGGGTATTGCCTAGCGAAAGTGCTGCCCGTGCACACAGCGAAACTGACTAGCGAAACTGCTAGCGAAACTGAGACCAGAATCTAAACTTGTACAATTTGCTTGAATGTTATGCCATGACTTACGTGATTATGCCATGATGATACATGCTTTGATTTCTGATATATATGAACCCTTGTTTATGATCAACCATTGGTGTCGTGTGTCTGTATGTCGAGTCATAGTTCCAACGTGCTATGTTATGGGCCATAGTGACGTTAAGTAAAGATTAGACACGAAACTAATACTTAAGACCTAAACGTGTTCATAGGTCTTCGATAAACAATACTTGGATTATTAAGCAAGTGCAGCAGTGCAACCAAAGGTGAGTGTCACTAACCCGATTACCGTGAACCCGTCTGGGTCACACCGAATACCTAAAAGTAAAACAATGCTGACAACTCGAGAGTGCTAGGCACCTCCCTGATAAATTTGAAAACTTGGAGTGCTCGGCACCCACTTGAAGAACTTGAAGTGCTTTATGGGAAGCACTTGCGAATTACCAAAACAACGATTTCTAAAACAAAACTGAAAACACTTTTGAGATTCATGAGAATCCGGTAAACCGTTTTAATATGGCTAGTGTAGGTTAAAGTCTAAACCACATGATATCACATGATTTCTAAGGATGCCTTGAAAACTTAAAAGTCCTCAACTAATTGTACCATTAATTGTAAAGCGAGGGGATGTTGGGTAGATCTACTGGAGTTTGACAAACTCCGCCCCGTGGCACGGGGAGTGCACGGAGGTACAATATCAGCCTATCTGACCGTGATCCCGAGAGGACACGGGGGAGGCAAAACCGCGATGACGTAGGTCCGCAGTACTAGATGGCACGGCCACTACAATAAATTATAGTCAGCTTTGGTGCAAACTTCCTTAGTGCATGGAACAACGGATTAGCTACCCGCGATATCGGTTGAGCACTTTAACTTTACAAAACTAGTTCATACCCGATGACGTAGGTCACGGACAATTCCTTTATAAACTAAGACATAACATTTAGCATTGCTTTTCACAAACGAATACTATGTAAGTATACCTTGATACAAATTATGATTATGAGACCGGGCCAATGCATGACAAGCCCACTGTGAACTCACCAACCGTTAGGTTGACACTTGCGTGGTTTAAACTTTTGCAGATCGCTGAGGAGTATTCCGGAGCGGGTTGGCATGGCACGTGAAGACAATTTTACTTCTGTTAAACTTATTTGGGAATTTTAAACAAAGGATTTGTAAAGCACGTGGTTAGTGCTAAGACAATATTTTATTCCGCTGCGTTTGTATTTGAGACTTTACTTTATAACTGGTTTTTGAACTAACTCTGATTCATTTAGTATTTGTAACTAATGGTTGTGGATCCTGGTCTAGCCGCACCCCTTAACGGTATAAACTCCGTTGGTGGTTATTTGGGGGTGTGACAGCTTGATCTTGAATATTTGACGATGCACAGTTTCTTTCATCCTTATCAACAGCTTCAGAAGACTTGAAGTTGTGATGAACTCTTTCCTTTGAGTACCTGGCCAACATAAATAATCTTGGTGCAAAACTTCTCTTTGAGAATCCAAGATATATTTCTTTGAAAATGTTTTTCATATCTTGTGTCGATCAATCGAAAACAAATAAGAAATAAAATCATTTTGGTTTTTATGAAATTTATACTAAAACACACCCATTTTTTTCTTTTGATATTTTATGAAATGAACTGTAAATGCAATACAGAAACAAACACTATTTTTGTCTTTTGCGAGAAAGATTACGACGCAAGATCATATCAGACATAACACATCTAGCACATTTCAATTTCGGTCTTAATCAGCATGCAAGCCAAGATAATCACAAATACAACATTTATGTTTATTTCAGCATGCACCAATCATTTTTATCGTTTTCAGATATGCTTAAGGTAATATTATCATGCACTGATATCTCGCCCTTCACTCTATCAGAAATACTAGCAAATCATCATGTTTATCATATAGAAGTAACTTTTATTTGTGATATAAGAAAGCAAAACAAGTTGAATTTGTGGACACGCAGAGAAAGCCCAAGTATTTGAGAAAATAAGAAAGCAAAACAAGTTGAATTTGTGTAATCCAACAACAATCAGGTCGATACTTCCGTATACGCAGAGAAATTCCGATGGATCATACGAAACACTAATGAAAATAAAGCAGAACGTCAAATGAACAACAATCAGGTCGATCTTTCGATACGTAGAGAAAGTCCGATCGTTTGACAAAATAAAGAAAATCAAACAAGTTTAAATCTTTCAAAATAAAAGCATGCATTCATCAGGATATCACTTTATTCTATTTTTGACCGAATCAACACATAGCATTCATCAGGAAGCAAACAACCAAAGATTATCAGGCAAGCAATATGTTTATATCTTACTTGCAGATATCAGATTAGTCATGCACATTCACAGATTATGCAAGTACCGACAGCCTTTAGACTTAATCTATCCATGGCAGATAAACGTATATGCTGATGTACTATCATTTCTCGCTTTTGTCAGATCAATTTCTCAATTTTTTTATTTTTATATTTTCCAAATTTCTCCCCCTAAAATTCAAACAAAACATTCAAATCCCCCCCCCCCCCCTAAAAATATGAACGAAAAAGAATGAAAAACAAAAATGAAAATGATCGATCAACACTGGACACATTTTTGAAAATGATATTTTTTGAAAATCAACTTCTCCTAGATAAGAAAAATGCATTTTAACTTAAAACTACAAATATCTCACTGTCAGCAATCTCTCGACTACTAACATGTCTTCTTGAAATACCTGCAAACACTGGAAAATAGTAAGTTTTTAAAACCCCGACCCTCATCCCCAATGATGGTAGGTCGTCCAGTGTCTTCAACAAAATCTGTGTTGGCCGTGGAGACAACTTTTGGTCTCCATTCTTTCTTTGGTTTAATGATTTCTAGTGAGCCATTATCAACTGATGAGTGACAATCAGAACTACTACCCAACTTCTCCGAAGTAATTTCTTTTTCCAGAAACATTTAGTATTGCGTATTGGTTCACTAAAAATAATGCCATTAAGATCAACATACATTGTACGTATGGCATTTGATGATGAATTGTTAGTTGTCGTAGGACAATTATTTGCATAATAACCCTTCTTACGACAAATATAACAAAGTCTGTCACCATTTGGAGTAATTGAAATTGTTTTTTCAAACTGATCCGTCAGACATTCCTCATGAATTTTTGAAAACATAGGTTTTGATTTCTTTGGTTTGTGAAATTTTGGAAAACATTTTGGAGAGTCATAAAAACCTGAATCATCTCCATAACCAAAGAATTTATGTTTACGATAAAACCTGTTCGATTTAGCAGAATGAAATGAATCTGAACTGTTACCGCCTTGTAGTGTAGCATCAGATATACAAGAAGACTCTTCAGAAGAAAGCTTTTCATCTGGTGAAGATACTTTCTGCATCCAACATTGTGACTTCTTATCCAAAAACACCTTCTGCTTCTTTATCTTCTTCGCTTTGAACTCCTTCTTGTTGAAATCCTTAGTCGGCATATCTTTTTTCTTCAAATCCCAAACCACCATTTTTCTGTTTGAAATCTTGAACAGAACTTGATATTTTATGACCTTGTTTGGCAAGTTTCATAAATTCAGATTTGATTCCTTTCGGGTCATTCTTTCCAGAAATCAACGAATCATCTATCACAATCTCAGAAAACTTTGGAACTTTTATGTTTCCTGGATTTCCATTAAACACCTTTTCTTTCTCAAGAAATGTAGATTTAGCATCAAACTTCAACTCTTTGCAATAATCAACCACCTTTTTATTCTTCTGAGATTTTGACTTGGTTTTCTTTCCTGAACTAGTATCAGCAAATTTTGAATAATCATGCTGTTCAATACCAGATGGTATAGCTGGAACAAACATTTCAATATCCACGGGAGCAGGAACTTGATGAAGACTTTCATCTTTACCATTCTCCTGACTCTTTTCCAACTTATACAAATAATTCAGGAAAGTCAGTGAATTGTTGCAATTTTTCATTTTCCTTTGCAACTCAAACATCTCAATCTTTTGTTAAGATATTTTCATATTAGCTTCCGACAACTCTTTCTGCGAAACAATGTACTTGTCAAACAAGTTGTTGTAATCACTTATATGACATAGTCTCAAGCGACACTCTTCCAGAACTTCTTCAGTCTCTTTCTCTACATGTTTCTTATAGTAAATTACATCTTGTTTTAAAATGTTATTTTGACTTTGAACCTCACCATTTTCATCACGCAACTTTGTGAGTTCTTCCTGAAGGTGAATTATTCTATCAGCAACTTCAACAGAAATTTTATGAATGTTTTCATATTTTTGTTGAAGAGGATAACATTTCGCAAATAAAGCATCAAAATCTTCAACAGCTTCATTTTCCTTAGCATGAGCTTTATTACATTCTTCAACCAACAGATTCTTCTCTGTCAACCATTCTTCCTTTATACTAGCAAATTCCAAACACTTTGTACATGATGCAGACACATCCTTTTGAATTTCGACAGCTAAATCATCACAAACTTTATTTTTCCATTTTTCCACTTCTTGTGTCAGAAAACTGTTCTCTTCAGTCAACTTTTCCACCTTTTTCTCTAACTCTTCAATCTTACCTTGAAACTTCAAACCTTGATCAATTGTTTTCTGAGAAACTTTAGACATATGTTATTGACATTGTGTCTTGACAAATCCCATAGCAGTTTTGCTTTTTACCACTTCCTGATTTGACTTTTAAGAGTTATAGGCAAGGCTAATAAAAGTAGTGTAATAGCTTTTTCATTTTGATCATACGATTTCCTTTCTTCACTTGAAAAATTATGCATCTCCATAAAATGACCATCATAATAAGTTGGATACTTAAATTTATTCGTAACCGGTATCCACAAATTTTTATCCAAATCAACAACATAAGCTCTAAAATTTGTTGCCCAACCATGATAATCTTCAAGTTTGATCAGCTTTGGCACATTTCGACGATGACGCTCAACGAACACATCAATTTCATACATTTTGAAAATTTTGAAAAATCTGCCCTGTCCGAACTTCCTCCGAACTGTGTCCGAACCTTATCACACAGTCCGAACTTAAACTTGTGTCCGAACTCCTCCGAAAGCTAGTGGTCCGAACTCCTATCTAGAATAACACTGAACTCTCTCCGAATGTGTTCCGAACTTCAGGTTCGTGAAAAATTGGGCCAAACTCTCTCCGAATTGGGAGTTCGGAGCGGTTATTTTTCAGTTACTCTAAACCTCTCCGAACCTCAGACGAATCCGAACATTTTCAACACCTTTTTCATGTTTGTGATAGAATTTGAATGAGATTTTTGACAGGGACTCAGGTAAAACCCATAGAAATGTCTTAGAAATGAATTGCACTCATAAAGCTCAAAAGTTGACTCGTTTTTGACAGAAAAACACTCTGTTTTATCAAGAAAATGAACACGATCAAAGCAAACGCAATAGAGCAACCTGGATTTGCTCTGATACCAATTGAAAAACCGTAAGAAGGATCTTACTAGAGGTGTGCTTGATCGTAGAGTGAACACGAGATGTAAATAAAGGTTTGTTTTATTGAAATCAACAAAGATTTAATTACAAACACTCAATGAAGCTCTCTAGAGAAACACACTCAAACACACATAGTTAAGAACTGGTCTCTCTGAACTCGTCACTCTCTGTTCTAGAATCAAAGACAAAGTTCCAATATATACACGTCTGGGCCGAACCCTGTCCGAACCCCAGGTTCGGCCAGTCCGAACTCCAGGTTCGGACCTGGTTCGGCAGGCAGCTTGAACTTCTCTTGATCTTTCACATCGTCTCGTTCATATACTTCACATGACGCACATATTAGGTATCAACAAACTCCCCCTCGTCATGTGCAGTATCTGTTCGCCAGTTAAAACATAATTCTATGAACAAACTCCTCCTCAACTTGATGGTAGCTTGATCTTGAATATTTGACGATGCACAGTTTCTTTCATCCTTATCAACAGCTTCAGAAGACTTGAAGTTGTGATGAACTCTTTCCTTTGAGTACCTAGCCAATATAAATAATCTTAGTGCAAAACTTCTCTTTGAGAATCCAAGATATATTTTTTTGAAAATGTTTTTCGTATCTTGTGTCGATCAATCAAAAACAAATAAGAAATAAAATCTTTTTGATTTTTATGAAATTTATACTAAAACACACCAACTTTTTTTTTTATATTTTATGAAATGAACTGTAAATGCAATACCGAAACAAACACTATTTCTGTTGAAGAGGATAACACTTCTCAAATAAAGCATCAAAATCTTCAACAACTTCCTTTTCACTAGCTTTAGCTTTATTGCATTCTTCAATTAACACTTCTTTTTCTTTCAACCAATCATCCTTAATTTGAACAAAATCAGTACACGTTGTACAAGAGGATGAGGCACTCTTTTGAATTTTTGCTTCGTAACCATCATGAATTTTATTTTTCCATTCCTCCAAATCTTTTCTCAGAATACTATTTTCTTCAGATAACTTCGCTTCTTTCTTCTCTAACTCTTCAATTTTACCTTTAAACTTCACCTCTTGATCAACTGTTTTTTGAGAAATAGTAGACATATGGTCCTCACACTGTCTCTTTACAAAATCCCATATTGAAAAACCGTAAGAAGGATCTTACTAAAGGTTTGCTTGATCGTAGAGTGAACACGAGATGTAAATAAAGGTTTGTTTTATTTAAATCAACAAAGATTCAATTACAAACACTCAATAAAGCTCTCTAGAGAAACACACTCAAACACACATAGTTAAGAACTGGTCTCTCTGAACTCATCACTCTCTATTCTAGAATCAAAGACAAAGTTCCTATATATACACATCTGGGCCGAACCCTGTCCGAACACCAGGTTCGGCCAGTCCGAACTCCAGGTTCAGACCTGGTTCGGCAGGCAGCATGAACTTCTCTTGATCTTTCACATCGTCTCATTCAGATACTTCACATGACGCACATATTAGGTATCAACAAACTCCCCCTCGTCATGTGCAGTATCTGTTCGCCAGTTAAAAACATATTCTACGAACAAACTCCTCCTCAACTTGATGGTAGCTTGATCTTGAATATTTGACGATGCACAGTTTCTTTCATCCTTATCAACAGCTTCAGAAGACTTGAAGTTGTGATGAACTCTTTCCTTTGAGTACCTGGCCAACATAAATAATCTTGGTGCAAAACTTCTCTTTGAGAATCCAAGATATATTTTTTTGAAAATGTTTTTCGTATCTTGTGTCGATCAATCGAAAACAAATAAGAAATAAAATCTTTTTGGTTTTTATGAAATTTATACTAAAACACACCAAATTTTTTTTGATACTTTATGAAATGAACTGTAAATGCAATACAGAAACAAACACTATTTCTGTTGAAGAGGATAACACTTCGCAAATAAAGCATCAAAATCTTCAACAACTTCCTTTTCACTAGCTTTAGCTTTATTGCATTCTTCAATTAACACTTCTTTTTCTTTCAACCAATCTTCCTTAATTTGAACAAAATCAGTACACGTTGTATAAGAGGAAGAGACACTCTTTTGAATTTTTGCTTCGTAACCATCATGAATTTTATTTTTCCATTCCTCCAAATCTTTTCTCAGAATACTATTTTCTTCAGATAACTTCGCTTCTTTCTTCTCTAACTCTTCAATTTTACCTTTAAACTTCACCTCTTGATCAACTGTTTTTTGAGAAATAGTAGACATATGGTCCTCACACTGTCTCTTTACAAAATCCCATATTGAAAAACCGTAAGAAGGATCTTACTAAAGGTTTGCTTGATCGTAGAGTGAACACGAGATGTAAATAAAGGTTTGTTTTATTTAAATCAACAAAGATTCAATTACAAACACTCAATGAAGCTCTCTAGAGAAACACACTCAAACACACATAGTTAAGAACTGGTCTCTCTGAACTCATCACTCTCTATTCTAGAATCAAAGACAAAGTTCCTATATATACACATCTGGGCCGAACCCTGTCCGAACCCCAGGTTCGGCCAGTCCGAACTCCAGGTTCGGACCTGGTTCGGCAGGCAGCATGAACTTCTCTTGATCTTTCACATCGTCTCATTCAGATACTTCACATGACGCACATATTAGGTATCAACAAACTCCCCCTCGTCATGTGCAGTATCTGTTCGCCAGTTAAAAACATATTCTACGAACAAACTCCTCCTCAACTTGATGGTAGCTTGATCTTGAATATTTGACGATGCACAGTTTCTTTCATCCTTATCAACAGCTTCAGAAGACTTGAAGTTGTGATGAACTCTTTCCTTTGAGTACCTGGCCAACATAAATAATCTTGGTGCAAAACTTCTCTTTGAGAGATCCAAAGATATATTTTTTTGAAAATGTTTTTCGTATCTTGTGTCGATCAATCGAAAACAAATAAGAAATAAAATCTTTTTGGTTTTTATGAAATTTATACTAAAACACACCAAAATTTTTTTTGATACTTTATGAAATGAACTGTAAATGCAATACAGAAACAAACACTATTTCTGTTGAAGAGGATAACACTTCGCAAATAAAGCATCAAAATCTTCAACAACTTCCTTTTCACTAGCTTTAGCTTTATTGCATTCTTCAATTAACACTTCTTTTTCTTTCAACCAATCTTCCTTAATTTGAACAAAATCAGTACACGTTGTACAAGAGGAAGAGACACTCTTTTGAATTTTTGCTTCGTAACCATCATGAATTTTATTTTTCCATTCCTCCAAATCTTTTCTCAGAATACTATTTTCTTCAGATAACTTCGCTTCTTTCTTCTCTAACTCTTCAATTTTACCTTTAAACTTCACCTCTTGATCAACTGTTTTTTGAGAAATAGTAGACATATGGTCCTCACACTGTCTCTTTACAAAATCCCATATTGAAAAACCGTAAGAAGGATCTTATTAAAGGTTTGCTTGATCGTAGAGTGAACACGAGATGTAAATAAAGGTTTGTTTTATTTAAATCAACAAAGATTCAATTACAAACACTCAATGAAGCTCTCTAGAGAAACACACTCAAACACACATAGTTAAGAACTGGTCTCTCTGAACTCATCACTCTCTATTCTAGAATCAAAGACAAAGTTCCTATATATACACATCTGGGCCGAACCCTGTCCGAACCCCAGGTTCGGCCAGTCCGAACTCCAGGTTCGGACCTGGTTCGGCAGGCAGCATGAACTTCTCTTGATCTTTCACATCGTCTCATTCAGATACTTCACATGACGCACATATTAGGTATCAACAAACACCCCCTCGTCATGTGCAGTATCTGTTCGCCAGTTAAAAACATAATTCTACGAACAAACTCCTCCTCAACTTGATGGTAGCTTGATCTTGAATATTTGACGATGCACAGTTTCTTTCATCCTTATCAACAGCTTCAGAAGACTTGAAGTTGTGATGAACTCTTTCCTTTGAGTACCTAGCCAACATAAATAATCTTGGTGCAAAACTTCTCTTTGAGAATCCAAGATATATTTTTTTGAAAATGTTTTTCGTATCTTGTGTCGATCAATCGAAAACAAATAAGAAATAAAATCTTTTTGGTTTTTATGAAATTTATACTAAAACACACCAAATTTTTTTTTGATACTTTATGAAATGAACTGTAAATGCAATACACGAAACAAACACTATTTCTGTTGAAGAGGATAACACTTCGCAAATAAAGCATCAAAATCTTCAACAACTTCCTTTTCACTAGCTTTAGCTTTATTGCATTCTTCAATTAACACTTCTTTTTCTTTCAACCAATCTTCCTTAATTTGAACAAAATCAGTACACGTTGTACAAGAGGAAGAGACACTCTTTTGAATTTTTGCTTCGTAACCATCATGAATTTTATTTTTCCATTCCTCCAAATCTTTTCTCAGAATACTATTTTCTTCAGATAACTTCGCTTCTTTCTTCTCTAACTCTTCAATTTTACCTTTAAACTTCACCTCTTGATCAACTGTTTTTTGAGAAATAGTAGACATATGGTCCTCACACTGTCTCTTTACAAAATCCCATATTGAAAAACCGTAAGAAGGATCTTACTAAAGGTTTGCTTGATCGTAGAGTGAACACGAGATGTAAATAAAGGTTTGTTTTATTTAAATCAACAAAGATTCAATTACAAACACTCAATGAAGCTCTCTAGAGAAACACACTCAAACACACATAGTTAAGAACTGGTCTCTCTGAACTCATCACTCTCTATTCTAGAATCAAAGACAAAGTTCCTATATATACACATCTGGGCCGAACCCTGTCCGAACACCAGGTTCGGCCAGTCCGAACTCCAGGTTCGGACCTGGTTCGGCAGGCAGCATGAACTTCTCTTGATCTTTCACATCGTCTCATTCAGATACTTCACATGACGCACATATTAGGTATCAACAAACTCCCCCTCGTCATGTGCAGTATCTGTTCGCTAGTTAAAAACATATTCTACGAACAAACTCCTCCTCAACTTGATGGTAGCTTGATCTTGAATATTTGACGATGCACAGTTTCTTTCATCCTTATCAACAGCTTCAGAAGACTTGAAGTTGTGATGAACTCTTTCCTTTGAGTACCTGGCCAACATAAATAATCTTGGTGCAAAACTTCTCTTTGAGAATCCAAGATATATTTTTTTGAAAATGTTTTTCGTATCTTGTGTCAATCAATCGAAAACAAATAAGAAATAAAATCTTTTTGGTTTTTATGAAATATATACTAAAACATACCAAATTTTTTTTGATATTTTATGAAATGAACTGTAAATGCAATACAGAAACAAACACTATTTCTGTTGAAGAGGATAACACTTCGCAAATAAAGCATCAAAATCTTCAACAACTTCCTTTTCACTAGCTTTAGCTTTATTGCATTCTTCAATTAACACTTCTTTTTCTTTCAACCAATCTTCCTTAATTTGAACAAAATCAGTACACGTTGTATATAGCGGAAGAGGCACTCTTTTGAATTTTTGCTTCCTAACCATCATGAATTTTATTTTTCCACTCCTCCAAATCTTTTCTCAGAATACTATTTTCTTCAGATAACTTCGCTTCTTTCTTCTCTAACTCTTCAATTTTACATTTAAACTTCACCTCTTGATCAACTGTTTTTTGAGAAATAGTAGACATATGGTCCTCACACTGTCTCTTTACAAAATCCATATTGAAAAACCGTAAGAAGGATCTTAATAAAGGTTTGCTTGATCGTAGAGTGAACACGAGATGTAAATAAAAGTTTGTTTTATTTAAATCAACAAAGATTCAATTACAAACACTCAATGAAGTTCTCTAGAGAAACACACTCAAACACACACAGTTAAGAACTGGTCTCTCTGAACTCATCACTCTCTATTCTAGAATCAAAGACAAAGTTCCTATATATACACGTCTCGGTCGAACCCTGTCCGAACCCCAGGTTCAGCCAGTCCGAACTCCAGGTTCGGACCTGGTTCGGCAGGCAGCATGAACTTCTCTTGATCTTTCACATCGTCTCATTCAGATACTTCACATGAAACACATATTAGGTATCAAAAAACTCCCCCTCGTCATGTGCAGTATCTGTTCGCCAGTTAAAACCATATTCTACGAACAAACTCCTCCTCAACTTGATGGTAGCTTGATCTTGAATATTTGACGATGCACAGTTTCTTTCATCCTTATCAACAGCTTCAGAAGACTTGAAGTTGTGATGAACTCTTTCCTTTAAGTACCTGGCCAACATAAATAATCTTGGTGCACAACTTCTCTTTGAGAGACCAAAGATATATTTTTTTGAAAATGTTTTTCGTATCTTGTGTCGATCAATCGAAAACAAATAAGAAATAAAATCTTTTTGGTTTTTATGAAATTTATACTAAAACACACCAAAATTTTTTTGATACTTTATGAAATGAACTGTAAATGCAATACAGAAACAAACACTATTTCTGTTGAAGAGGATAACACTTCGCAAATAAAGCATCAAAATCTTCAACAACTTCCTTTTCATTAGCTTTAGCTTTATTGCATTCTTCAATTAACACTTCTTTTTCTTTCAACCAATCTTCCTTAATTTGAACAAAATCAGTACACGTTGTACAAGAGGAAGAGACACTCTTTTGAATTTTTGCTTCGTAACCATCATGATTTTATTTTTCCATTCCTCCAAATCTTTTCTCAGATTACTATTTTCTTCAGATAACTTCACTTCTTTCTTCTCTAACTGTTCAATTTTACCTTTAAACTTCACCTCTTGATCAACTGTTTTTTGAGAAATAGTAGACATATGGTCCTCACACTGTCTCTTTACAAAATCCCATATTGAAAAACCGTAAGAAGGATCTTATTAAAGGTTTGCTTGATCGTAGAGTGAACACGAGATGTAAATAAAGGTTTGTTTTATTAAAATCAACAAAGATTCAATTACAAACACTCAATGAAGCTCTCTAGAGAAACACACTCAAACACACATAGTTAAGAACTTGTCTCTCTGAACTCATCACTCTCTATTCTAGAATCAAAGACAAAGTTCCTATATATACACATCTGGGCCGAACCCTGTCCGAACCCCAGGTTCGGCCAGTCTGAACTCCAGGTTCGGACCTGGTTCGGCAGGCAGCATGAACTTCTCTTGATCTTTCACATCGTCTCATTCAGATACTTCACATGACGCACATATTAGGTATCAACAAACTCCCCCTCGTCATGTGCAGTATCTGTTCGCCAGTTAAAAACATATTCTACGAACAAACTCATCCTCAACTTGATGGTAGCTTGATCTTGAATATTTGACGATGCACAGTTTCTTTCATCCTTATCAACAGCTTCAGAAGACTTGAAGTTGTGATGAACTCTTTCCTTTGAGTACCTGGCCAACATAAATAATCTTGGTGCAAAACTTCTCTTTGAGAATCCAAGATATATTTTTTTGAATATGTTTTTCGTATCTTGTGTCGATCAATCGAAAACAAATAAGAAATAAAATCTTTTTGGTTTTTATGAAATTTATACTAAAACACACCAAATTTTTTTTGATACTTTATGAAATGAACTGTAAATGCAATACAGAAACAAACACTATTTCTGTTGAAGAGGATAACACTTCGCAAATAAAGCATCAAAATCTTCAACAACTTCCTTTTCACTAGCTTTAGCTTTATTGCATTCTTCAATTAACATTTCTTTTTCTTTCAACCAATCTTCCTTAATTTGAACAAAATCAGTACACGTTGTATAAGAGGAAGAGACACTCTTTTGAATTTTTGCTTCGTAACCATCATGAATTTTATTTTTCCATTCCTCCAAATCTTTTCTCAGAATACTATTTTCTTCAGATAACTTCGCTTCTTTCTTCTCTAACTCTTCAATTTTACCTTTAAACTTCACCTCTTGATCAACTGTTTTTTGAGAAATAGTAGACATATGGTTCTCACACTGTCTCTTTACAAAATCCCATATTGAAAAACCGTAAGAAGGATCTTACTAAAGGTTTGCTTGATCGTAGAGTGAACACGAGATGTAAATAAAGGTTTGTTTTATTTAAATCAACAAAGATTCAATTACAAACACTCAATGAAGCTCTCTAGAGAAACTCACTCAAACACACATAGTTAAGAACTTGTCTCTCTGAACTCATCACTCTCTATTCTAGAATCAAAGACAAAGTTCCTATATATACACATCTGGGCCGAACCCTGTCCGAACCCCAGGTTCGGCCAGTCCGAACTCCAGGTTCGGACCTGGTTCGGCAGGCAGCATGAACTTCTCTTGATCTTTCACATCGTCTCATTCAGATACTTCACATGACGCACATATTAGGTATCAAAAAACTCCCCCTCGTCATGTGCAGTATCTGTTCGCCAGTTAAAAACATATTCTACGAACAAACTCATCCTCAACTTGATGGTAGCTTGATCTTGAATATTTGACGATGCACAGTTTCTTTCATCCTTATCAACAGCTTCAGAAGACTTGAAGTTGTGATGAACTCTTTCCTTTGAGTACCTGGCGAACATAAATAATCTTGGTGCAAAACTTCTCTTTGAGAATCCAAGATATATTTTTTTGAAAATGTTTTTCGTATCTTGTGTCGATCAATCGAAAACAAATAAGAAATAAAATCTTTTTGGTTTTTATGAAATTTATACTAAAACACACCAAATTTTTTTTTGATACTTTATGAAATGAACTGTAAATGCAATACAGAAACAAACACTATTTCTGTTGAAGAGGATAACACTTCGCAAATAAAGCATCAAAATCTTCAACAACTTCCTTTTCACTAGCTTTAGCTTTATTGCATTCTTCAATAAACATTTCTTTTTCTTTCAACCAATCTTCCTTAATTTGAACAAAATCAGTACACGTTGTACAAGAGGAAGAGACACTCTTTTGAATTTTTGCTTCGTAACCATCATGATTTTATTTTTCCATTCCTCCAAATCTTTTCTCAGATTACTATTTTCTTCAGATAACTTCACTTCTTTCTTCTCTAACTGTTCAATTTTACCTTTAAACTTCACCTCTTGATCAACTGTTTTTTGAGAAATAGTAGACATATGGTCCTCACACTGTCTCTTTACAAAATCCCATATTGAAAAACCGTAAGAAGGATCTTATTAAAGGTTTGCTTGATCGTAGAGTGAACACGAGATGTAAATAAAGGTTTGTTTTATTAAAATCAACAAAGATTCAATTACAAACACTCAATGAAGCTCTCTAGAGAAACACACTCAAACACACATAGTTAAGAACTTGTCTCTCTGAACTCATCACTCTCTATTCTAGAATCAAAGACAAAGTTCCTATATATACACATCTGGGCCGAACCCTGTCCGAACCCCAGGTTCGGCCAGTCTGAACTCCAGGTTCGGACCTGGTTCGGCAGGCAGCATGAACTTCTCTTGATCTTTCACATCGTCTCATTCAGATACTTCACATGACGCACATATTAGGTATCAACAAACTCCCCCTCGTCATGTGCAGTATCTGTTCGCCAGTTAAAAACATATTCTACGAACAAACTCATCCTCAACTTGATGGTAGCTTGATCTTGAATATTTGACGATGCACAGTTTCTTTCATCCTTATCAACAGCTTCAGAAGACTTGAAGTTGTGATGAACTCTTTCCTTTGAGTACCTGGCCAACATAAATAATCTTGGTGCAAAACTTCTCTTTGAGAATCCAAGATATATTTTTTTGAATATGTTTTTCGTATCTTGTGTCGATCAATCGAAAACAAATAAGAAATAAAATCTTTTTGGCTTTTATGAAATTTATACTAAAACACACCAAATTTTTTTTGATACTTTATGAAATGAACTGTAAATGCAATACAGAAACAAACACTATTTCTGTTGAAGAGGATAACACTTCGCAAATAAAGCATCAAAATCTTCAACAACTTTCTTTTCACTAGCTTTAGCTTTATTGCATTCTTCAATTAACATTTCTTTTTCTTTCAACCAATCTTCCTTAATTTGAACAAAATCAGTACACGTTGTACAAGAGGAAGAGACACTCTTTTGAATTTTTGCTTCGTAACCATCATGAATTTTATTTTTCCATTCCTCCAAATCTTTTCTCAGAATACTATTTTCTTCAGATAACTTCGCTTCTTTCTTCTCTAACTCTTCAATTTTACCTTTAAACTTCACCTCTTGATCAACTGTTTTTTGAGAAATAGTAGACATATGGTTCTCACACTGTCTCTTTACAAAATCCCATATTGAAAAACCGTAAGAAGGATCTTACTAAAGGTTTGCTTGATCGTAGAGTGAACACGAGATGTAAATAAAGGTTTGTTTTATTTAAATCAACAAAGATTCAATTACAAACACTCAATGAAGCTCTCTAGAGAAACTCACTCAAACACACATAGTTAAGAACTGGTCTCTCTGAACTCATCACTCTCTATTCTAGAATCAAAGACAAAGTTCCTATATATACACATCTGGGCCGAACCCTGTCCGAACACTAGGTTCGGCCAGTCCGAACTCCAGGTTCGGACCTGGTTCGGCAGGCAGCATGAACTTCTCTTGATCTTTCACATCGTCTCATTCAGATACTTCACATGACGCACCTATTAGGTATCAACAAACTCCCCCTGGTCATGTGCAGTATCTGTTCGCCAGTTAAAAACATATTCTACGAACAAACTCATCCTCAACTTGATGGTAGCTTGATCTTGAATATTTGACGATGCACAGTTTCTTTCATCCTTATCAACAGCTTCAGAAGACTTGAAGTTGTGATGAACTCTTTCCTTTGAGTACCTGGCGAACATAAATAATCTTGGTGCAAAACTTCTCTTTGAGAATCCAAGATATATTTTTTTGAAAATGTTTTTCGTATCTTGTGTCGATCAATCGAAAACAAATAAGAAATAAAATCTTTTTGGTTTTTATGAAAGTTATACTAAAACACACCAAATTTTTTTTGATACTTTATGAAATGAACTGTAAATGCAATACAGAAACAAACACTATTTCTGTTGAAGAGGATAACACTTCGCAAATAAAGCATCAAAATCTTCAACAACTTCCTTTTCACTAGCTTTAGCTTTATTGCATTCTTCAATTAACACTTCTTTTTCTTTCAACCAATCTTCCTTAATTTGAACAAAATCAGTACACGTTGTACAAGAGGAAGAGACACTCTTTTGAATTTTTGCTTCGTAACCATCATGAATTTTATTTTTCCATTCCTCCAAATCTTTTCTCAGAATACTATTTTCTTCAGATAACTTCGCTTCTTTCTTCTCTAACTCTTCAATTTTACCTTTAAACTTCACCTCTTGATCAACTGTTTTTTGAGAAATAGTAGACATATGGTCCTCACACTGTCTCTTTACAAAATCCCATATTGAAAAACCGTAAGAAGGATCTTACTAAAGGTTTGCTTGATCGTAGAGTGAACACGAGATGTAAATAAAGGTTTGTTTTATTTAAATCAACAAAGATTCAATTACAAACACTCAATGAAGCTCTCTAGAGAAACACACTCAAACACACATAGTTAAGAACTGGTCTCTCTGAACTCATCACTCTCTATTCTAGAATCAAAGACAAAGTTCCTATATATACACATCTGGGCCGAACCCTGTCCGAACCCCAGGTTCGGCCAGTCCGAACTCCAGGTTCGGACCTGGTTCGGCAGGCAGCATGAACTTCTCTTGATCTTTCACATCGTCTCATTCAGATACTTCACATGACGCACATATTAGGTATCAACAAACTCCCCCTCGTCATGTGCAGTATCTGTTCGCCAGTTAAAAACATATTCTACGAACAAACTCATCCTCAACTTGATGGTAGCTTGATCTTGAATATTTGATGATGCACAGTTTCTTTCATCCTTATCAACAGCTTCAGAAGACTTGAAGTTGTGATGAACTCTTTCCTTTGAGTACCTGGCCAACATAAATAATCTTGGTGCAAAACTTCTCTTTGAGAATCCAAGATATATTTTTTTGAAAATGTTTTTCGTATCTTGTGTCGATCAATCGAAAACAAATAAGAAATAAAATCTTTTTGGTTTTTATGAAAGTTATACTAAAACACACCAAATTTTTTTTGATACTTTATGAAATGAACTGTAAATGCAATACAGAAACAAACACTATTTCTGTTGAAGAGGATAACACTTCGCAAATAAAGCATCAAAATCTTCAACAACTTCCTTTTCACTAGCTTTAGCTTTATTGCATTCTTCAATTAACACTTCTTTTTCTTTCAACCAATCTTCCTTAATTTGAACAAAATCAGTACACGTTGTACAAGAGGAAGAGACACTCTTTTGAATTTTTGCTTCGTAACCATCATGAATTTTATTTTTCCATTCCTCCAAATCTTTTCTCAGAATACTATTTTCTTCAGATAACTTCGCTTCTTTCTTCTCTAACTCTTCAATTTTACCTTTAAACTTCACCTCTTGATCAACTGTTTTTTGAGAAATAGTAGACATATGGTCCTCACACTGTCTCTTTACAAAATCCCATATTGAAAAACCGTAAGAAGGATCTTATCTAAAGGTTTGCTTGATCGTAGAGTGAACACGAGATGTAAATAAAGGTTTGTTTTATTAAAATCAACAAAGATTCAATTACAAACACTCAATGAAGCTCTCTAGAGAAACACACTCAAACACACATAGTTAAGAACTTGTCTCTCTGAACTCATCACTCTCTATTCTAGAATCAAAGACAAAGTTCCTATATATACACATCTGGGCCGAACCCTGTCCGAACCCCAGGTTCGGCCAGTCCGAACTCCAGGTTCGGACCTGGTTCGGCAGGCAGCATGAACTTCTCTTGATCTTTCACATCGTCTCATTCAGATACTTCACATGACGCACATATTAGGTATCAACAAACTCCCCCTCGTCATGTGCAGTATCTGTTCGCCAGTTAAAAACATATTCTACGAACAAACTCATCCTCAACTTGATGGTAGCTTGATCTTGAATATTTGACGATGCACAGTTTCTTTCATCCTTATCAACAGCTTCAGAAGACTTGAAGTTGTGATGAACTCTTTCCTTTGAGTACCTGGCCAACATAAATAATCTTGGTGCAAAACTTCTCTTTGAGAATCCAAGATATATTTTTTTGAAAATGTTTTTCGTATCTTGTGTCGATCAATCGAAAACAAATAAGAAATAAAATCTTTTTGGTTTTTATGAAATTTATACTAAAACACACCAAATTTTTTTTGATACTTTATGAAATGAACTGTAAATGCAATACAGAAACAAACACTATTTCTGTTGAAGAGGATAACACTTCGCAAATAAAGCATCAAAATCTTCAACAACTTTCTTTTCACTAGCTTTAGCTTTATTGCATTCTTCAATTAACATTTCTTTTTCTTTCAACCAATCTTCCTTAATTTGAACAAAATCAGTACACGTTGTACAAGAGGAAGAGACACTCTTTTGAATTTTTGCTTCGTAACCATCATGAATTTTATTTTTCCATTCCTCCAAATCTTTTCTCAGAATACTATTTTCTTCAGATAACTTCGCTTCTTTCTTCTCTAACTCTTCAATTTTACCTTTAAACTTCACCTCTTGATCAACTGTTTTTTGAGAAATAGTAGACATATGGTCCTCACACTGTCTCTTTACAAA
>JBCNJP010000024.1:9901710-9963968 GCA_039602395.1 Deinandra increscens subsp. villosa | reverse complement strand
AAACAAACACTATTTTTGTCTTTTGCGAGAAAGATCACGATGCAAGATCATATCAGACATAACGCATCTAGCACATTTCAATTTCAGTCTTAATCAGCATGCAAGCCAAGATAATCACAAATACAACATTTATGTTTATTTCAGCATGCACCAATCATTTTTATCGTTTTTAGATATGCTTAAGGTAATATTATCATGCATTGATATCTCGCCCTTCACTCTATCAGAAATACTAGCAAATCATCATGTTTATCATATAGAGGTAACTTTTATTTGTGATATAATGATCCTTGACGAGTCATGCAAAAATAAAACATAACCTCAAATACCTAGCAATCAGGTCGGTCTTGTGGACACGCTGAGCTTTTTCATGTTGATCATATAATTCCCCTTCTTCAGGTGAAAAATCTCATCTCATCTTAAAATTACCACCAAAAGTTGGATACTGATATTTATTTGAAATCGGTAACCACAACCGTTTATCCAAATCAAAAATGTATGCTCTAAAATTTGTTGCCAAACCATGATAATCTCCAAGATTTATCAACTTCGGCACATTCTGACTATAACTCGCAATAAATGCATCAATTGCATACATTTTGAAAATCGTGAAATTGTATATCAAAACTTCAAGCTCGAAAACTGATGTCTAAGAAGCGGATTTTGGGGGCCAAACTGGAGGGTACTGGCCATTAGGCAAGTAAAAGTATAGATCTCATCGAGACGGTCGTTTTGGCTGGTTTAAGCTCCCGTAACTCTTAATGGTTCTCAAGTTACGTCAGTTTTAGTGAACACCACTTTTCTGCCAGCGTACCAAGAACAATCTCAGCGGACCTAAACTTTGACTTCCGTACCAGTCTTATTCAATGGACAACCAGTGGACCAAACACTCCAACGTACCAAACAACGGACCCGAGAGATCAGCGTACCACATCACGCTGCGTACCAACTTGGTACGGTGTAACCACTAGCGTACCAGGTAGTAACCGTCACGTACCAGATTTGAAGATTGCCTTCCGTACCACTAATCAACGTACAACCAAGCTGATGAAGATAGGCATGCGTACCAAAATATTTTTCGAGTGTACCAGAAAACTCATTCAGCGTACAAACGACGTACCAACATAATCTCGACTGATTTTTATGAATTTGGACGTATTAAACTTTAATTAATGTACTTTGAAAATACTCTAGGAAGGTTTTGAAATCAGTTTTGACACCGGAAACACTCAGATTTGAGAAGAATTGAAGAAAAACCAATGAAACCCACTTTCTCTCACTAGAAAGATCCAATTTTGATCAGACTCATCATCAAGTTGAGGGAGAGTTTGATTGAAGATACAAGATTATGTGGAAGTTAATACTGCACGTGTTTAGGGGGAGTTTGTTGATGCATAATTCTAGGTCGTCATGTGAAGTATCAAATACAAGACAAAAGATGCATTTGTGCTGCTGTCCGAACTGAAGGCAAACTGCCAGTTCGGAGTCACATGAACTTGTCTGAACTGGCAGTTCGGATGATCGTGTTTTTGCATGTTCATGTTTAACTATAAATAGCGCTGACGTGTTTTTTCATGTTCAAAATGCTAAAACGCAAGTATTCGTGTTGGTTGATCAATTTCTGTTTGTTTTTCACTCCATCTCATTTTGAGGGGGAGTTTGTTTTTGAAAATTCCAAATATAGTGTGTTGTTTTTCAAATCGTAAAAATGAAAATCTGAAAACAGAGTTTGTCATTTTTAGGGGAGAAAACTTAAAAAGACAAAAACATTGAAAAATGAGAAATTGTATCCGACATGATTGGGAAATGATGGTACATTGACTTACATCGTCTGACTCATGAATAAACTAGATGAAAAAGCCATAAGACCATTGTTCGATGTGCTAGGTAGGCTAGGAAAATCAGAAATTATACGTATGTGATATACACTAAATCTGATGCTTGACCTAGTGGACAACATCTTGATGCATATCTCAAGATACCTCAAGAAAAAGATATGTGAAAAGATAAAATGAGAAGTCATTCTGTATACATGTGTCCATTTTACAAAAAATTAAACTTGTTTGATTTTCTTTACTTTCTTAAATGATCAGACTAGCTCTGCGTGTCCACAAAACCGACCTGATGGTTGTTCATTTAAGGTTCTGCTTTATTTTCATGGTGCTTTGTATAACTCATTGGACTTTCTCTGCGTGTTCACAAAACCGACCTGATTGTTGTTGAGTTATACAATTTCAACTTGTTTTATTTTCTTTTTTGTTAAATCCGAGGCCTTATCTGCGTATCGAAAGATCGACCTTAAGGAAGACGATTTAACGTTCTAGTTTTTTTTTTTTTTTTTTTTTTTGCATGGAACACAGTTAACTATATCATGAATACAATCACCAAGTGAAATCACAAAGTGTGATAAGCAAAACATATCTGAGTATGTCTAATAGTGTGGGGCACACTGGTCAATGCAAATCTAATTAATACCTTAACATATTCAGATGTTATGAGTATGATTCTTCGTGAGTGTAAAGTTGGACTGTAAAACACAATACGGATCTTAATACTGGATGAACTGATCGATCTAGTGTACAAGAATGTAAATAACCTTTGTTTTATTGAATGACCAAGAAAACAATTACAAGGCTTTGGTTTCTCTCTCCAGAACACACTTAGAAACACACACTTAGTGGAGATGATATGACCTGCAGCTCTAACATGCTAAACAGGTCAACCTATTTATAGGTGACTCAAACTCCCAGCATACCATCCAACGTACCATTGGTACGTTGGCTCCGTACCATTGGTACGTTGGCTCCGTACCAACTAGTACGGACCATGGTACGCTATCTCTAAGACTCACATACTCATTCTCTCACATAGATACAATACACGAGACACAATGTAGCATAGGAATATGCTCTAACATGGACAAATTATATCTGCAAATGACATGGCTTATTTTCTACAATAATCAAAATTGAAGTGTAGTTCAGCATGTTATGTCCACTATGATCCCAGGTCGCGATCTTTCTCGCAAAAGAGAAAAAATAGTGTCTAATTGTGTATTGCATTTACTTACCAAAAAAACAGTGTCCACTATGGTTCTGGTCAAATCAAATGATCCTAAGAAAAATAGACCTTAATGTGAACCAGTCTTGCCAGCTCAACCAAGTGTTGAAAACCAGCCCTCTATGGTCGAGCCAACTGCTGCTACCACATATCCTCAAGAAACTGAAAACACTTCCAATAAAAATAAACAAACAAGGAGTAGAAACAAGAAGACAACTACAGAAACTGAAAAAGATGAGAGTGCAACATCAAATGAGCCACAACCTACGACTCCACAAGTTGCTGAACTACATTCTGTGGTTACTCCGAGTGGTACTGTTGAGACATTGGGATGTTCATTTTGCGGGAATCCACACCATGATGCAAGGGTGTGTGTCTACAACACGGGTTATTCTGCTTACAACAACGCTCCAGTGCCTCCTGCACATTTCTACCAGCAACAACAATTTGCACCACAAGGAAACCAACTGGCTCCAATGTATTATGGGAATTATGGTGAGGACTACATGGATTAACGGCTAGACACCACGTTTCTGCAATCTTACCCAAATCAGTCTTATATTCCTAATCAAGCTCCGTATGTTCCATGATGTTTGGGGAGGAATATGAATACATTCAGGCCACATGTTCAACAACCAGTGAGAATGGTTGCACCCAATCCTATTCCAGTGAGATCTTGGACGCCTTGACCCAGACCTGCCTTCATTCCTAGGCCTGTCTTGGTTCAACAAACTGTCTTGGCTTCACGACCAATTAATGTTGCTTCACCGACTCCTCCTGCTGTTATTTCTGCACCAACTGCTCCTTCAACGAAGAAGGCACCCAAAAAGCAGGCCTCAGGTCAATCTGGCCAGGGTCCATCCCTTAACTAATCACTTTCTTTTTCATGTGCAGGGACTGGCCCAGAGTGCTATCAATACATGGTACTTAGATAGTGGATGTTCCAGGCACATGACGGTAAACAAGGACCCGATGTATGATGTTAAACAAATATCGCATGGTGGTCTTGTTTCCATTGGAGGTGATGTTCGCGGTGGTAGAATAATTGGAAACGGTCTTTTGACCAATGGTGAAATTTCATTTGATAAAGTGAATCTGGTGTCCAATCTGAAATTCAACCTACTAAGTGTCTCACAAATCTGCGACAACAAGATGCCAATGTTCTTCGATTACCGAGGGTGTTATATTTTGAAGCCTGGGTTCAAGATTCTTAAAGATCAAATTTTATTTCGTGCAAAACGGAAAGGGAATATGTATGCTTTGGATATGTCTGCTATAAGGCCGACTAGTTCTGTAGCGTGCTTCTTGGCAAAGGCATCAGAAGATGACTCTACCTTCTGGCACAGACGAATGGGGCTTATCAACTTTCGGAACATGAACCGCCCTGTTAGGGGGAAACACGTTGTTGGTGTGCCGGAGAAGGAATTCATCCATATCGATAACTGTGTTGCATGTTTGAAGGGGAAACAACACAAGACATCCCACAAGCCTAAGCCACCTGGTAGAATGACAATGATACTTTAGCAACTCCATCTCGACCTTTTCGGGCATTTGAGCATCAATAGCTTAGGGGGAAAGTCATATTTCCCGGTTATCACAGACGATTACTCAAGATACTCGTGGGTGTTCTTCCTGAAACAGAAGTCTGAGACAGCTGAGACACTGAAGGACTTTGTCACTCGGATCGAGAACAGATGCAAAAAGCGGGTTAGGAAAATCAGATCAGAAAATGGGTCTGAATTCAAGAATCAGATATTTGATGCGTTTTGCAATGAGAAAGGCATAACTTGACAGTTCAGTTCACCGTACACGCCGCAACAAAATGGAGTAGCTGAATGGAAGAATAGAACTCTCATCGAGTCTGCCAGGACTGTGCTTGCTGACTCCAATTTAAAATTGTCTTTTTGGGCAGAAGCTGTGAATATAGCCTGCTATGTTCTGGACATAACACTCTTGGTTAAACAAGCAAACAAGACACCATTTAGTGAATACCACTTTTCTGACAGCGTACCAAGAACAATCTCAGCGGACCAAAACTTTGACTTCCGTACCAGTCATATTCAATGGACCACCAGCGGACTAAACCCTCCAACGTACCAAACAATGGACCCGAGAGATCAGCGTACCAGACCAAGCTCATACCAACTTGGTACGGTGTAACCGCTAGCATACCAGGTAGTAACCGTCGTATACCAGACTTGAAGATTGCCTTCCGTATCACAAATCAACATACCACTGAGCTGATGAAGATAGGCATGCTTACCAAAATGTTCTTCGAGCGTACCAGAAAACTCATTCAGCGTACCACCGACGTACCAACATAATCTCGACTGATTTTTGTGAGTTTGGACGTATTGGACTGTAATTAGCAGCAATATACTTCGAAAACACTCTAGGAAGGTTTTGAAATCAGTTTTGACACTGGAAACACTCAGATTTGAGAAGAATTGAAGAAAAAACAATGAAACCCACTTCCTCTCACTAGAAAGATCCAACTTTGATCAATTCAAACCAGCAGAGCAACCTGGATTTACTCTGATACCACTTGTAAAACACAATACGGATCTTCCTATTGGATGAACTGATCGATCTAGTGTACGAGAATGTAAATAAGCTTTGTTTTATTGATTCACCAAGAAAACAATTACAAGGCTTTGGTTTCTCTCTCTAGAACACACTTAGAAACACACACTTAGTGGAGATGATATGACCAGCAGCTCTAACATGCTAAGCAGGTCAACCTATTTATAGGTGACTCAAACTGCCCAGCGTACCATCCAACGTACCAACTGGTATGGACCATGGTACGTTGTCTCTAAGACTCACATACTCATGCTCTCACATAGATACAATACACGAGACACAATGTAGCATAGGGATATGCTCTAACATGGAAAAATTATATCTGCAATCGACATGGCTTATTGTTACAATAATCAAAATTGAAGTGTAGTTCAGCATGTTACGTCCATTATGATCCCAAGTCACGATCTTTCTCGCAAAAGACAAAAAATAGTGTCTAATTGTGTATTGCATTTACTTTTCTATATCGGAAAATACCAAAAACATTTTAGGTGTGTTTTGATATAAAGTTTTGAAAAATCAAAAAGATTTTATTTCTTATTTCTTTTCGATTGATCAACACGGAATACGAAATCAAATTTCAAAACCAAAATATCTTGGAGTCTCGAAGAGACGTTTTGTGCCAAGATTATTTATGTTGGCAGGTTTCTAAGTGGAAAGAGAACATCACTACTTCAAGTCTTCTGAAGCTATTGATAAAGAGTTTACATGCGCTACAATATCCAGTATTCGACATCAGATTCATCATCAAGTTGAGGGAGAGTTTGATTCAAGATACAAGATTATGTGGAAGTTGATACTGCACGTGTTGAGGGGAAGTTTGTTGATGCATAATTCTAGGTCGTCATGTGAAGTATCAAATACAAGATAAAAGATGCATTTGTGCTGCTGTCCGAACTGAAGGCGAACTGCCAGTTCGGAGTCACACGAACTTGTTTGAACTGGTAGTTTGGATGATCGTGTTTTTGCATGTTCATGTTCAACTATAAATAGTGTTGTCTTATATAGGTTGTGTTTGTGTTATGTATTTAATTATTTAAAAGGGTTTTAATAGTTAAATAGGTTTTTCATGGTTATGTAATTTATTTACTTTTCTTTTGGTATATAAATTAAATAGATTAGGTGCATGTTATTTTACTAGAAAAATGTAATAGGTTTTACTTTTGTAAAATGTAAAATGCACAAAGGTGGGGTTTTCATTTGGGCCAAAGTTACAGCCCAATGGCTCTCGTGGGCCAATTTGAGATTCAAGCCCACTATCCGAAACCCACATAGTGGAGACCCAATAGCCATCGAGGACCGAAGGCAAGCGGGAACACAAACGATGATGCAACACACTTGAAGCATTCGGATGCGAGATAAAGTGGGAGTTCACCGACACATCACATATGTCATTTTGTCCCTTATGAGAGACCTTGACACACTTGTTTCGGCCAGCAAGTGTTGTCAATAGGTGGCTATGGCTATGCATCTAATTTATCATGATTGTGTGGTTGTTTATTTTGTTGTTTGGATGATATGTGGATATGCATGCTTAAACAAACTAATAAACATTAAACAAGCTAAAATTGGTTCTAAAATTGTCATTAACAAGAAGCAAACAAAATGGATTTTATTAAAGGTTAATGATTCAATAATAAAAATGGATTTTATTAAAGGTTAATGATTCAATAATAAAAATGGATTTTATTAAAAGAACCATAAAATATGGATTTCACAACATTAGGGTACCACGCATTTGAATGCATGAGAATTGCATGGTACATAAAGTTTTCTAAAACTTGAATTTTGAAAACTAAAAGACCATTTTGAAACAAATATTAACGTCACCCTTTTATACGACACTCGATTTACTTGTGAACTCTTTATGGGATGAAAGTCACCTATCCATATTTGAGGGAACTTGCATAATTGAGGTAAGTTTATCATATTTATGGGATAAAGGTCACCTAACTACTTGTGTGTGTAAACTCACACGTGCGTATAACTTGGACAACTTGATTTGGAAACCATGTTATTAGGGTCACCGAAGCATGGAGAGCAAAGACGTTGATGATCACAACTAAACACCTAGTTGGTAATATAAAGTAACTATTACATATCTTTAGTGACATAATGTTCCCAAATGGTCACGTGTTTTTTGTGTTCACTGTGACGTTTTGCTAACAGTTGGTAACATACAAATATTTAGGTTTGACTATTGTCTAGGTTTTAGAGACAAGCAATTTTGTTATGTGTGACCATAGTATGAAAGTTGATGTAGAAATAGTTTGAAGTGTGACTATTTCATAGTTTTTAGTCACACAAAAATGTCTTTAAAGTGACTATTGGTTGTAAAATGGTCACAATTAAACACCTAGTTGTTAATATAAAGTAACCATTATATACCTTTTAGTCACATAAGACAAATAAAAATGTGACTAGAAACGTTTCCTAATCACATTAAGTATTTGTAAATGTCATCTTTGGATAATCTTTAGTCATATTATTGTTAACCTTTTGCTATTACATTCCCATTTAGTCACATATGTTACATAAATACATCACGCTAACACACTTTTAGTCACACTTTTAAGTTCAATGTGACTGTTTATGTATTTTAGACACATTTAATTACGTAAATTGTGACTATATGTTGTTAATAATAACATAGTTGTTAATATAAAGTGACCATTTCATACTGTGACATCCGAGAATTCCCAGGTTAACTTCCGTTAGACAAACTCCGTTAGTTACGTTATAAGTGTTAACTTAGTAACTAATGCTTAACTAGGCCGAATACGTCCACGTCCTTTGGTTGATCACCGAACCCGCCCATATGTGTTATGTGTTCATTTATTGATGTCATTATGTGCAATGTGATTTAAACGCATGATTTAATATTATGAATAGCATGACAATTTGTGAATCGTGTTTATCTTGCTTAGAATGTGAAATTGACCACTTTTGGGTAACCCGAGCGAAACTATAATGTCGCCCGGCAGCTTGTTGGCTCACTTGTGATCAGAGCCAGTTTCGCTTGGCCAGCGAAACTGCCAGCGAAACTAGGCCCTGATATATAATAACATAAAGCCCTAGTTGCTTCATTTTGTTGCACCATTCTCTCCAAAAACACACACACACCTCTGGAAATCTGGTCAGTCGAGAAACACATCCGGGCATCAAGATCTCAGCCTCAAGACAACATCCATTCGATTCCTTGATCGAATCGTGAGTCCCAAAATCTTTCTTTTATGCCTTTTCTTTGAGTTTTCTTAAAAAGCATGCTTAAACCTTCATGAAACTGTTTGATCTGCTAGTATGATGCTTAGGGATGCTAGATCTGTTATAAAGTTCACAACTTTGCGTATGAAATCCAGCCATGATGGAGATTTATGCTATTTTAGCCATTTTAGGGTTTTATATGTATTTTGGGTGATTTGATGACAAAATGCATGTTTAAGGTGTTAAAGCTTGCTGATTTATGTTGGTAAATGCCTATGTATGCTAAATAATGAATTGCATGTGAGATCAGAAGCTGTTAGGTTGATTTTTAGGCTGATCCGTATGTTTTTCGCGACCAGCGAAACTGTGGTGTTCTCTGGGCGAAACTGTCCAGCGAAACTATGTATATCTCCTTCCAGCGACACTATGCAGCGAAACTCTAGTGTCGCTGGGTAAACCGACCAGACCAGCTCGAGCGAATCTACCGAGCGAAATTCCCTGAACGAAAGTTCAAACCAGTTTCGGGCGAAACTAGGCTAGCGAAACTGTGCCAACAGTTTCGAGCGAAACTAGCCTAGCGAAACTGCGTCATCGGGCATTGCCTAGCGAAAGTGCTGCCCGTGCACACAGCGAAACTGACTAGCGAAACTGCTAGCGAAACTGAGACCAGAATCTAAACTTGTGCAATTTGCTTGAATGTTATACCATGACTTACATGATTATGCCATGATGATACATGCTTTGATCTCTGATATATATGAATCCTTGTTTATGATCAACCATTGGTGTCGTGTGTCTGTATGTCGAGTCATAGTTCTAACGTGCTATGTTATGGGCCATAGTGACGTTAAGTAAAGATTAGACACAAAACTAATACTTAAGACCTAAACGTGTTCATAGGTCTTCGTTAAGCAAACTTGGATTATTAAGCAAGTGTAGCAGTGCAACCAAAGGTGAGTGTCACTAACCCGATTACCGTGAACCCGTTTGGGTCACACCGAAAAACTAAAAGTAAAACAATGCTGACAAACTCGAGAGTGCAAGGCACCTCCCTGATAAACTTGAAAACCTGGAGTGCTCGGCACCCACTTGATGAACCTGAAGTGCTTTATGGGAAGCACTTGTGAATTTCCAAAACAACGATTTCTGAAACGAAACTGAAAAACATTTTTGAGATTCGTGAGAATCCGGTAAACTGCTTTAATATGGCTAGTGTAGGTTAAAGTCTAAACCACATGATATCACATGATTTCTAAGGATGCCTTGAAAACTTAAAAGTCCTCAACTAAATTGTACCATTAATTGTAAAGCGAGGGGATGTTGGGTAGATCTACTGGGGTTTGACAAACTCCGCCCCGTGGCACGGGGAGTGCACGGAGGTACAATATCAGCCTATTTGACCGTGATCCCGAGAGGACACGGGGGAGGCAAATCCGCGATGACGTAGGTCCGCAGTACTAGATGGCTCGGCCACTACAATGAATTATAGTCAGCTTTGGTGCAAACTTCCTTAGTGCATGGAACAACGGATTAGCTACCCGCGATATCGGTTGAGCACTTTAATTTTACAAAACTAGTTCATACCCGATGACGTAGGTCACGGATAATTCCTTTATAAACTAAGACATAACATTTTGCATTGTTTTTCCACAAACAAATACTATGTAAGTATACCTTGATACAAATTATGATTATGAGACCGGGCCAATGCATGACAAGCCCACTGTGAACTCACCAACCGTTAGGTTGACACTTGCGTGGTTTAAACTTTTGCAGATCGCTAAGGAGTATCCGCTGGAGGTTGGCATGGCACGAGAAGATATTTATTTCTGTTTAAACTAAACTTGGGAATTTTAAAACAATGTTTATGTAAAGCACGTGGTTAGTGCTAAGACAATATTTTATTCCGCTGCGTTGTATTTAAGACTCTACTTTATGATTGACTTTTGAAATATCTCTGATTCATTTAGTATTTGTAACTAATGGTTGTGGATCCTGGTCTAGCCGCACCCCTTAACGGTATAAACTCCGTTAGTGGTTAATTTGGGGGTGTGACAGATTGGTATCAGAGCCATAAGTTGCAGAGAACTGGAATCAATTTTGAAAACGATTTGGAAACTGCAACTTGAAACCTTAGTTACAAACGAATAAACAAATTCCCAAAATAAAATTTTTACGTGCCAACCTGGGATACTCGCTCTGCTGTGTAAGTAAAAGCTTAGTACGTACGTATATATATAAATATATATATAGACCGTGTCTAGGAAGTCTAACGGAAAACCTTAGGGAAAATTTTCACACACGAATACGAAACGCGAACGCTACTGCGCGCACTATTCTGGGGAAAGCGACAACGAAACGATGCTACACGCTACGTCCTGATTTCTACTACAACGACTACGCCAACGGTGACTTTTTTTTTTTTGGGAAAGCCGACTTTCTACGATAGCTACCTACGACATACGGCGTTCTCCGACGACGCCTCCATTATGCACAAAATTTTCTGGACTAATAGTGGGATAACGGGAAAATGTTATTATGCATATTATGGGATATGTATAAAGTATAAATGTGACTAAACACTGGCTACTTTAACTATTCAGCAAGATGTCTGGAAGAGGAAACGGAAGAGGAAACATAAACATGACGCCTGCACAGCTACAAGCAATGATTAATGAACATGTGCAAGCCGCGGTGGCAGCCGTCCAAGCTGCATATGCCGCACAGGGTAACTATTATGCCGGTTAAGGCACAAAGCGATTATATCTTGACCTGTTTAAATTTAAAACCCAAACTATTTATGCATCAGGAAACCACCACCACTGCACGTTCAAGTCCTTCATGGACTGCAAGCCGATGACATTTTCCGGCGAAGAAGGAGCTGTAGGACTCCTCAGATGGATTGAGAAGTCAGAAAAGGTTTTCTCCATGTGTAATTGCCCAGCTGAAAGCAAGGTGAAGTTTGCTACTGGTACCTTCGAAGGAGCTGCACTCTCCTGGTGGAACGCTGAAATTCAGATGGTCGGGCTAGACGCGGCTAATAACATGCAGTGGGCAGCATTTAAGGATCTGATTATGGAGGAGTACTGTCCCCGTGACCAAGTGAAGAAGCTAGAAGGCGAATTCTGGAATCTGAAGATGATTGGGTCTGAAGTCGAGCAGTACACTGCACGATATCATGAGTACGAGGTCTTGTGCCCCACAATGGTTGATGCTGAATTCAAACGCATTGAGCGTTATCTGGAAGGCCTCGCGCCTCAAATCAAGAGTCTGGTGACTGCCAGCAACCCCGCGACCGTGCAACAAGCCATTCGTTTGGCTCACAAACTTACTGATCAGGAGGTTGAGAAGGGTACACTTCCTGCAAAGGCCACTGAGAAGACTGCCCTTAGCGGCAAGAGAAAAGCTGATGATGAAGCTCCTGAGAACTCAATGAATGTTCAGAGTGTTGGAAACAGCACTGGGAGATCTTATAACTCCCAAGGTCAAAGCAAGAGGTCCGGGAACAACAGTGGTAACTACCGCCAGGGTGGCAATGGTCAAGGCAATTACAGGGGTAACCTGCCTCTGTGTAACAAATGTGGGAAGCATCATGCTGGTGTTTGTAGGAAGAATCTGAGCTGCGAAAGGTGTGGCAAGGGGGGCCACGAAGCAAAAGACTGTTGGGCAACTTTGCCCGAACAACAAAACCGCCCCAGGAGGAACAACAACAATCATGGAAACAACAACTATGGGAACAATCGGGGTAATGGGAACAACAACGGTCAGAACCAGAACAACAACAATGGGGGAGCCCGTGGCTGTTTTGAGTGTGGCGCTCAAGGCCACATTAAGAGGGACTGCCCGCAGCTGAGAAGGCAAGGGAACGGTAACCAAGGAAACAACGGTGGGAATGGTAACGGTGGAGGTAATGGTAATGGGAATGGCAACGGAAATGGTAATAACGGGAATGGTGGAAATGGTAGAGGTCGAGCTTTTGTCATGGGTCAGGGTGAAGCTCGCAATGACGCCAACGTGATTAATGGTAAATTTATTTTGAACGGTTTCTTTGCTACTGTATTATTTGATTCTGGTGCTGAGAAAAGTTTTATTTCCACTAAATTTGCTAAGTTGATTAATGCTAAACCTATCGCCCTAGACGCTAAGTATGTGGTAGAGCTAGCTAATGGTAAACTTTATGATACGACTCAGATAGTTAAGGACTGTAAGTTAGAACTAGCTGGCCATACCTTAGGAATCGATCTTATGCCTTTCCCGATTGGTAGTTTTGACGTTATAGTAGGAATGGATTGGTTATCTGAGAATCGAGCTGAAATCTTATGTAAAGAAAAAGTGGTTCGTATCCCACTCGAAGGAGGTGAAATGTTAACGGTTCAAGATGAAAAAGGTGGAGCAGTGACTGGTATTATTTCGTTTCTCAAAGCTCAAAAGTGCCTTCGTAAAGGTCACTTCGCGATTCTTGCAAACGTCACCGATTCGACACTTCCTGAGCGCAGAATCAACGACTACCCGATAGTTCGCGACTTCCAAGATGTATTTCCTGAAGATCTGCCTGGTTTGCCTCCATTTCGACAAGTAGAGTTTGGAATCGACTTAGCTCCTAGAGCCGCTCCAATTGCACGCGCATCGTACCGTTTGGCAGTAAGTGAACTCAACGAACTCTCCTCACAACTTCAAGAATTACTCGACAAGGGGTTTATCCGTCCAAGTTCGTCTCCATGGGGAGCTCCGGTATTGTTTGTTAAGAAGAAGGATGGAACGTTCCGCATGTGCATTGACTACCGAGAGCTTAACAAGGTTACTATCAAGAATCGGTATCCACTTCCTCGAATCGACGATCTCTTCGATCAGCTACAAGGTTCAAGTTACTTCTCAAAGATTGATCTACGGTCTGGATATCACCAACTTCGCGTTCGAAATGAGGATGTCCCCAAGACTGCCTTTAGAACTCGGTATGGTCACTACGAATTCCTGGTTATGCCGTTCGGGCTAACCAATGCACCGGCCGTATTTATGGATCTGATGAATCGAGTGTGCAAGCCGTACCTCGATAAGTTTGTGATAGTTTTCATCGACGACATTTTGATCTACTCCAAGACAAAGGAAGAACACGAGGAGCATTTGCGTCTTATTTTGGAATTGCTTCGCAAGGAACAGCTCTACGCCAAGTTTTCAAAATGCGACTTTTGGATCCGCGAAGTCCAGTTTCTTGGACACATTGTTAATGAGGAAGGAATTCATGTCGACCCAGCCAAAGTGGAAGCAATAAAGAATTGGTCTACTCCAAGAGCGCCAACAGAAATCCGACAATTTTTAGGACTTGCCGGGTATTACCGAAGGTTTATTAAGGGTTTCTATCAATTGGCTCAACCCTTAACAGCCTTAACGCACAAAGGAGTGCAATATAGATGGGGTGAGAAAGAAGAGCGCGCGTTCCAAACGCTTAAAGATATGTTATGTTCGGCTCCAATTCTTGCGTTACCCGATGGAGTTGATGACTTTGTGGTTTACTGTGATGCATCAATCCAAGGACTCGGTTGCGTGTTGATGCAACGAGACAAAGTGATTGCCTATGGGTCCAGGCAACTAAAGGATACTGAGAAGAATTATACAACGCATGATTTGGAAATGGGAGCCGTTGTTCATGCACTTAAGATTTGGAGACATTACCTATACGGAACAAAGTGCACAATATTCACCGATCATAAAAGTTTACAGCACATCTTTGATCAGAAAGACCTCAACATGCGGCAAAGAAGGTGGGTTGAATTACTAAACGATTATGATTTGGCCATTAAATATCATCCGGGAAAAGCAAATGTGGTGGCAGATGCCCTAAGCAGAAAAGAGTACGAAAAGCCTCGACGGGTACGAGCGCTTCAACTTACAATACATTCAGGACTACCGGATCGGATCCGTGACTGCCAACGAGAAGCTTTGAAAGCAGAAAACTTCGCAGCTGAAGCACTGCGTGGTGTAGATGGCCATTCTGAAGTTAAGTCCGATGGACTCACGTACTATAATGACAGAATCTGGGTTACTTTGTTTGGAAATCTCCGTGAGCTCGTGATGGACGAGGCTCACAAATCAAGATATTCGGTGCACCCTGGATCAGATAAAATGTATCAGGACTTGAAAAATCTTTATTGGTGGCCGAATATGAAAGCCGACATTGCTCGATATGTGGCTAAATGCTTAACCTGCTCAAGAGTCAAGATTGAATACCAAAAGCCTTCTGGTTTACTACAACAACCAAAGATCCCAGAATGGAAATGGGAGGACATCTCCATGGATTTTATAACAGGACTACCTCATCGATCAAATCAACCGGATGCGATTTGGGTTGTCATCGATCGATTAACCAAATCGGCACATTTCATTCCGATGAAGGAAAGTGATAATATGGATAAATTGACAAAGCTGTACATCGATAAAATTGTGAAGCTTCACGGTGTGCCTAAGACTATCATTTCTGATCGAGATCCTCGATTTACTTCCCGGTTATGGCAATCAATGCAGGAAGCATTGGGAACCCGACTAGATATGAGTACAGCCTATCACCCGCAAACGGACGGTCAATCGGAACGAACCATTCAAACCTTAGAAGATATGCTCCGAGCTTGCGTTCTTGACTTTGGGAAAGATTGGGAGACTCACCTTCCACTGGTGGAGTTCTCTTACAACAATAGCTATCATTCAAGCATCGGTGCAGCACCCTTTGAAGCACTTTATGGCAGAAAATGTAGATCGCCCGTGTGTTGGGCCGAAACGGGTGAGAAAGGGCTCACTGGACCGGAAGTTATCCATGATATGACCGAGTGGATTATTCAAATCAGGCAGCGGCTAGCTGCAGCGCGTGATCGACAAAAGAGTTATGCCGACAGACGCCGAAAACCTCTAAAGTTTGAGGTGGGTGACAAAGTATTGTTGAAGGTATCTCCCTGGAAAGGAGTGATACGCTTCGGGAAGCGTGGAAAGCTGAATCCTCGCTACATCGGTCCGTTTGAAATTATTGGGGAAGTAGGCCCGGTGGCCTATCGATTGCAACTCCCTGCTGAACTCGATGGAGTTCACAACGTGTTTCACGTTTCCAATCTAAAGAAATGTCTGGCTGAAGACATCGAAATAATTCCTCTGGAGGAATTGGAAATCGACGAACATTTGAGATTTATCGAGCAACCGGTAGAAATCATGGGACGCGAGGAGAAAGCCCTCAAACGTAGCAAGATTCCGATCGTCAAAGTGCGATGGAACTCAAGGCGTGGACCTGAATATACTTGGGAGCGAGAGGATCAAATGAAGAAAAAGTATCCTCACTTGTTCGAGCAAACGTCCACGGAAACTCATGGTATGATTTAATTTTGGGGACCAAAATTCCTGTAACAGGAGGAGGAAGTGACAACCCTAAAACTTTTTTCCCCAGCAACGACGACAGCCGAGGCTGCGAACGCCACGACACAAGAATAATTTTCGGGACGAAAATTCCAATTACAAGGGAAGGATGTGACATCCGAGAATTCCCAGGTTAACTTCCGTTAGACAAACTCCGTTAGTTACGTTATAAGTGTTAACTTAGTAACTAATGCTTAACTAGGCCGAATACGTCCACGTCCTTTGGTTGATCACCGAACCCGCCCATATGTGTTATGTGTTCATTTATTGATGTCATTATGTGCAATGTGATTTAAACGCATGATTTAATATTATGAATAGCATGACAATTTGTGAATCGTGTTTATCTTGCTTAGAATGTGAAATTGACCACTTTTGGGTAACCAGCGAAACTACCGGGCGAAACTATAATGTCGCCCGGCAGCTTGTTGGCTCACTTGTGATCAGAGCCAGTTTCGCTTGGCCAGCGAAACTGCCAGCGAAACTAGGCCCTGATATATAATAACATAAAGCCCTAGTTGCTTCATTTTGTTGCACCATTCTCTCCAAAAACACACACACACCTCTGGAAATCTGGTCAGTCGAGAAACACATCCGGGCATCAAGATCTCAGCCTCAAGACAACATCCATTCGATTCCTTGATCGAATCGTGAGTCCCAAAACCTTTCTTTTATGCCTTTTCTTTGAGTTTTCTTAAAAAGCATGCTTAAACCTTCATGAAACTGTTTGATCTGCTAGTATGATGCTTAGGGATGCTAGATCTGTTATAAAGTTCACAACTTTGCGTATGAAATCCAGCCATGATGGAGATTTATGCTATTTTAGCCATTTTAGGGTTTTATATGTATTTTGGGTGATTTGATGACAAAATGCATGTTTAAGGTGTTAAAGCTTGCTGATTTATGTTGGTAAATGCCTATGTATGCTAAATAATGAATTGCATGTGAGATCAGAAGCTGTTAGGTTGATTTTTAGGCTGATCCGTATGTTTTTCGCGACCAGCGAAACTGTGGTGTTCTCTGGGCGAAACTGTCCAGCGAAACTATGTATATCTCCTTCCAGCGACACTATGCAGCGAAACTGTAGTGTCGCTGAGCCAGACCAGCTCGAGCGAATCTACCGAGCGAAATTCCCTGAACGAAAGTTCAAACCAGTTTCGGTCGAAACTAGGCTAGCGAAACTGTGCCAACAGTTTCGAGCGAAACTAGCCTAGCGAAACTGCGTCATCGGGCATTGCCTAGCGAAAGTGCTGCCCGTGCACACAGCGAAACTGACTAGCGAAACTGCTAGCGAAACTGAGACCAGAATCTAAACTTGTGCAATTTGCTTGAATGTTATACCATGACTTACATGATTATGCCATGATGATACATGCTTTGATCTCTGATATATATGAATCCTTGTTTATGATCAACCATTGGTGTCGTGTGTCTGTATGTCGAGTCATAGTTCTAACGTGCTATGTTATGGGCCATAGTGACGTTAAGTAAAGATTAGACACAAAACTAATACTTAAGACCTAAACGTGTTCATAGGTCTTCGTTAAGCAAACTTGGATTATTAAGCAAGTGTAGCAGTGCAACCAAAGATGAGTGTCACTAACCCGATTACCGTGAACCCGTTTGGGTCACACCGAAAAACTAAAAGTAAAACAATGCTGACAAACTCGAGAGTGCTAGGCACCTCCCTGATAAACTTGAAAACCTGGAGTGCTCGGCACCCACTTGATGAACCTGAAGTGCTTTATGGGAAGCACTTGTGAATTTCCAAAACAACGATTTCTGAAACGAAACTGAAAAACATTTTTGAGATTCGTGAGAATCCGGTAAACTGCTTTAATATGGCTAGTGTAGGTTAAAGTCTAAACCACATGATATCACATGATTTCTAAGGATGCCTTGAAAACTTAAAAGTCCTCAACTAAATTGTACCATTAATTGTAAAGCGAGGGGATGTTGGGTAGATCTACTGGGGTTTGACAAACTCCGCCCCGTGGCACGGGGAGTGCACGGAGGTACAATATCAGCCTATTTGACCGTGATCCCGAGAGGACACGGGGGAGGCAAATCCGCGATGACGTAGGTCCGCAGTACTAGATGGCTCGGCCACTACAATGAATTATAGTCAGCTTCGGTGCAAACTTCCTTAGTGCATGGAACAACGGATTAGCTACCCGCGATATCGGTTGAGCACTTTAATTTTACAAAACTAGTTCATACCCGATGACGTAGGTCACGGATAATTCCTTTATAAACTAAGACATAACATTTTGCATTGTTTTTCCACAAACAAATACTATGTAAGTATACCTTGATACAAATTATGATTATGAGACCGGGCCAATGCATGACAAGCCCACTGTGAACTCACCAACCGTTAGGTTGACACTTGCGTGGTTTAAACTTTTGCAGATCGCTAAGGAGTATCCGCTGGAGGTTGGCATGGCACGAGAAGATATTTATTTCTGTTTAAACTAAACTTGGGAATTTTAAAACAATGTTTATTTAAAGCACGTGGTTAGTGCTAAGACAATATTTTATTCCGCTGCGTTGTATTTAAGACTCTACTTTATGATTGACTTTTGAAATATCTCTGATTCATTTAGTATTTGTAACTAATGGTTGTGGATCCTGGTCTAGCCGCACCCCTTAACGGTATAAACTCCGTTAGTGGTTAATTTGGGGGTGTGACACATACCATGGAGTGGCATTAAACAAATGAAATTGAGATGGGAGACATTTTATAGTCACATTAATTAGTTGTAAGTGTCACTTTTGTTATAGCTTTAGTCACATTAGTTTTGAATATTGGTTTTCACATTTGCCGTTTATAGTCATTGTTTTATATTCTATGAGACTGCTTCTGTATTTTAGATACACCATTGTTAATATAAAGTGACAATTGTACACCTTTTAGAAACATAAAATAAAATAAGATAAAATGAGACTAAAAAGGTTAAATAATAATATTAATTATTTTAATTGTGATTTTTCTATCCAGTAGTCACATTATATATACTAGCTTATTACAATTGTCGTAGCCTTTAGTCAAATATGCAGAATTAGTACCAAAAACTAGTTGGCTAGGAGCGCCCGTCGAATGCCGAAAAATAATAATTAAACAACTTATAATCTATACATAGTCCAATGCACCCATGGAATCCATTAGTGTTCTTCAAATGGACTCCGCCTCCATTTAACATGGTATAAGACAAATCTAGTATTTGAGTCCAGCCTCTTCGACAAAATTTATCTCAGCAGCTTGATTTGTTTTCACTTTCTCATTCAGTTAACCACATCAACAATAAGCCTAAAAACATAATTTCTATTAATAAGTTAACCTTGACCCATTTTAACCCATAAAAAATATGACGATGAAAGTGATCATTCCAGACATTAAATAGATAAAAGTGTTGATAGACATACAGGTAAATAGCTATCATGATACCCTAGTTATAAGACCTTTAGAATATAAGTTCTGAGCATAATACCTCCATTGATAGAATCAAATATTTGTTCCGCTTCAGAGTGAAATTGATATTGTTCGTGATGATTTCCAGAGCTAATTCGAATCATTATGTAATCGGAGGTCTTGGAAAAGCTATAGAATCATTATGTCATCACGGGTCCTGTATCAGTTAGTATTTTCTAGTTTTAACAATTTGAAAAATGCTAATTGTCAAATTGCACAAAAAAGAAAATGATGCTCACCTATAACTCCTTGAAGCTTGCTATATTCTGTTAAAAAAAAGTAGACCATTTCTTTGGCCAAGTTTAACATAATGAATTTAAACTAAACAATTAAAATAAATTGGACTTGCCAGGCTCCCTATTTCTTATTCAACTCGATATCAAGTGCCCATTGACACATTTCTCATAATTTTAAGACAACTAGATGGTGGCCCGCCGCGCGTAAAGGTGGCTTCATCATCTCTATTTCACTTGCAAAGATAAATCAACTTTTAAAGTCAAACTTGCTATTTTAAATAGAAATAGAGATTGTTTTCATAGAGGCAAATTATTTTTAAATCATCCGTGGTTCTCATTTTAAACCATCTATGGTTTCCTCACAAAATTTATACTTGTTGTTTTCAAATGAACATTAGCTGCAAGTGTTTATTTTTATTTTCAAATAAAAAGAGTGTGAGGAAAGTTGTTGTATAGGCAAATAATTTGCAAATGAGAATCACAAATAATTAGAAAATAATTTGCATGTATGAAAGGTATCTTGGCTTTAATGTTGTGTATTCAGGGCGTAAATGAAGTAATAGTAGAATCAGGTAAAGGCAAACAGTAGTATGAACTATGTTAAATTCATTATCAGCTTAAAATGATTAAATAATTAAGGATTTCAGGAGTAGCCTATGATGAGCAAGCTGTCTATTCAGTGATAAGTTTATGTTTTCGAATTCGTACCTGTGACCTCTTGTGTTTCAATTCCTTCCACCAGTCATGTTTATGTGACTCCCAATTGAAAGCCTGAAGAGTTACGGATTTTGCAATATCACTTGTTTGATGCACATAACATTTATTTAGAAGGATTTGTGACAAAAATAACTTAATGATGCTATAACACCATAAAACCACAGTGGCTAGTTTATAAAATACAAAAAATAAAGTTAATTAAATCAGAAATTGATTTCAATGATAGAAAAAATAAAAAAAACCAGAAATTGATGTACCTTCAAACTAAGGACAGCAGATACAAAGAAGCACACTTTCAAACAAAGAGGGGATTCAAAAAAAAAAGCTTGAATAGTATAGAAAAGAGTAGAAAATATTGATTAAAGGCCAAATCTTAATACAAAGTACACCACAATTTCAATTTTAAAAATTACAACAAATTACACATAGGAAACCCTAAATTACAAAATACCGAAATATATATGTATAAGCAAAATTATACCTGTAGAATATAAATTATGAGCACAAAAGCATATAAAATCAAAAAATACTGACTTTCACAGATAACACCATTGTAACTTCCCCATGAAACTTCTAAACTAAAGAAATCAGTACATGTTTAGGCAGTTGACATCAAGAGTAACAAAACAATGAACAAGAATGAACCAAACAATATAAATTTGAGGAATCAACACCTGAACTAACCTCAATTGAAGAAATGGCTGGAATGAAGAAAATCGTTATGGTTTACTTTGTCTTATACGAAGAGCTGAGATATAAGTTTAAAAACCGTAGAAGATGTTCACCATCGTAAATTTAAAACCATATAAATCACTAAGATGAAGTAACCTAAATCATAGAAGAAGATAACGAACGACATAAAACAAAGGATTTGAGAAATCAAACGAGAAAATGACGGTTGATTAAGCTTTCTTGAATGACGGCTGAGAAGAGGCATGAAAAACCGAGGTGGTGGGCAAATACCTTGGTTGCGGAAGCGGATCGAGTCTTTGTGTAACTCGTTTTTGTAGAAACAAATGAACACACGAATATGAACACGATGGTGTTTGAGATGTGATGATGATGATGAGCAAAGCTAGTGTAAACATGGATATATGAAGAACTAGATAGATAGATAAACAAGGTGGAATGATAGATAAATAAAGATAATCGAATGATTACATTTTACCTACCCCACGCATTCCCGGGTATCATGAACTTACTAGGTGAGTTCATGAACCCTCGACAAGCTTCAAAGAACCATGACTAACTCTCTCTCAAAGTATCACTCATCAAGTCTTTCACATGAGAAAGACTTACTATATATAATACAAACTCACTAAGGACATAATAGTAAACTACCAACTAGTGACAATATTTAAGCAATAAATAATATTCACTAGAGCCTTTTCTTTAGTTGAGTCTTGTAACTTGAGTTTTCATGGTCTTCACCGTGTTGTCGGGATGGTTTAAGTTAAGTGGTCATTGAATATTAATCACATCTATCCAAATCTTGTTGGTTCGGTATCTCGATTCCCAACAATCTCCCCTATTTGGTAGATGGAATACTCAACACTTGTGACATTGATTCTTGTATTCTTGCAACTTGACTTTAAGATAATCTTCATGTAGTTTCAAGTTTTCATTCTTCAATTCTCCTTTGTAAAGCTCCCCCTACAATAAACATCCTTCTAGCCCCAAACCCTAGGCTATAATACATAGGGTGTTTACGAACTTTAACACAATGGCAAGCTACTTGAGGACTAACTCATAATTCAAGGTACCAATATTGTTGAAAGTAAACAAGATAAATGATCTATGAAAGTTCGAGAATTAACTCCACAATTTAACCGTTTTGAAATACTTGGCCGAATAACAAACCAATGCTTTGCACGAAGATAAACCACTTCTTTTTGTGCTAATAATCTTGCCTTCGATTTGTACTGCAATGGCAATGTCGCAACTGTTACGGCTTAAGGACTCTACAAAGTTAAAATTTACATTTGCTTTGCTCATGGCTTGCAAGAAGTCTCATCACATATCCTTCCCCTAGAATTTTGCAACCAAGCAAAATAATAAACATATTCTGTTGTAGTAAAAACCCATAAAACAACCTTTGCAACAATATTTCTGTGAAGTCTGAGTAACTATTTATCATCTCATATAAACCAGTGACCCCAAACTTGTAGGATCGTTATTAGTTAGAGTTAAACTAATAACGATCCTACAAGTGGTATAAGAGCTTTGGCTCTCACTTTGAAGACTTTCAGTGCTTCAAAGTTGATACTTTACTTGCTTACTTTACAAGCCATGTTGTTTCTTCTTTCAAAAGGTTTTTAAAATGAGTGATTTCAGTCTAAGTTGTCCAAATGGTTCTTCCAACAAACCGCCAATGTTCACTCCCGATGACTTTGGTACATGGAAACTCAAGATGGAAGGTTTTGTTAGGATTTAGACCGCCGTATTTGGAAATCTTTTACTGAAGGACCTTACTCACCCATGGTTTCATCTGCTGATGATGCAGAAGTCAAAATACCTAAACCACTAGACAGATATGTTGAATCTGACTATACTGCTCTCGAATTTGACCATAAGGCATATTGGACTCTACAGGCTGCACTTCCTAACTCCATCTTAAGTGGGTTCAAAGGATATAAAACTACATTTGACTTGTGTAATGCCTTAAGTGAAATGTATGAAGGAACCAGTGAAGTAAAAGAAAACAAGAAAGATGTTTTAAAACAGAAGTATGAAAACTTTACTTTCAAATCTGGTGAAACAATGACAAACCAGTACTTAAGATTTGTTTCTTTGCTTGATGAACTCCAAAAGGTAGACGTAAAACTAGACCAGGTAGATGTAAACAGAAAGTTCCTACGTTCCCCGCCTTCTGTGTGGACAGTTTACACAATGCAAGAACTTGAAAAAGATGAGACTCAGTGAACTTCATGGCATACTAAGTGCCTATGAAATGGAACTAGATCTTAAAGAAAACTCATCTTCTGAGTCAACTCAGCTGTTTTCATCTACACTAGTAACTACCGATTTTAACAATCAACGGTCTACAAATTCATCATCATATCAATCACCTATTTTCAGTTTCCCTGAGACACCAAGGTGTCAATGAAGTTTTTCAAACACGTTTGAAAACTCTCACAATGCTCATGTAGCAACTGACTCTTACCAAGGCTTCATTCCTGAAGATCTTGAGTTTATAGGTGCAGATGATTTGGAGGAAATGGATATAAATACTCAACTTGCTATGGTGTCTGTCAGAGCTCAAAGGTTTTACAAAAGAACTGGTAGAACCTACAAGGTAGCAAAAGGTGCTCACATAGGCCTTGACAAGAGCAAAGTGAAGTGCTATAACTATCACCAACTTGGTCACTTCGCAAGGGAGTGCTCTCAACCAAGAAGAGAAGGACAGAACCAGGGTCATGTGCAAGTGAAAAATTGTGACATCCGAGAATTTCAAGTTTTACTTCCGTTAGACAATTCCGTTAGTTACGTTATAAGTGTTAACTTAGTAACTAATGCTTAACTAGGCCGAATACGTCCACGTCCTTTGGTTGATCACCGAACCCGCCCATATGTGCTATGTGTTCATTTATTGTTATTATGTGCAATGTGATTTAAACGCATGATTTAATATTATGAATAGCATGACAAATTGTAAATCCTTGATTATGTGAAAATTGCCTAAGTTGTGCTACCAGCGAAACTACCGGGCGAAACTGTAGTGTCGCCCGGTAGCCAGCTAAACCAATCAGTTAAATGTGACCAGAGCCAGTTTCGCTTGGCCAGCGAAACTGCCAGCGAAACTAGCTCCTGATATAAATAATCTTAATAAACCCTAGTTCTCCTATTTGCCTCATTTACACCAAAAACACACACATTCTTCTCTGGAAATCTGATCAGCCGAAAACCATCAAGAGAAACCAAGATCTCAGCCTCAAGACAACATCCATTCGATTCCTTGATCGAATCGTGAGTCCCAAAACCTTCCTTTATACCATTTTTATGTGTTTTCTATGTATTTCTTCATAAAGCATGCTTAAACCTTCATGATATCATTAGATCTTCTGTAGGAATGCTTAGGAATGCTAGATCTACCATAAAGTTGATATCTTTACGTGTAAAACTGATCCATGATAAAGATTTGTGCCATTTTAGTCATTTTAGGGTTTTAAATGTATTTTGGTGATTCGATGATAAAAATGCATGTTTAAGGTGTTAAAGCTTACTGATTTATGTTGGTAAATGCCTATGTATGCTAAACAATGAATTGCATGTAAAATGGAAGCTGTTAGGTTGATTTTTAGGCTGATCCGTATGTTTTTCGCGACCAGCGAAACTGTCTTGTTCTCTGGGCGAAACTGTCCAGCGAAACTATGTATATCTTCATCCAGCGACACTATGCAGCGAAACTGCAGTGTCGCCGGGTAAACCAACCAGACCAGCTCGAGCGAATCTACCGAGCGAAATTCCCTGAACGAAAGTTCAAACCAGTTTCGGGCGAAACTAGGCTAGCGAAACTGTGCCAACAGTTTCGAGCGAAACTAGCCTAGCGAAACTGTGTCATCGGGCATTGCCTAGCGAAAGTGCTGCCCGTGCACACAGCGAAACTGACTAGCGAAACTGCTAGCGAAACTGAGACCAGAATCTAAACTTGTACAATTTGCTTGAATGTTATGCCATGACTTACATGATTATGCCATGATGATACATGCTTTGATTTCTAATATATATATGAACCCTTGTTTATGATCAACCATCGGTGTCGTGTGTCGGTATGTCGAGTCATAGTTCCAACGTGCTATGTTATGGGCCATAGTGACGTTAAGTAAAGATTAGACACGAAACTAATACTTAAGGCCTAAACGTGTTCATAGGTCTTCGATAAGCAATACTTGGATTATTAGCAAGTGTAGCAGTGCAACCAAAGGTGAGTGTCACTAACCCGATTACCGTGAACCCGTTTGGGTCACACCGAATAACTAAAAGTAAAACAATGCTGACAACTCGAGAGTGCGAGGCACCTCCCTGATAAACTTGAAAACTTGGAGTGCTCGGCACCCACTTGATGAACCTGAAGTGCTTTATGGGAAGCACTTGCGAATTACCAAAACAACGATTTCTAAAACGAAACCAAAAACACTTTTGAGATTCATGAGAATCCAGTAAACCGTTTTAATATGGCTAGTGTAGGTTAAAGTCTAAACCACATGATATCACATGATTTCTAAGGATGCCTTGAAAACTTAAAAGTCCTCAACTAATTGTACCATTAATTGTAAAGCGAGGGGATGTTGGGTAGATCTACTGGAGTTTGACAAACTCCGCCCCGTGGCACGGGGAGTGCACGGAGGTACAATATCAGCCTATTTGACCGTGATCCCGAGAGGACACGGGGGAGGCAAAACCGCGATGACGTAGGTCCGCAGTACTAGATGGCACGGCCACTACAATAATTTATAGTCAGCTTTGGTGCAAACTTCCTTAGTGCATGGAACAACGGATTAGCTACCCGCGATATCGGTTGAGCACTTTAACTTTACAAAACTAGTTCATACCCGATGACGTAGGTCACGGACAATTCCTTTATAAACTAAGACATAACATTTAGCATTGCTGTTCACAAACAAATACTATGTAAGTATACCTTGATACAAATTATGATTATGAGACCGGGCCAATGCATGACAAGCCCACTGTGAACTCACCAACCGTTAGGTTGACACTTGCGTGGTTTAAACTTTTGCAGATCGCTAAGGAGTATTCCGGAGCAGGTTGGCATGGCACGTGAAGACAACTTTATTTCAGTTAAACTTCATTGGAAATTTTAAACAAAGAATTTGTAAAGCACGTGGTTAGTGCTAAGACAATACTATATTCCGCTGCGTTTGCATTTGAGACTTTACTTTATAACTGATTTTTGAACTAACTCTGATTCATTTAGTATTTGTAACTAATGGTTGTGGATCCTGGTCTAGCCGCACCCCTTAACGGTATAAACTCCGTTAGTGGTTATTTGGGGGTGTGACAGATTGGTATCAGAGCTATAGGTTGCAGAGAACTGGAATCAATTTTGAAAACGATTTGGAAACTGCAACTTGAAAACCTTAGTTACAAACGAATAAACAAATTCCCAAAACAAAATTTTCACGTGCCAACCTGGGATACTCGCTCTGCTGTGTAAGTAAAAGCTTAGTATGTATGTATATGTATATGTATATATAAATATATATATAGACCGTGTCTAGGAAGTCTAACGGAAAACCTTAGGAAAATTTTCACACACGAATACGAAACGCGAACGCTACTGCGCGCACTATTCTGGGGGAAAGCGACAACGAAACGATGCTACACGCTACGTCCTGATCTCTACTACGATGACTACGCCGACAGTGACTTTTATGGGGAAGCCGACTTTCGACGATAGCTACTTACGACTTACGACGTTCCTCGACGACGCCTCGACTTTGCACAAAATTTTTTCTGGACTAATAGTTGGATAACGGGAAAATGGCTAATATACATATTATGGGATATGTATAAAGTATAATTGTGACTGAACGTTGGCTACTTTAACTGTTCAGCAAGATGTCTGGTAGAGGACACGGAAGGAACAACATCAACATGACGCCTGCACAATTGCAAGCCATGATCAACGAACACGTGCAAGCCGCGGTGGCAGCCGTCCAAGCTGCATACGCCGCACAGGGTAACTATTATGCCGGTTAAGGCACAAAACGAATTATATTTGACCTGTTTAAATTTAAAACCCGAATTATTATTGCATCAGGAAACCATCATTGCACGTTTAAGTCCTTCATGGACTGTAATCCACTAACATTTTCTGGCGAAGAAGGAGCAGTAGGACTCCTCAGGTGGATCGAGAAGTCTGAGAAAGTTTTCTCCATGTGTAATTGCCCGGCTGAAAGCAAGGTGAAGTTTGCCACTGGTACCTTTGAGGGAGCTGCTCTCTCCTGGTGGAACGCCGAAATCCAGATGATTGGGATTGACGCGGCTAATAACATGCAGTGGGAAGCATTTAAGGAACTGATTATGGATGAGTACTGTCCCCGTGACCAAGTGAAGAAGCTAGAAGGCGAATTCTTGAATCTGAAGATGGCTGGGTCTGAAATCGAACAGTACACTGCGCGTTACCATGAGTACGCGGTCTTGTGCCCCACATTGGTTGATGCTGAGTTCAAACGCATTGAGCGTTATCTGGAAGGCCTCGCGCCTCAAATCAAGAGTTTGGTGACCGCCAGCAACCCCGCGACCGTGCAACAAGTCATCCGTTTGGCTCACAAGCTTACTGATCAGGAGGTTGAAAAGGGCACACTTCCTGCGAAAGCCACTGAGAAGACTGCCCTTAGTGGCAAGAGAAAAGCTGATGATGAAGCTCCTGAGAACTCAATGAATAATCAGAGTGTTGGAAACAGCACTGGGAGGTCTTTCAACTCCCAAAGCCAAAGCAAGAGGTCTGGAAACAACAGTGGTAACTACCGCCAGGGTGGCAATGGTCAAAGCAACTACAGGGGTAACCTGCCTCTGTGCAACAAGTGCGGAAAGCATCATGCTGGTAATTGTAGGAAGAATCTGAGCTGCGAAAGGTGTGGCAAAGGAAGCCACGAAGCAAAAGACTGTTGGGCAACTCTACCTGAGCAACAAAACCGCCCCAGGAGGAACAACAACAATCATGGAAACAACAACTATGGGAACAATCGGGGCAATGGGAACAACAACGGTCAGAACCAGAACAACAACAATGGGGGAGCCCGTGGCTGCTTTGAGTGTGGTGCTCAAGGCCACATTAAAAGAGACTGCCCGCAGCTGAGAAGACAGGGTAATGGAAATCAAGGAAATAACGGTGGGAATGGTAATGGTGGAGGATGGTAATGGGAATGGCAACGGGAATGGTGGAAATGGTAGAGGTCGAGCTTTCGTCATGGGTCAGGGTGAAGCTCGCAATGATGCCAACGTGATTAACGGTAAATTCATCCTAAACGGTTTCTTTGCTACTGTATTATTTGATTCTGGTGCTGAGAAAAGTTTTATTTCCACTAAATTTGCTAAGTTGATTAATGCTAAACCGGTTGCCCTAGATGCTAAGTATGTGGTAGAGCTAGCAAATGGTAAACTTCATGATACGACTCAGATAGTTAAGGACTGTAAGTTAGAACTAGCCGGCCATACATTAGGAATCAACCTTATGCCTTTCCCGATTGGTAGTTTTGATGTAATAGTAGGAATGGATTGGTTATCAGAAAACCGCGCTGAAATTTTATGTAAAGAAAAAGTGGTTCGTATTCCACTCAAGGACGGTAAAGTGTTAACAGTTCAAGGTGAAAAAGGTGGAGCAGTAACCGGTATTATTTCGTTTCTCAAAGCTCAAAAGTGCCTTCGTAAAGGTCACTTCGCGATTGTTGCAAACGTCACCGATTCGACACTTCCCGAGCGCAGAATAGACGACTACCCGATAGTCCGCGACTTCCAAGATGTATTTCCTGAACATCTGCCTGGTTTGCCTCCATTTCGACAAGTAGAGTTTGGAATCGACTTGGTTCCTGGAGCGTCTCCGATTGCACGCGCACCTTACCGTTTGGCAGTAAGTGAACTCAACGAACTCTCCGCGCAACTTCAAGAGTTACTCGACAAGGGATTCATTCGTCCAAGTTCGTCTCCGTGGGGAGCACCGGTTTTGTTTGTTAAGAAGAAGGTTGGAACGTTCCGAATGTGTATTGACTACCGAGAGCTTAACAAGGTTACAATCAAGAATCGGTATCCGCTTCCTCGGATCGACGATCTCTTCGATCAGCTACAAGGTTCCAGTTACTTCTCAAAGATTGATCTACGGTCTGGATATCACCAGCTTCGCGTTCGAGATGAGGATGTCCCCAAGACTGCTTTCAGAACTCGGTATGGTCACTACGAATTCCTGGTTATGCCGTTTGGGCTAACCAATGCACCGGCCGTATTTATGGATCTGATGAATCGAGTGTGCAAGCCGTACCTCGACAAGTTTGTGATAGTTTTCATCGACGATATTTTGATCTACTCCAAGACAAAGGAAGAACACGAGGAGCACCTGCGACTTATCTTGGAATTGCTCCGCAAGGAACAGCTTTATGCTAAGTTTTCGAAATGCGATTTTTGGATTCGCGAAGTCCAATTTCTTGGACACATTGTCGATCAGAATGGAATTCATGTCGACCCAACTAAAGTGGAAGCTATCAAGAATTGGCCTACTCCAAGAGCGCCGACCGAAATCCGACAATTTTTGGGACTTGCCGGATATTACCGAAGGTTCATTAAGGGTTTCTCGCAATTGGCTCAACCCTTAACAGCTCTAACGCACAAAGGAGTGCAATACAGATGGGGTGAAAAAGAAGAACGCGCGTTTCAAACTCTTAAAGATATGTTATGTTCAGCTCCAATTCTCGCGTTACCCGACGGAATTGACGACTTTGTGGTTTACTGTGATGCATCTATCCAAGGACTCGGTTGCGTGTTGATGCAACGAGACAAAGTGATTGCCTATGGATCCAGGCAATTGAAGGATACTGAAAAGAATTATACAACGCATGATCTGGAATTGGGAGCCGTTATTCATGCACTCAAGATTTGGAGACACTACCTCTACGGAACAAAGTGCACAATATTTACCGATCACAAAAGCTTACAGCACATCTTTAATCAGAAGGATCTCAACATGCGACAACGACGGTGGGTCGAGCTACTGAATGACTATGACTTAGCAATTAAATATCACCCGGGAAAAGCCAATGTTGTGGCTGATGCCTTAAGTCGGAAAGAGTATGAAAAGCCTCGACGGGTGCGAGCGCTGCAACTTACCATCCACACGGGATTGCCGGATCGGATCCGCGATGCCCAACAAGAAGCTTTAAAGGAAGAAAACTTCGCAGCTGAAGCACTGCGAGGGGTAGATGGTAATTCTGAAGTTAAGTCCGACGGACTCAGGTATTATAATGACAGAATTTGGGTTCCTTTACTTGGAAATCTTCGTGAGCTCGTGATGGACGAGGCTCACAAGTCAAGATATTCGGTGCACCCTGGATCAGATAAAATGTACCAAGATTTGAAGAGTTTGTATTGGTGGCCGAACATGAAAGCCGACATCGCGCGATATGTGGCTAAGTGTTTAACATGCTCAAGGGTCAAGATTGAATACCAAAAGCCTTCTGGACTGTTACAGCAACCAAAGATCCCAGAATGGAAATGGGAGGATATCTCCATGGATTTTGTAACGGGATTACCTCATCGATCGAATCGACCAGATGCGATTTGGGTTATCATTGATCGATTAACCAAATCTGCACATTTTATCCCGATGAAAGAAAGTGACAACATGGATAAGTTAACAAAGCTGTACATTGACCGAATTGTGGCACGTCATGGAGTGCCTAAGACTATTATCTCCGACAGAGATCCTCGATTTACTTCCCGACTATGGCAATCTATGCAAGAAGCGCTGGGAACCAGACTGGATATGAGTACAGCATATCACCCGCAGACCGATGGTCAGACGGAACGAACTATTCAGACTCTAGAAGACATGCTCCGAGCTTGCGTTCTCGACTTTGGTAAAGACTGGGAGGCTCACCTTCTGTTGGTGGAGTTCTCCTACAACAACAGTTATCATTCAAGTATCGGTGCTGCGCCTTTTGAAGCCCTTTATGGCAGAAAATGTAGATCGCCCGTGTGTTGGGCCGAAACAGGTGAGAAAGGACTCACCGGACCGGAAATCATTCATGATACAACTGAACGAATTATACAAATCAGAAAACGGATAGCCGCAGCACGTGACAGACAAAAGAGCTATGCCGACAAACGCCGAAAACCTCTGAAGTTCGAGGTAGGCGACAAGGTATTATTGAAGGTATCTCCCTGGAAGGGTGTGATACGCTTCGGGAAGCGTGGAAAGTTGAATCCTCGCTACATCGGTCCTTTTGAAATCATTGGGGAAGTAGGCCCGGTGGCCTATCGACTACAACTACCTGCTGAACTCGATGGAGTTCACAACGTGTTTCACGTTTCGAACCTAAAGAAATGTCTGGCTGAAGACACCGAAATAATTCCTTTGGAGGAATTGGAAATTGATGAACATTTGAGATTTATCGAGCAACCGGTAGAAATCATGGGACGCGAGGAGAAAGCCCTCAAACGTAGCAAGATTCCGATCGTCAAGGTGCGATGGAACTCAAAACGTGGACCAGAATATACTTGGGAGCGAGAGGATCAGATGAAGAAAAAGTATCCTCACTTGTTCGAGCAAACGTCCACGGATATCCAAGGTATGATTTAATTTTGGGGACCAAAATTCCTGTAACAGGAGGAGGATGTGACAACCCTAAAACTTTTGCTTTCTTTCCCCCAGCACCCACGACAGCTGATGCTGCGAACGCTACGACACAAGAATAATTTTCGGGACGAAAATTCCAATTGCAAGGGGATGATGTGACATCCGAGAATTTCAAGGTTTACTTCCGTTAGACAATTCCGTTAGTTACGTTATAAGTGTTAACTTAGTAACTAATGCTTAACTAGGCCGAATACGTCCACGTCCTTTGGTTGATCACCGAACCCGCCCATATGTGCTATGTGTTCATTTATTGTTATTATGTGCAATGTGATTTAAACGCATGATTTAATATTATGAATAGCATGACAAATTGTAAATCCTTGATTATGTGAAAATTGCCTAAGTTGTGCTACCAGCGAAACTACCGGGCGAAACTGTAGTGTCGCCCGGTAGCCAGCTAAACCAATCAGTTAAATGTGACCAGAGCCAGTTTCGCTTGGCCAGCGAAACTAGCTCCCTGATATAAATAATCTTAATAAACCCTAGTTCTCCTATTTGCCTCATTTACACCAAAAACACACACATTCTTCTCTGGAAATCTGATCAGCCGAAAACCATCAAGAGAAACCAAGATCTCAGCCTCAAGACAACATCCATTCGATTCCTTGATCGAATCGTGAGTCCCAAAACCTTCCTTTATGCCATTTTTATGTGTTTTCTATGTATTTCTTCATAAAGCATGCTTAAACCTTCATGATATCATTAGATCTTCTGTAGGAATGCTTAGGAATGCTAGATCTACCATAAAGTTGATAACTTTACGTGTAAAACTGATCCATGATAAAGATTTGTGCCATTTTAGTCATTTTAGGGTTTTAAATGTATTTTGGTGATTTGATGATAAAAATGCATGTTTAAGGTGTTAAAGCTTACTGATTTATGTTGGTAAATGCCTATGTATGCTAAACAATGAATTGCATGTAAAATGGAAGCTGTTAGGTTGATTTTTAGGCTGATCCGTATGTTTTTCGCGACCAGCGAAACTGTCTTGTTCTCTGGGCGAAACTGTCCAGCGAAACTATGTATATCTTCATCCAGCGACACTATGCAGCGAAACTGCAGTGTCGCCGGGTAAACCAACCAGACCAGCTCGAGCGAATCTACCGAGCGAAATTCCCTGAACGAAAGTTCAAACCAGTTTCGGGCGAAACTAGGCTAGCGAAACTGTGCCAACAGTTTCGAGCGAAACTAGCCTAGCGAAACTGTGTCATCGGGTATTGCCTAGCGAAAGTGCTGCCCGTGCACACAGCGAAACTGACTAGCGAAACTGCTAGCGAAACTGAGACCAGAATCTAAACTTGTACAATTTGCTTGAATGTTATGCCATGACTTACATGATTATGCCATGATGATACATGCTTTGATTTCTGATATATATATGAACCCTTGTTTATGATCAACCATCGGTGTCGTGTGTCTGTATGTCGAGTCATAGTTCCAACGTGCTATGTTATGGGCCATAGTGACGTTAAGTAAAGATTAGACACGAAACTAATACTTAAGACCTAAACGTGTTCATAGGTCTTCGATAAGCAATACTTGGATTATTAGCAAGTGTAGCAGTGCAACCAAAGGTGAGTGTCACTAACCCGATTACCGTGAACCCGTTTGGGTCACACCGAATAACTAAAAGTAAAACAATGCTGACAACTCGAGAGTGCGAGGCACCTCCCTGATAAACTTGAAAACTTGGAGTGCTCGGCACCCACTTGATGAACTTGAAGTGCTTTATGGGAAGCACTTGCGAATTACCAAAACAACGATTTCTAAAACGAAACCAAAAACACTTTTGAGATTCATGAGAATCCAGTAAACCGTTTTAATATGGCTAGTGTAGGTTAAAGTCTAAACCACATGATATCACATGATTTCTAAGGATGCCTTGAAAACTTAAAAGTCCTCAACTAATTGTACCATTAATTGTAAAGCGAGGGGATGTTGGGTAGATCTACTGGAGTTTGACAAACTCCGCCCCGTGGCACGGGGAGTGCACGGAGGTACAATATCAGCCTATTTGACCGTGATCCCGAGAGGACACGGGGGAGGCAAAACCGCGATGACGTAGGTCCGCAGTACTAGATGGCACGGCCACTACAATAATTTATAGTCAGCTTTGGTGCAAACTTCCTTAGTGCATGGAACAACGGATTAGCTACCCGCGATATCGGTTGAGCACTTTAACTTTACAAAACTAGTTCATACCCGATGACGTAGGTCACGGACAATTCCTTTATAAACTAAGACATAACATTTAGCATTGCTGTTCACAAACAAATACTATGTAAGTATACCTTGATACAAATTATGATTATGAGATCGGGCCAATGCATGACAAGCCCACTGTGAACTCACCAACCGTTAGGTTGACACTTGCGTGGTTTAAACTTTTGCAGATCGCTAAGGAGTATTCCGGAGCAGGTTGGCATGGCACGTGAAGACAACTTTATTTCAGTTAAACTTCATTGGAAATTTTAAACAAAGAATTTGTAAAGCACGTGGTTAGTGCTAAGACAATACTATATTCCGCTGCGTTTGCATTTGAGACTTTACTTTATAACTGATTTTTGAACTAACTCTGATTCATTTAGTATTTGTAACTAATGGTTGTGGATCCTGGTCTAGCCGCACCCCTTAACGGTATAAACTCCGTTAGTGGTTATTTGGGGGTGTGACAAAAATCATGGAGGAAGCAACTCTAACAACAACAATTCTGGTAACAACTCAGGTTCTCACCCCACCCCACCAAAGCCAACTGGAAGTCAAACCCACCAGAATGTGGTTGCTTCCGTTGCAAATCAAACATCATGTGTTGAATGGGAAGATTTCTTTGCTAAGTTTGAGCCTATCAACTATGCTTTGATGGCCAAACAAGACTCCATCTCAGATTAGGTAAACTCTATCCCTGAGAAAGTTTTAGAAAACCTATGCACCTCTACTTGCATAGAACAAGTGGCAAAGTACCGAAATCACAACACTGACTTGATTGATGAAGTTTCAAACCTAAATGAGTTAAAGGAATGTTTTAAGAAAACTGAATCATCATACATTTGAAAGATTGAAAATTTAACCAAAGAGTATGAACAGTTAAAACAAACCAACTCAGTGCTTGAAACATAGCTTGATGACTTGCTGTCAAAGCTTGAGAAATCAAGAAATGAAACCAAAGATGCTAAGGCTGAGGTTGATGTTCTTGAAATCAAGCTAAACGATGCTTTGTTTACTTGTGAAAAATTTCAAGGAGAAAATAGAAAGGCTGAGAAGTTGTGGATGGGAGGGATGTATGGTAAAGCAGGTGTTGGGTATAACAATGTTGAACCACCAATTGAAACTCACCTGTAATCAAACCAATTGAAGCTTTAAAATCATAATGTAAAGTTAGTCTCACAGTTGATGACATCTCATCACAGTCAAGTTCTAAAAACACTATTGAGACTAAGAAAACTGAAGTCACTATTGCAAGCACCTCTACATCAGCTGACCAATCAAACATTTTGAAACCAACAATTGTTGTTCCTCCACCAACTATTTATGAACCCAAGGATTCAAAAGTTGGAGGGAAACAACCTGAGAAACCAAAGGGAGGTCAAACTCAAAGGTTTGGTCAACTCACTTTTAACCAAGTAACCAAGCATGAGTCTCCCAGAATATTTGAAACCAAAGTTGTTGAATGCATGTGCTGTGGTGAACAAGGTCACCTAGCTGCGTGAACTTCACCTGTGAAAAGCCAAACAATGAAGCATTTTGGATCTGAATCCAACAGGGTCTTAATTGGTAATGATAAAAATGGAAGTTTCTCTGTTTTAAGGCAAAATCGTTTTCCGGCTGAAGTTCAAGCGGAACATTTTTCCGCTCGAACTCAAGTTCAACCGGAAAACAAAACTCAACCCAGATCAGCTACTGCTCCAAAGCAGAGACCACATGTACATTCTGCTGATGGGTTTGAGCATTTTGAAGCTCAAGGAAGAAGAAATCCCTCTAGAGGAAAGACCACCTCTAGAGAAAATTTTTCAAGAAGCAAAAAATCTAACAAACCTGAAATTGTTTTTGCTACTAGTTCAAGTGGAAGTTACTGTGTTCCACCTCAGGGGGAGAGTTCAAATCAAAACAAACACTTTCCTCAAAGATTTTTAAAATCTCCTGAAAGAACTAAGTTGGTTAACCAAGGAAATGAAAAACCAAAGAAAATAACCAACAAGCAAAGAAAATCTAAGGAGTACAGGGAAAGAAAAATTGCTGAAAGGAAAAACACAAAAGGTGAAGGAGTTAGTCAAACAAGTACTCAATATGAGAACTTCAGTTTTGACAATGATGATCTGCTTAATGAAGCTCCAGTTTTAAATACTTTAGTACTCAAGGAGTATAAGTATAATGATGCTTATGGCAGACCCAAGACCACTCAGGCTTGGGTCCCCTATAGAAATTAATCATTTCTGATATGTGCAGGTGCAAAATAAAGGCCAAAATAGCCTATGGGTAGTTGACAGTGGCTGCACTTGCCACATGACAGGGAATAAGCAAATTCTGGAAAATACAAAAAGAATCAATGGAGGACCAGTTGCCTTTGGAAGCACAAAAGGCCATATCATAGCACAAGGTGATGTGACAAATGTACTGGTAGAATTTGACATTGTCAAATTTTGTTGATACATTGAATTTCAATTTGCTCAGTGTCTCACAAATGTGTGAGAAAAATTTGAATTTAATGTTTAATGAGAAAGAGGCCATAGTCCTCAAAACTGGTGTCAAAATTCCTGATGAACTAATAATGCTTAAGGTACCCAGGAGAGATGGATTATACATTTTGGATATGTCAGTTGCTGCTCCCTCATGTGGCACTGCTTGCTTTGTATCCAAAGCCTCAGTTAACGAATCTGATATGTGGCATAGGAGGTTAGGTCATGTGAACTACAAAAACATGAACAGAATTGTGAATCTTGGCTTGGTTAAGGGTCTTCCTAACAAGTATTTTGAATGTTCTGAAAACTGTGTGCCATATCTCAAGGGCAAGCAACACAGAACCTCCTTTAAGCCAAAAGTTGAATCTTCTATTTCAAAACCTCTAGATCTGTTGCACATGGATCTTTTTAGTCCAACTAGAGTAATGAGTTTAGGGAAAAGGTCATACTATTTTGTAATAATATATGATGTTTCTAGATACACTTGGGTTTTCTTTCTTAAAACAAAAGATGAAACTGCTGAATTGTTGAAAACACTTGTGATAAATTTTGTAAGTCCCGAAACGATCCTTACACGATATCAACGATCAATCGAAGGTGCGGAATCCCGACGATTGATTGATTCAAGAACAAAGATGAAAACAATAAACGATGAAGAACACAATTAAATAAACAAACGATACTAATCACCTTTGATTCGTGCACACGATTAAATAATCGTCTGGTACACAGATTCGCTACACACCGAAAAGCCTCCTTGTCTCTCTCTCAACTAGCTAGCCCCTAATATGAGTACTAAGATTTGTTTATATAGATAAACAAACCTTAAACCTAATTTTCGGATTAGGCTAAACAGGCCCACTAAACACCCCTTAAACTCTTTCTAATTGGGCCCAAACATGTCTAAATTGGCCCAATGACCCAATACAATGAAAACCCAACTATTTTACACCTATTCTATCACATAGGCCTTAAAAATAGTCCGCCAAGTGATGATTTAATACACAAGCCACAAATTATTCCCTTACAATCTTCCCCTTGGCTTGTGCTATTAAATGTCTTCTACTTTCAATCTTCAGACTTGCAGTCTTCTCCTTGGCTTGAGCATGCGTTGAAGAAGATTTTTTTCTTTAACAATCTTCAATGGGCAGCATATGGGATGTTAGATGGCTCTCTCTCTTTATCAGCATCAGCTTGAACTTCAAATGGTAAACACGTAATGAGAGGAGGATTCTCAAATACTTGCTCCTTCTTGAGTCCTTGCTGAAACATCAGTAACTGTCTTGACTTGCTCGTGACTTCAGAGGGTAAAACTTTAAAAAACCCTTGTCTTGGCATTCTTGAAATTCTTGTTGTGACTGCTCTGCATCTTTTCTTCAATTAGCTTCCCCTAAACTTGAGAACGGTGTCTTTGGAAGCTTTACTTGAACAACCAACAAACTTCCCCTGAGCATAGGGTAAGTCCTTTTCCGGCTGGTTCTTCAACACAAACAGTAGCAACACTCATTGGCTTTTCTTCTCCATGACATCTCATTTAACCTGTCATGCAGAACATGGAACAAACACTAACCAGACAATGATGACTGGTTATCGAGTTAGCATTATTTAACCAAAAGCACTTCCCCTTGACCCGAGGACTCTTCGCATTATCTCCCCTTGAGATTTTGGAGGAGTGAAACATTCTCGCATAAAACCCATAAAACTTATTTAAACTTCTCAAATCAACCTGGCCATGATTGAAAATAAATAATAAAAACTTAAGATAACTCAAAAGAAAAATAAAATTAAAAACAAACATACCAAATTTCTAAACGAGAAGGTTTTATTTTGGGATCAAACCGTCTTTGTCTGAACTGAGGAACCCTTTTCAGCATCTGTTACTCGAACACGTCCAGGCGATTGCCAGTATATTGGTCCTTCTTAAACCCATGTTCTTCATTTTCCCGGTTGTTTGTCACTTATTTATCTTTTAGGTGCATTAATTATGAACATCCGACAGTCACACACAAATCCTAGGTAATTAATATGTGCAGTCTATCAAGCTTGATCATTCCCTACCACATATTTTCACATTCCCATATCCAGAGTTTTGAATCTGTTCTCGAGACTTGGTTGAGAAGAGAAAGAACAGATCATAAAAGAGATAGGAATAATATACAAAGACTTGTATGATTTCAACTCAGAGGCGTTTATCAGTCAGGTTGTAACCTTTCATAAGCCTAGTCACAAAGTCAGGGCTAAAGGGTTTTAGACGCTAGAGGGTCTCTTTTGTTGTGCACATTGGCATCTTTTAGGGTGTAAATTATATACAGCGATCTGTAAGCACGTTAATACAGACTAACCAGGTCTTTGCTCACGCAAAACAAAGGAAAGTCTGATTAACACGTCAACCATTCTACACCAGGTCATTGCTCACGCAAAGCAGAGGCAAGACTTGACTGACGGCTTTGACATCCCCAGATCTTTGCTCACACAAAACAGAGGGGACGCCGACTTTTTGAGATTTTCGATTCAACACTTTGGAGTCCGGCGTGTGTATCGGGAACAATTTCGCAGTCAAATAGAACAAGCACTTAACCTAAGTGTGTGTAACCCGTCAAATGACATACTTTATCTTTAAGTGTTGTGACCCATACCTTTGTTTTTGGAACTGAGCCTACCGAGCACATCACCTTGGATCATGTCTTTCCCTTTTGCCTTACGCGTGTCAGTCATTCTGAGAACGGAAATATTTCACTTCCCTGCCTTCTCAAACACAAACAAAAAATTAAAAATTAAAAAGCACAATTTTTGAGGGGTCAACGATTTCATCATTTCTATTCTTCCCCTTGCTTTTTGATTTTTAAAATCAACACACATTTTTTTTTATTTTTTTTTGATATATATTTTTTTTTATGATATATTTTTTTATATATTTATTTTTTTAACACTCACTGACACAATACTAATTATGTACTAAAAACTGGCCTTAGCTGGCCAAGCTAACCTTCAAAGTGTATCTTTTGAAAATTTTCAGAAATGGGTTTTGTTTCATGCACAACCATACTTCACATCAAATCAGCCAAGAAACAAACAATTCAGACAGTGTTACCTTTACTGCTGATTTTCTCAGATTTACCTCTCACAAGGAAACATACCCTCCATTGAAATCTTCATGTCATGTGGTAGGGAGATGCCTCCTATCCTGTGCCTGGAACAATCACTATCACAAACAAACAAGGTTAATGAAAGTCCTCCTTGACTGTTCCTGCACAAGGTGAGAGATCAGTTAGCCATAGGTACCCAAGCCATTGTGGTTCTGGGTATACCTGAAGAATCAATGAAGGTTACTTCTTTTAAACACATGCCCTTTGAAAAATCAGGAGTTTGAGTTGCAGCTGCCTTTGATTTTGGTTTCCAAATACCAGGTGATTTGAAAGTTGTTTTACTCACCTTTGAAGTAGTGACTTTAGGTATTTCAACCTTCTTCATTTCAGGTTTCTTTTTCAAAACAGTTTTAGTTACCTTTGGAGGAGTAACTTTAGGTTTGTCAACTTTGTGTTGTTTTGAAATCGGTTTCTTCACCTTTTTATGAAAATTCTCAAAATTTGGAAAAACATATTTTTGATTTGAAAATTTTCTTTGCTCTTTCGCAGCGCCCCAATGTTGATCAGAGGGTTTTATCGAAGGAGAAACTGTCTTCATCGCCTTAGGTGGTTGCACCTTCATTGGCTTAGACTTTATTGAATCCTGAGACGAAACACTCCGACTTTGCGGATAATATGGCTCATAGGGGCGATAGAGACAATTTCGGGCAATGTGACCAGGATTGCCACAATTAAAGCAAGTTTGCTTCTTCAGGTAGAAGTCAGAAGTGTGACCGTTTGAGCTGCATGGCTTTGATGGAGAGGCATTAAGATTCGGTTGCATGTTCAGAAAGACTCCAGATCTCCAGTTGTACGATCTTTCTGACCTTGATCCTTTTCTGTTGAATCTTTTCTGGTTTGTTGAAAACTGAGCAGAACCAGACATTTGAACTTTTGGGCCCACTGGTTTCTTTGAGACTGTTGTGTTGGCACTGCATGAGCCCACTGATGAGTTTGGAGACTTGATAGTAGTTTTGGGCCTTTCAATCTTGATAGGAACAGAAGTTGGAGGCTTGATGGTGATCTTGGGCTTCATGCTCTTAATGTTAGATGATAAACCGCCATCATGACCCAAGCCTTTGAACTTGGAGGAGAAGGATGGTAGTTCATAGCCAACATTTGGTTCTTGGTCAAACATAGACCCAGATGTCATGAATATCCTACCATTGGGCCTTGTAGTCATCACCACACGTTCCCGCTTTACCTCATCCACCACTTTCGAATAAGGAGTCTCGATCTTTGGATAAGGAGTCAACTTTTCTTCATCAGCTCTGTTCACTTCACTAGAGCTTGAACCAGCACACTCAGTAGTGTTATTAGACTGAGTTGCTTCAGTGGCTGTCTTTTCATCTTTCTGCACTGGTTGAGGCCCATATACCATGGTTGCTTCATTCTGGGACTCTTTCAACAATTCATCTGCAGTTTGGGGCACTTTTATGTATTCATGTTGTAATGGGGGAGGAAAATTTCCATCACCGAGGCCAGATGTTTCTTTTACATGCTCGAGTCGCTCTTCAGATTTAAACAACACATGATGAGAGTCCATCATTTTCTTTTGTATAACTTGATGTTTCTCAAGGGCAGATTGGGAAGAGTCAAATTTGGTTCTTAGTTCCTCAACCTCCTTGGTTAGCTCTTCTACCTTAGCGTTAGCAAGCCTAAGATATGTGCTTTTATCACTCACCTGAGATTGAAGCTTCTTAACATCTACCTGAATGGCCTCAAGTTTCTCTCTAAATATTTTGGTCTTACCTTTGGACTCCCTAAGGTCTCTAGCAGTGATTGCATGATTTTGACATTCATTTGTAAACTTGCTCTCCCATTCTTTAATCAAAGCACAGCACGTGGGGTTTGAGCATTCCTCGCAGTTACAGATCCAAGTTCCATCAGCACGATTGATCTTCCGTTTTTCCTCCTCTTTTTCACGGAATGTCCGGAATAGATACTTCTCCTGACTGAGTTCGTTACCTAAAGACTCTATCCTCTTTTTGTAGGGTTCGACTTGTTTTAGATGATTCTTTAGTTTGTACTCTGCATTGAGACGGTCTCTTTCTTCAGTTCGAAACAGTTGCTTATAATGTTCGATTGATTCGGAGCAAGCCGAGTTCGAACATATCTGAGTTTGATCACTCACAAGAGGAGAAGCAACTTGAGTACTCGTCATTGTCGTCTTTGGATGAACTTCTGGATAAAATACGAACTGAAAGACTTGAATGGATTGAAAAGAGATGGATCGAAAAGTCTCAACTGGATCGGAAAGTCAGCTTTTCGATCGGGCAGAGTTTCGGCTCGATCAAAAAGTGTAAGCAGATCGAAAAGTCACGAAGGGACTTTCCGATCGAAATACGAGCTGATCGAAAAGTCACGAAGGGACTTTCCGATCGAAATGCGAGCTGATCGAAAAGTCACGAAGGGACTTTCCGATCGAAGGGCGAGGCAGATCGAAAAGTCACGAAGGGACTTTCCGATCGAAGGGCGAGCTGATCGAAAAGTCACGAAGGGACTTTCCGATCGAAGCGGAGCTGATCGAAAAGTCACGAAGGGACTTTCCGATCGAAACGGACCTGATCGAAAAGTCACGAGGGGACTTTCCGATCGAAAAGTGGGGAACCGGGAAGTACTCTCCGATCGAAAGTCACGAGGGGACTTTCCGATCGAAAAGTGTCCAAAAGGGTCGAAAAGCCAAAAATTTCGATCGAAATAAGGGTCCAAGCCACAGATTTTCGATCGAATAGCTTATAGAACACGGGCTTCTTACTTCTGCAACACTTGTAGCCTGTAAAACAATCACAAGAAACTCACAAATAAAACCGTTAGTAACACCTTGAAACACTTGGATCAAAAATGTGAAAATTAAACGAAACGAATTACTCCACAATGTGCAGAAAAATTCAGTGATCAAAACCCCGTTAAAATTAATTTACACCAACTTGAATTGAGTGGCCGTTTATAGCTTTAAAAACCGGATGACGTGGGCCGCTAATTTTAATTAAATGGTAATGGCAAAATTGTAATTTTTTAGAAATTCAATTCACGTAGAATTTAACTTTCGAATTCAAATGGCACTTTTGTAATTAAATCAATCTTCAAATTGTAAGGATCGTAAACCTCTTTCCAAAATGAATCCTCCTTAATTTATGGCCTGATTGACTTTCCAAAATAAGGTGAGATCGTAAACCCCGTAATCTCAATGGAAAACGTTTTTTTTTTTCAAATAGAAACTCTTTCCCCAAGAAAGCAATCCTGCAGATTAAACATATAATAGACTTTCCCAAAATATGACCAATCGAGAACCCTCCTAGACAAACGTAAAACCAAGCGAAAACCGAGAGTTTGATTTTTTTTTTATAAAAAACACGATTTCAATCTGCACAACCTCAAAATCTGATAAACGAAATTGGCACTTTAGTCGATTAACGTGATGCTTGATCGAAATCCTAGCAAAACAGGGTCGAAAACCCCTAGAATGCTAATCGAAAACCTGAAAATCAAGAGAAACTCCACAGAAATTGTTAGGACTTCTTGAATCGATATTGTGCGAGCCACGAAACACGTGTTTCTTGGCTCTGATACCAATTGTAAGTCCCGAAACGATCCTTACACGATATCAACGATCAATCGAAGGTGCGGAATCCCGACGATTGATTGATTCAAGAACAAAGATGAAAACAATAAACGATGAAGAACACAATTAAATAAACAAACGATACTAATCACCTTTGATTCGTGCACACGATTAAATAATCGTCTGGTACACAGATTCGCTACACACCGAAAAGCCTCCTTGTCTCTCTCTCAACTAGCTAGCCCCTAATATGAGTATTAAGATTTGTTTATATAGATAAACAAATCTTAAACCTAATTTTCGGATTAGGCTAAACAGGCCCACTAAACACCCCTTAAACTCTTTCTAATTGGGCCCAAACATGTCTAAATTGGCCCAATGACCCAATACAATGAAAACCCAACTATTTTACACCTATTCTATCACATAGGCCTTCAAAATAGTCCGCCAAGTGATGATTTAATACACAAGCCACAAATTATTCCCTTACAAATTTAGAAAATCAATCCAATCTTAAAGTCAAAACAATCAGATGTGACAATGGCACAGAATTCAAAAATCATGTTTTGAATACATTTTGTGAGGAGAAGGGAATTGTGAAACAATTCAGTGCTCCTAGAACTCCACAGCAGAACGGTGTTGCTGAAAGGAGAAATAGGACATTGATTGAAGCTCTAGATCCATGTTAGCAGACTCCAAGCTCCCTGTGATATTTTGGGCAGAAGCAGTGAACACTGCCTGTTATGTCCAAAACAGGATTTTAATTGTCAAAAGCAAAAACAAGACACCTTATGATCTTTGGAGAAAAAGAAAGTCAAACATTTATTTCTTTAAGCCATTTGGTTGTCCTGTTACAATATTAATAACCAATGAGTCATTGCCCAAATTTGCTGAAAAGGCAGATGAGGGATATTTTGTTAGATACTCAGGTATGTCAAAAGCATACAGAGTGTACAACAAGAGAACCAAAATTGTTGAGGAAACTATAAATGTCTCTTTTAATGAAAAATCTACCAACAATTTTGAGTCTCAACCCACTTGGTTATTTGATATTGACGCACTAACCACTGCTTTCAACATAACTGTTGATAAGCCTGTGAGATCTTTAGTGCAGGAAAATAACTTTTATAGGTCTGCTGATGAACATTGGAAGAGGAACACTACTGGAACTAAGAAGCAAAACTTCTTCTCTTCAATGAGCATCAAACCTATCTTGCCAGGCAATGGAAAGAAACCTTCTGAAATAATTCAAATTGAAGAAGGAATTGTTCCGGTCGAAGTTCAAACGGAAATTTCTCCGGCTGACGTTCAAACGGAAATTTCTCCGGCTCAAGTTCAACTGGAAAACTTTATTTCAGAGATTGTTGAGAACAATGATTCCGGATCAACTGAACCTGAAAATTCAAATGATGAATTCAGTTTCGAGCATCTGACCCACATTTCAGAAGACAGTTCTCACAATACAGTTGAAAGTTCAAATCCTGTTTCACAAATTGCTGATATTGAGCTTGATTACAGACTTCCTTTGTTCAATATACCCTCAAATGGAAGAAGCCATGAGTTCCTTATGTTTCTAGACAGAAGAATCAACAGAGATCACCCGGTGAGAAAAATTATTGGAGAAGTGTCAGCATCTGTGTTGACAAGAAGTAGATCTGCTAATGCAAACATTTGTTTGCATGCTACATTTTTGTCTCAAGAAGTGCCCAAGAAGGTAACAGATGCCTTGGAAGATAACAGTTGGGTCGAGGCAATGCAGGAAGACTTATTTCAGATTAACAAGCAGAAAGTTTGGGAATTGGTAGATCTGCCTGATGGAGCAGAACCAATTGGCACAAAGTGGGTATTCAGAAATAAGAAAGATGACAGGGGAATTGTTATCAAGAACAAAGCAAGACTGGTAGTGCAAGGCTATGTACAGGAAGAAGGCATTGATTATGATGAAGTGTTTGCACCAGTGGCTAGAGTGGAAGCTATCATAATCTTCTTAGCCTATGCTGCCTTCAAAGACTTCCAAGTATTTCAGATGGATGTCAAAAGTGCCTTCCTGTATGGCCTACTGGAGCAAGAAGTATCTGTCAACCAACCTCCTGGCTTTGAGGACCCTCACCATCCTAACAAGGTGTGCAAGCTAATCAAAGCTTTGTATGGTCTCAAACAGGCACCTAGAACCTGGTATGAAACTCTTTCTAACTATCTTCTAGAGAATGGCTACAGGAGAGGGGCCATTGACAAAACACTTTTTGTTAAAACTGTTGGTAAGGATATGTTGATGGTACAAATCTATGTAGATGATATTATTTTTGGTTCATCTAACTCTATTTTGTGCAAGGAGTTTGAAACTTTGATGCAGTCCAAATTCGAGATGAGCTCTATGGGAGAATTAACATTCTTCTTAGGACTACAAGTGAAGCAAACTGCAGATGGAATCTTTTTGAATCAATCAAAGTACATCCAAGACATGCTGAAAAGATTTGACATGCAAGCCTGCTCAAGTGCAAAAAGCTCCTATATCCACTTCCCACAAGTTAACCAATGACTTAAGTGGCAAGCCAGTGGATGTACACTTGTATAGAGCAATGATAGGCTCACTGATGTATCTCACTGCTAACAGACCTGACATCATGTTCAGTGTTTGCTTATGTGCTAGATATCAGTCCTCACCAAAGGAGTCACATATGCTAGCTGTTAAGATAATCTTCAAGTATCTAAAGGGGCAACCAAAATTGGGTTTGTGGTATCCCAAGAACTCCGACTTTTCTTTCAGAGCATTCACAGACAGTGATTATCGTGGTTGTGACATTGATAAGAAATCAACATCAGGTGGATGTCGATTCCTGGGTGAAAGCCTTGTCTCTTGGCAATGCAAGAAGCAAACTTGTGTTTCCACTTCAACTGCTGAAGCTGAGTATATTGCTGCCTCAAGTTGTTGCTACCAAGTCCTTTGAATCCAAAATCATGCTTGACTATGGGATCACATTCATGGAAACTCCTATTCTTGCAGATAACAACAGTGCCATCTCCATCATCAACAATCCAGTAAAGCACTCCAAAACCAGACATATTGACATAAGGTATCATTTTATTAGAGATTGTGCAGAAAAGAATTTGATCAAATTATTCAAAGTTCATACTGATCACCAGTTGGCAGATTTTTTTACAAAAGCTTTTGATGAGGCAAGATTTTTCTATCTCATCACAGCCATTGGGATGATGAATTTTGAATAAAAACTTTTCACAATTTTCAAATAAAAGAGAGATATGTGCTTAAGAGTCCGTCTCTTGATACAAAAAGAAAAAGAAAAAGAAAATTTCTTGTGACAATTTCAGTTCATAGTCAGTAACCTCTGTTACACTATGAAAGTTTATTACAAATTTTCAAAAATCTTGTGTTTTGGTGTTCAGCTTCAAGTTTCGGTTCAACCTGTGAGTAAAACAACTTTTGAAACTCACTGCGTGAACTTCAACCGGAAAAATGCTTTGTAAATGACGTGGCAACTGATTTTGAAAACAATTATTCCAAGCGGAAAAATCATCCGCTTGAAGTTCAGACGGAAGAAATTTAGTTTTTAAAATAAAGGAGAAAAAGGTTCCGCTTGAACTTCCGGGTCAACAAAGTCAAAGTCCCATTTAATTACCCGGAAGGCACAACTTTCTAAGCGCATATACATTTATTTACCCATTAAGTTTTTAACTGATTAAAATCCGAGGTTTCAATAAATTTACTTTTGGATAAAGACATGCTTTAACCAGTTGTACCGTATAATCCATAAAGCACCTGTCCCATCAGTTACTGAACCGTCTGTTTTAACTCTCTCTCCTCCACGTCATCACCGAAAAGGTAAAAAGCCCTAATTTACCGTCACTTTCCCCATTTCTCTCAACCCCACTCAGCAATTACTCCCAAATTTCTCTCAAACTCTCTCCGATAAACCTCCGTTCAACCGTCAATCTTCTCAAAACGTGTATCAACGAATGGCTCCAAAAGCAAAGGCGAGTGGCAAGAAGCCCATCGGTGACTCCAAGTTTCTTATAGAACACAATTTGGTGGCGTACCTAGAACTACCAAGCAAAACTGATATCTACAACGGCATGATAGACTTCATCAAAAGATCTTACCTTCATCACGCGCTCACTGTTGAAGCAGAAATATTTGAAGAGGTTATGGAAGATTTTTGGTCTCATGCTAGGGTTACCGAAGGCGAAGATGGTAGTGAAACGATTGTGTCGAAGGTTAAGGGCACAAAAGTGGAAATTGATGAAGCAAAGGTGCGAAAACTATGGAAATTAAGGGATGACAATGGATATGAAGTAGTCGACTCCCTGAAAAATCTTCGACTATTCAGGGATATTGGATACGGTGGTTCCCTGCAAAGCAAAACTATCAAGAAAGGGCAATTACCTTACAAATGGAGGTTCCTGGTCCATACAATTTTGGTGTGCCTATCTCCAAAGAAGGGTGGATTTGACGAGCTTGCAAGTGAATAAGCTTCCGCCTTCTATTCTGTGGTAAAAGGTGAAAACTTCAATTTTTCCAAACTGATTTTTCAAGCCCTAAAATCCAACATTCATTCTGAATATATCTACCAGTACCCTAGATTTTTGACATACATTCTCAAAGAAGAGTACCCCCAAATCGTCTGGCTTGGTACAATTTTGCAACCAAAACTTCTTAATGAGAAAACTTTTTCAAACCTTGCTTTAAACAAGACTGCATTTCTTGGAAGGGACACTGACTATCCTTTACCAATTCTAAGGCAGTTTCCAGATGAACCTGCTACTGCTGAGGTTCACCCGGAAACTGTAGCAGCAACTAAACCCCATGCTCAAGATAATAGAGCTATAAACCCAATAGCTTCTTATCCCACATCTGTCCCAGCTTCCTCTACTCTCAAAACTTTTCAATCCAGAAAGAGGAAAGCTTCCACAAGTCCCACCAGCCAACCCGAAGCTTCTAACCCCGTTCAAGGCAAAAAAGCCTAAACGGAAACTAGTTAAATTGGGATTCTCTCTTAGGGATGAACCTTCATTTGAGGGGGAGTCATTAGAAGCAGATGCACAATCCCCATCTGAACACTTTTCACCCCTACATCCCCAATCACCTAGGAGTGACAATGCACCTATTCTTGGTTCAAATGAGGGTGTTATTAACTCACCAATCTCATTACAGGAGAACATACTGATGAACCAGGACACTGTTGCATTGAACCCCCATTACTCACCGGATGTGAATCTCAAGAGATCTGAATAGATTCATGCGGAAAGGGCTACTGCTGCCCAAGGATCCCTACTGGATCTTGGTGTCAGCAGCAACATTAATAAGACCCAATCTGCGGCAATCTTCTCTGAATCAGCACCTGGAAGTCCTTCATTGGATCCAAGGGTTGCTGAAATAGATGAAGAGAATCCCAGGTGCCAAGAAGCCGTGGGTACCACTGCTGATCAATCTAGGATTGATAGCTTGGTTTTGTCCAAGGAAACTGGTAAAAAGCCAGTTGAGGACAGTTATACACTACCTGAATTGACGAAACTGTACCTTACTCTCCAAGCACAGGTTGATACTCTGAATGCAACTGTTGCTCATTTGGTAAAAGCTGATCCTTCTAACACTGAAGCAGGTCCTTCAAACCCTCTCAGAGAAGCTGATGAAGCTGTTATTGCTGATGAAGCTGATACCATCAAATTGGGGGAGAAGATGCCATTAAGGCCTGTTATAATTGAAATTGAAGAAGTTGAGAGGATACCGGCTGAAGTTAGAGCCACAGCTTGTGTAAGAATTGGTCTCAACCCCTTCACTGTTGAAGAAAGTTGGGTGAACATGAAATGCAGTCAACTGATTGCTATTTCTCCTTTTGAGGACCCCAACCTCACTGAGCTTGTACAGTCATCCATGCTGATTGCTGGTGCTCTCCCTGAGCACATAAACATGATCACAACACTTCTCAAAGATGTTATCTTTCTGGCTGAAAGATCCAGTGATCAAGTGGTAGGAAACATTGCCTCCACTAGCAAGGCAGCTATGTATGTTAAAGAGAGCACTGCAACTGTTGCAGTTGCTTCAATGACTGAAGGAGAAGACGAAAACTTGATTGGTGAAGGAGAAGTCACAGAGGTGCTGGAAATAGCTGACAAAGAACCTGAAGTCACCAAACCGCAGGTGGTGACTGAAGGCCAAATTCATGTTCAACCGGAAGTTCAACCGGAACTTCAACCGGAAACTCAACTGGAAGAACAAAGAAGTGAAGGAGCAGAAGACATAGCTGAAACTTTGATAGCCTTAAGGAGCTCAGAACCAGTTCAAGTGGAAACACCAGTTCAAACTGATATTCTTAAAACCATTCAACAGGTGGCTCAGACTCCTGAAGCTGAGGCTATAGAGAAAATGGTAGAAAATGCCAAAAGGATAGCAGAAGATGAGAGGCTAGCCAAAGAACTTCAAGAGGAATATGATCTGTATCTGCAAAATGTAGTGTTTGAGAATTTGCTTGAAGAGGCTAAGACAAGATCTTTCAATCGGAGACTAAAGGATTACAATTTGTGATGCAGTGACTAAAACTGCTAGGCAGAGGTTGATTTCCATTGCTTCTCAATTGCCTACCAGATTGACAAAGAATGATGAGAATTACATTCTGCTGAAAAAGGTACAAAGGGCTCTTGTGGTTAGAAACTTGAAGACAGAGGAAGAGGTAGCTCAGATGCAGGATAGGGAACTGTGCAGCTTAATTGATACTACCTTTTACGAGCTTAAAGGAGATATAGCTGCTGTTAATCCTAACTTGGTGATGCCTTCATCTTCCGAGCTCATCTCAGGTACAACAACAAATGTAAATGTTAAACCTGGATTTACTAATGTTGCAGATGTACAACCTCCACCCTCCTTCACCTACAACCTAAACTCCATGCCTACAATTGTTCCATCAATTCTACAGTCACTTGCCATCACACCCTACAAAACACCCTCCATCTCCAAGAAAGTAGCCACCAAGCTCGCCAACCCCAAATACAGAACATATAACTTTACACCAATTATTCCCCTCAAGAAGAAGCCTCCACCTACCATGGATTTTTCTGACATTTTCCCACCTACTCCACCTTCAAGTCCCACACCAGAAGCTATTTAACCACCAACACAAACCTCCCTACCTCCTCTCACCATCAATGAACCTTCTACCACCATCACCAAACCTACTGAAGCTCAAACTGGCCCTTCTTCATCATCTGACAAAGGCAAAAGACCTATTGTGCAAGAATCTACAAATGATTCTAATGAATAAAGGATGATGAGAAAAAGGAAAATGATGCATGCCAAGAACAAAAGAGATCAAAGGCAGAGAAGAAAAGCTCCACCCAGAAAGAAGATGATTGTGGGTTGGACAGTGGATGAAGCCACCTTTGATTTCACCTTCAATTTGGCAAATGGCACAACTCAGGTGGTAAATGCTCACAAGGCCACTACATATCTTACTTTGCTGCAAATGACAGACATCATTCTGAAGCTTAGAGAGATTCTGAGTCCTTCAAGAGCTGAGCACATGTTAAGGCTTATCATTGAGCCAACTGTGCTGGACTGCGGAGTGTTCTACAGAAGCAATTTAGATGATGATTCAGCAGAAGAAGAAGAAGAAGAAGAGCCTGCAAGTGAAATAAAATTTATCATTTGGGAAGAGGAAGAGAAGCTATTTTATGTTCACAGAGCCGATGGCACCTTCACATTTCATGAGTCCATTTCTGTTTAAGAAGAATGGAGCGAAATGGACTGGGAATCTTTCAAGCATCTGAAGGTGACCAAAACAAATTCAATAGAGCTTTCTCAAAACCTAGATGCCAACATCAGAACCACTGACAGTAGGATGAGGAGATGAAGATTTTTGGGTACAAGTCAATTTTTGAAGATAAACATTGGAATTTGACAGCATCAGCTTAGGGGAAGACTGTAAGGAATATTGCGCTTGGAAGATTTCCGGCTGAATGCCAATTTTGTTACGTTCCGGCTGAAGTTGAAGTTGAAGCGGAATTCTCACTTCAAGCGGAACTGGCAGTTCAAGCGGAAAGAAGCAGTTTTGTCCTTTAGCGAATATTCCGGGTGAACTCGTTTATCCACCAGATAAAGAGTTCAACCGGACATTTCCTGAGATGTCTTTTCAGCAAGTCCAATCCTGCAAAAGCTTCTCGTATGCTTCTATATCTGGTTCAAGCCGCTCTCCTAAAGTAGTATGTTGCTGCAAACACGCAAGATATTCCAATTGCCGATGTTTATTCTTTTGGTAGTTTGTATTTGACTTTTTAGTTTACGGTCTAAATTAGATCGCATGAGATCAATGGTTGTCATTGATCTCATCAGCACTATATATAGCATAGTTAGCTCTCAGTTTACACAACATGAACATCATCTGTTCTTGAACAATTTGTAATAGTGTAGCTTCGAGTTAATGCAAATAGTGCCGAGTATTTGATACTTTGTTGTTACTATCTTTCTGCAAATCAAGCATTTACATTATACACAAGAACTAAATATCGCTTAAGTAAAGTGAAATATAACTTCAATTCCGCAGGGTTATATTTGCAAGTAAAGGGCTTTGTTTTAGTTTAACTCTAACTAATAACGATCCTACAAATTGCCTGCAAAAAAAATGCTAAGTTAGTACAAGAAGTTGAAAAATGGAAAGCTGAAGCGAAAGATGTTGAAAAAGATTTCAATGATCTGTATGAGAAATCAAATATTAAGCTTGATATACTTACCAAGACTTCTGATGAACATGTTGCTAAAATTGAGGCATATCAGATTGATATGGAAAAGTTGTTGGATGAAAAGAGGGAGTTAGCACGGGTGAATAAATTGCTCAATGTGAATCTTGAAATTTAGAAAAGAAATGAAGATAAATGGAAGAAAGAGTTGTTTGCTGAGCTTGATAATCTGCGGCTGCAAAAATATGAAACTAACAAGGTTGTTAAGAGGTTGATCGGTACAGAAAAAGAATTGGCTGAAGCACAACAAAAGATTTCCGATTTATAGATTCAAGTAATTGATGCCAATCGTCTTTTGAACAATGTCACAAACTCAGAACCCTTCACAAATTTCTTAGCAAAAGATGAAAATTTTGAAAGAATCTTTGACAAAACAGTGACACCCCCGACCATTATCAAGGAAGTAGTCAATGTTGTGAAAGAAAAAGTTGAAGAATGTGATTATTTAAAGTTTTCATAGTCAAATTCAGAAGAAGAGAAAGTTGTGAAGAAGAAGAAAAACAAGAAGGCTAGTAAAACGAATGAGAACAAATCTGAACTTCCTACATTTTCAAAGTTTTTGTGTCTGGTTTATCATCAACAGAGAATGAGCAATCAGCTGCTTCTACAGAAAAGATTCGTACTCATCCTGATATTGATGAGACGATTTTGTATGCAAAGAAGAATGTCAATGAAGTCAAAGCTGAGTTTTCTCCTTTGGCAAAGAATGGGCATAAGTAAATTTATTTCTGAGGAAAAGGTTTCTGGAAAAAGCGTTGGTTTGGGTTTTATGACCAAGATTGTTAAAGATTGTGGTGTTCAAGGTCCAAAACACAAAATCTGAAGAAAATTAAACTTAAGCAAGTCAAGAAGGAAGTTTTCAAGGCTGAAAAGGTTCAACCCGAGAGATTCTACAAGCTTAAGGGTTCGGAATAAATATTTTCTGATAAAGAATTTCCACTTCACTGCATGGATGCTCAGAAAATTGTTGAAGTTTTTGTGAAGAATGATAGTTCAAAGAACAAGAAGAAACAATCTGCTATATTTTCTTCTGGTGGGTTTACTCTAAAGAGCCCCACTTCAAAATGGAGTTATGATCATCGACATCAGGTATTTGATTATTTCTATGATCATTTTGGAGATAATCATGTTTGTGAAGTTTTGCAGGTTCCAAAACAGAAAAACATAATCAATCGTTTGTGATATGGCAAAAGATTGTCCGGTTCCTGCTGCTTCTACTTACACAAAACAAAAAAGTTTCAGTTTTTGGTAAACCTGCCAACCAAATTTTATTGATACAAAAAGCAAGAACGATTTGTTCCAATGTTTTCAAAGGTTCAAAATATAGGTTGTTTTTCACGGTCATCTGTGATTGATTCATCAAAAACTGAATTACCAAAACAACAACAACAGTGGAAACCTCTAAGGTGGTTTCAAAGCAAAACAAGGACACTGGTCGACCAGAAGCGATCCGCTTCGGGTCATTTATATACTCATGAGTTTGACCAGTGTGCGGGTCCTTCTGGAAGATCTATCTACGATTGAAAAGTTGTTGATGGAGGAGTACTCTACTTATCTTAATCTAAATTTCATGATTCATCTTTCTAACCTGAAAGTTTTCTGAAACTTAAATCAGTCAGGTGATCGTGTCGGTTGATCAATTTTATTTCTTTGCGTTTCATTTATAGTTTAGGGTGAGAAAATTAAAAAAGCCAAAAATAGTGTCTTGTTTTTATAAAATGAAAAATCCAAAAATAGAATATTTCATTTTAAGGGGGAGAAAAAGTGAAAAGCATGTTATGGGGAGAAAAAGGCAAATATGGAGAAGGTGAATACATGACAAAAATATAATTTTGAGAAATTGATCATTAGGAAATGATGGTACAGTGGCTTAAGTATCTGACTCATGGATAGAGTAGATAAAAAAGCCATAAGATCATTGTTTGATATGCTTGGTAGGCTCGGCAAATCAAAAAGTATACTGATGTGATATACATTAAATACTATGTTTGACTATGTGGATAACATCTTGAAGCATATTTAATGACAAAAAGAGAAAAATATGTGAAAAACAAAATGAGAAGTCACTATGTATACATGTGTTCATTTTCCAAGTATTTAAACTTGGTTGATTTTCTTTATTTTCTCAAACGATCGGACTTTCTCTACGTGCTCACATAGTCGACCTGATTGTTGTTCGTTTGAGGTTCTGCTTTATTTTCTTTGGTTTTCTCTGCGTGTCCACTAGACCGACTTGATTGTTGTTGAATTATACAATTTCAACTTGTTTTATCTTTCTTATTTTGTTAAATCCAATGCCTTATCTGCGTATCAAAAGATCGACCTTAAGGTAGACGATTTAACGTTCTTATTTCTTTTTGCATGGAAGACATTTGACAATATCATGAAAACAATATGCTATGTGATAATCACAAGTATATTCATACAAGAAAATGAAAAATGTCTAAATATGTCTGATAGTGTGTGGTACACTGGTCAAAGAAAATCTAATCAATACCTTAACATATCCAGATGTTATGAGTATGATTCTGCTTGAGTTTAAGATGGACAAATTATACCCGCAATCAACCTGGCTTGTGAGCTTCAATTAGTTGAAATTGAAGTATAGTTCAGTGCGTTATGACCAATATGATACTAGATAGTGATCTTTCAATTAATTTTCGGTATGTTTTAGCATAAGTTTGAATAATCAAAAAGATTTTAGGTTTGTTTTGATATAAACCTTCTAAAAGCCAAAAAGATTTTGTTTCTGCTTTGTTTTCGATCTAATTGACACGTGATACAAATCAAATTTTTTAAATCAATATCTTGGGGCCTAGAAGAGACGTTTTGCACCAAGATTATTTATGATTGAACAAGTTCTAAGTGAGAAAGAATGTCACAACTTCAAGTCTACTGAAGCTGCTGATAAAGATAGAACACACTATACTTCGTTATCACTTTAAAAAGCATATACGGATCGATTCTATGGTAGATACTATCGAGACGGAAGTTTTGTCATATATTGTGTTGAATGATTACATAAACCAAAGGAGTATACAACGATTAAGGTCTGGGGGAGGTTGGACAAAACCTCCCCTCTCAACACATTGAACTGGAAAGACACTGGACAGAAACTTACAATGAGTTACAAAGACGAAACTATTTATACTCGTGTAATTTTGTCCGAACCTGGACACTTCAAACCCTGTCCGAACTCCATCCGAACTTGGAGTTCGTCTACGGTTCGGATGACCCCGAACCTTGAGTTCGGCTGGGGTTAGGACCCCAGTTCATGTCTCAGTCAACTCTGTCTGTTCGACAATTCGAACAGTAACGGCCACACAAAGTTCATATATCAACAAATTCCCCCTTGGACGTTACTGTCGTATCCAGACTTTGATCTTCTAGCAATCTTCAGTAAGCTTGCTGCAGACGCCTCTTTCTTTAGCAAACTCCCATTGACCGAATCATAAGGTATGCAGGAAATAGCTTGCAATCCTGTACAATCATGACAATCAATAAAATTCCCCCTTTCTTCAAGCACTTCCATGACAAGCACATTCCAATCACATAGACGGATACTTTAAACCACCAGATATGACATCAAGATGCAGGATCACTTCATTTAATCGTCATGAACAAAAAACAAAACCCACAAAGATCACTGCAATTGACAGAAATCTTCAATCTTCATCGAATTGGAATACATTCCGATCTTTATGAAAATAGACACGATCAGCATCTTTAATCATAGAAATTCCCCCTCAGCATCAAATCCATACCAATATATAACTCCGGTAAACGTATATCTCATTGCAGACTGAAACCTGACCAAGTCGTCACAACTCAAGAAAGTATCGGGCATATGACAGAAAGTTCCAAACCATAACCGAAAACTTTGACATATCAGTTCGCATGAACATCAGAATACACCACCTTTCCATGAAGATCAAAAATTACCATCATCCATGAACTGATTGCTTTTGAATATTCACTTTTTCAATTATGAAACTTTGAAAGTTTTCTAGTCCCATTTCCCCCTAAACAGGTGACATATTCAAATCTTCAATATTCTTCAGTTTGTGTAGACAAATTAAGTCTGATAAATGCAATCACAAAGACGCAATTTCTCAGAATTCAAACAATCACGTCGAAGTAATCATATCAATGTCTTTGAATCTCTGTCCATCATCAGGAACACACGTTCTCGAATCTCTGGCCATCACCAAGAACAATGACTACCCACAAACTCATTTTTTGAAATTCGATCACAACTCGTAACAAATACCGTGATATGGATTTTTTTCAAACATAACACCCCACAGCTACCGAATCAAGGTTAAACCCGATAGCTGATCCGCTTCTTTGAAATTTCCACCTAATGGGGGTTCAGGGGCAGGGCCCCTGGCTGAGGTCATGCTAACCTTGGCCGAACATTGGTCGAACCTCATCCGAACCTGATCTTTGGATGTCCGAACCTTGGCCGAACCTTATCCGAATCTGATCTTCGGATGTCAGAACCTGATCTTTGAATGTCCGAACCTTGGCCAAACCTCATCCGAATCTGATCTTCGGATATCCGAACAAGTCCGAACCTTGGCCGAACTTCAAGTTTGGAGCGGTTATTTTTCAGATCTGAAGTTCTGCTGCCGAACTCTATCCGAACTTCACTGGAAATTTTTGAAATCGCACCAGATTCAGAATTTGATCGAATTTTGACACACAGATCCTTCTGTTAGGTAAAAACATGACTCAGAAAGACTCGATTGATTAAAAATCAATCAGAAACACTTTCAGTCACCCTAACTGAAGGTTTAACGTCTCAAACTTAAGAAAAATGATGAATTTAGACCATAGAAAGAGCCAACAACTCTGATACCACTTTAAAAAGCATATACGGATCGATTCTATGGTAGATAATATCGAGACGGAAGTTTTTTTATATATTGTGTTGAATGATTACATAAACCGAAGGAGTATACAACGATTAAGGTCCGGGGGAGGTTAGACAGAATCTTGAAAACGCCTGAGCATAGGAATCGATCTAGTTCGATAACAATCGTGTATACGAGAATGTAAACAAAACAGTGTAAATAACTCAATCTCTCATTAATACTTTGATTACAAGAGACTCAGAGTACAAACACACACTCTCACACAGAAGTTCGCTCAACTCTCAAAAACTAGTTAAAAAGACACACACAAAACTATATATGGACCTACGGATGTCCGAACTCCCAAGCTTGTCCGAACTTGAGGTTCGGCCAAGGCTCGGCCAAGGTTCGGCCGGAGTTCGGCCATCAGAACATAAGTTGAAGTCTTTGTGTCTTTGTAGCTTTGTCTGATCCAGCTCATTGCCATATCGTGTATCAACAAACTCCCCCTTGGCAACAGCTGGACCGTTCTTCTTAGCCTTGAACATCTGCAGCAACCCCATCATCCTTCCTGACCAAATCATGGTTATTTCCAGCATAGATATCGAATGCAAAACAAACCCGTATCACCCTCTGGAACTTCAGCGCTTGCTCCATGTAATCAGGATGATACAAGATTGGATTGTGATAAAGCTCGTCTATATCAGCCTTTGACAAGTTGATTAGCCACATAGGATCGTAAATTTTCACAACTTGGTTGTTTTCCTTCAACACAATAACTGCTTCACTCGTTCTTTCATTGTAATACAACCATCTTAGATCCTTGATGAAGTCAAGCTTCATTTTCATCAAAGGAATCTTCTTCATTACATCCGGTTTCTTTGGAAACACCAAGATTATCAGTTTCTTGCCAGTTCTTTCGTGGACTCTTGTTCGGGATCGACGTCTTTTTGGCTTTTGAGGATCCAAAAACTGAAATCCTTCTCGACATTCCCTCTCAAGTGTCTTCTTAAAGTGCATACCCAACGCATCATCGCCATAACAGAAAAATGGCTTTCTGGCCAGTTCACGAATATCCCAAACCGGCAAACTGCTAAAATTTTTGGCACACTTGAAGTACTAGATTCCATGTTCACGTTTAATCCCATTGCACTTCAAGCTCGACGCATACATCCAACTAATTATTTCACCTGAAACTTAACCCTTGAATTTGAAGAACGCTCTTTGTTTGATTGGCTTCGGAGGCGGAACATAGTATGAAAAACTTTCATGAACTCGTCAAATGTCTGACGCTGTTTCTGAACTTTAGCCTCCTTAACCATTGGGTCTTCAGATTTTTCTGATTCTTTCTTTCTCAATCTTTCCTCAACCTCAGCATCTTTTTCCTTCGGAAATACCTCGAACTCATCACCAGATTGATTATTGTTGAAGTTGGAGTACAAATCTGGATATTCTTTTTCTGTAATATCCTCTATCTCAATCTCCTCTTCAAAAATACCCTCTTCGTCTTTATCAGACTCTGGTTCAGGATCTTCATATTTCTCTGGAACTCTCTCAAATGCTTTTCTCATCTCTTCGTCATTTAGATCAAACACTCTTTGCAACTCTTCACCCGTCAAATCACCCACAAACTCACCTTCTTCGAGTGTCTGCAACATTTGTGCAAAATCACTCATACTTATTGCAGCTTGATTAGATGGAATTGAGGTGATCGGCATAGCTTCTCGTGAGTCTTTCTCCCCCTGGGAAGTAGATGTCCCAGCACCCGAACCCGCAGTTCCAGATGGGCCTGGTCCTCCACCAACGTTGCCCTGAGAATCATCTTGATCGGGATCATCGTTCAGAAATCGCATCGGATCTTCAAAACAACCCGAGCCATCTCCAATCTGCCCTTAACTTTAAACTTCTCCGTCAAGAATTTAATCTGCTCACCCATTTCAAGAAGCATCCTAGACTGAGTCTGACTAGCCCTATTTAATCTCATAATCTCTTGATCTTTGGCTAGGTCACGACTCTGCAAAGTTGTGATCCGCTGACTCAGAAGTTGATTCTCATCCTTCAAATCATCATTATTTAAACGCAACACAGTAATCATCTTCTCTTGTTCTTTAGACTTAGCCTTCAAGGCATCAATCTGAGATTGCTGATCGTTTTGCGCGCTTTGAAGAATACTAGCTTGAGAGAAAGAAACTGAGCCCTGTTCAAAGTTGAAATTCACATCAGGTGTTGAATGTGCTGAAGCAGTAGCAGTTGCAGTCGAAAACACCGGAGTTGTGGGTGTAGATCCCACTGGCTGATTTACAAACTGCGCACCAGCACTTGCTGAAGGTGCTGTGCTAACAGTTGTCGATCTATTTGCATTCATCAGATCTTGCAAGAAGTCAGCCTGAACATCAGACACTGAAGTCTGAACAGTTGTAGACAGTTCAGGCACAGACATAGCAGGAGTTGCTGAAGAAGAAACTCCAGAACGAGATTGCAGAATGAACTGTTGTACTCATTTTCTCTTCTTAGTTCTTCCTCCAGTAATCGACTTCTGCCTTCTTTTTGTTGAAGAACCAGTAACTTGCTGTTTACCTTTGCCAGAAACCACATCAGCATCAGGGTTATAGTCTTCGTCAGACTCAGATGAGGCCACCACATCATACACACGATCCTTATAGCGATCGTTGCTCTTGTTCTTGCTGATTCGGTAAGCGAAATGTTCATCGCTACCCTTCCTGAGCTTTACATACTTCGAGTTGATCAAGACTCTCATAAACGGATTGTTTGTATCAGAGAAGTCTTCAGAGTCAGCCCCAACATCTAGATCCTCTTCATCTTCATCTGATTCATCTTCCAGCGTATTTACTGTTGGTGTCTCAGTCACATCGACAGATACAGGAACTTCCTGTGCTGAGACCACCAGTTCAGTAGTTGGCGGTTGAGAGACAGCTTGTTCAGGTCCTTGATTCACTGGTTCCTGGACCACTAGTACTTGTCTTTTAGGTCTTTTTACTCAACCTTGTTGTGGAATCTGATTCTGTTCCTCAATCCAGCTGTAATCTAGTTCCTCCGAATCACTACCATCTTCATGACGAGGTGCACCACGTATTGGTGCCACGTAATTGACTTTGACTAAATGACCAATTAAACGCTTTAATTTCGGCTGAAACTCTGGTGCCTTCTTTTGATAAGATGCCAGAGCCCCAACACTTGCCTCCGTCATATGTTTCAGGTCCATTTTCTGGGCTGCGTTCTATATGAAATCTAGATATCGATCATTGAGAACCATCTGAAGGAATCTGGGATAGATTGTCGCTTTCTTCTGTCTGTGTGTCAGATTATCTCTCATGTAGTGAAAGATCATCCCAGAAACATTATACGGCCTATTCATTACTAACGCATTCATCGGAGATAGAATAATCTGTTGGACTTCATCATGACCAGAAATCCTATGTCCCAAGCAGACCAACAACACGTGCGCCAGATACTTGTACGGGACGCTCAGCGACGATTTGTACACCCATTCTTTACTCGGATCATCAGTATACCAAATCCGCTTCAAGAATGCCACATTGTCTTCATGAGGAAATTCAATTCGTGCTGTTGTTGTGTCAGATTCTAACTTCAATACCCGACGAATATCAGCCTTAGTAACTTCAACCTCTTTGCCTTGAATATTAGCAACAATTCTGATAGGAGCATCAGTAATTGTTCGTGCTGTACTCCAAAATTCCAGAATAATGTCCCGATAGACATCACATTGTGTATTGATGGCATAATGAATTCTGGACCGCCTTAGAAACTCAAATATCCCTGATCCTCCAAATTTGTCAAGTTTGCCTCGTGTAACACCGATATGCGCACAAATGTTATGTTTGTCACCGATTTTCAGATCGTTGGCCATATCTGAAAACACATAAGAGAAAACATTCACTAAATTCAATGTTATTAACATATATAATCACTGATTTCGTCAAACCATTGTCGTTTGCGTAAACGAACAAAATTTGATCAGAATTTCATAGACCCGCCGAACCTTGTCCGAGCCCCCTCCGAACCCCACATTCGGAGTCTCCGAACCCCAGGTTCGGTGACTAGAAAACTCCAAAGAGTTTGAATTTGAAAAACAGTGAAAACGACCAAATCGGATTACACAAATCAACACCCATGATCGGTTTTTGATAATAAACCCATAGGAACCTCTTTTAATTGTTGAAAACAAGGTTTAGATGGTGAATTTTCAGATCTAAAAACTGATTACAAGCCAGACGAGTTTTCGAACAGAAAATCCCCAAACAATAGATGAAAACCTAATCTAATACAATCAGTGAACTCGGAATCATGAAATCTACCTAGAATCAGTCTCAAATCCGTCAATAATGAGCTAAAACGAAAGTTGAAAATTTTGGCATCCGTTCGGTGCAAGTTCAGAGATAACAGTAACTTATGACCTCCGAACTCCAGGATTGGCGAATTTATAGGCCATGACGTTCGGACCTCCGAACGTCCTTCGAACTCCAAGTTCGGACGAACAGTTACACCAAACTCCACATTCGGCCATCTCCAAACCTTGTCCGATGATGAACTTCGGACCTCCGAACTTCACATTCGGTCGTCCGAACTCCATGTTTGGAGATATCAATTTTTTTCATAATAAACCCCTGAAATTGATGAATCTTCAAATTGAACCTCGAAAGTTTAAAAATTATCAATTTTCTCAAACTTCGTTCAATTTACTGATGAAATTTCTGAAATCAAGTCAGTTTGGTTGTTTCCGGCATAATATTGAATTTTTTACTAACGGTTAATCGAAAATAAAGCAGAATCAAAATCTTTTTGATTTTTGTAAACTTTCAAACACACAAAAAAAAATGGATGTTTTTTACAAAATTATACTAAAACACGCCTAAAATCTTTTTGGATTTTCAAATATTCAAACAATAAACCAAACTTAAATGCAATGAAAATTACTGAATTAAAACTAATATAACTTAAATATTTTTTGTGAGAAAGATCCAGACGCGAGATCATATCAGCTAATGTGCATCAGACACACTTCAATTTCATTTTTAATCAGCATGCAAGTCAAGTTGGCAGCAAATACAACTTTTCAGTTTATTTTAGTTTGGGCAGGTCAGTTTTTATAGCTTTCTGATACGTTAAGATATATTTAGCATGCATTGATAATATGATAGCCCACACAATCAGAAATACTGGTAATCTGGCTTATTCTCATTATTTTTGTATTTTCCACAGAATTTGATTTCCACC